>CM059491.1:204401-302581 GCA_030408155.1 Lophura swinhoii
ACCCTAACCCTAACCCTAACCCTAACCCTAACCCTAACCCTAACCCTAACCCTAACCCTAACCCTAACCCTAACCCTAACCCTAACCCTAACCCTAACCCTAACCCTAACCCTAACCCTAACCCTAACCCTAACCCTAACCCTAACCCTAACCCTAACCCTAACCCTAACCCTAACCCTAACCCTAACCCTAACCCTAACCCTAACCCTAACCCTAACCCTAACCCTAACCCTAACCCTAACCCTAACCCTAACCCTAACCCTAACCCTAACCCTAACCCTAACCCTAACCCTAACCCTAACCCTAACCCTAACCCTAACCCTAACCCTAACCCTAACCCTAACCCTAACCCTAACCCTAACCCTAACCCTAACCCTAACCCTAACCCTAACCCTAACCCTAACCCTAACCCTAACCCTAACCCTAACCCTAACCCTAACCCTAACCCTAACCCTAACCCTAACCCTAACCCTAACCCTAACCCTAACCCTAACCCTAACCCTAACCCTAACCCTAACCCTAACCCTAACCCTAACCCTAACCCTAACCCTAACCCTAACCCTAACCCTAACCCTAACCCTAACCCTAACCCTAACCCTAACCCTAACCCTAACCCTAACCCTAACCCTAACCCTAACCCTAACCCTAACCCTAACCCTAACCCTAACCCTAACCCTAACCCTAACCCTAACCCTAACCCTAACCCTAACCCTAACCCTAACCCTAACCCTAACCCTAACCCTAACCCTAACCCTAACCCTAACCCTAACCCTAACCCTAACCCTAACCCTAACCCTAACCCTAACCCTAACCCTAACCCTAACCCTAACCCTAACCCTAACCCTAACCCTAACCCTAACCCTAACCCTAACCCTAACCCTAACCCTAACCCTAACCCTAACCCTAACCCTAACCCTAACCCTAACCCTAACCCTAACCCTAACCCTAACCCTAACCCTAACCCTAACCCTAACCCTAACCCTAACCCTAACCCTAACCCTAACCCTAACCCTAACCCTAACCCTAACCCTAACCCTAACCCTAACCCTAACCCTAACCCTAACCCTAACCCTAACCCTAACCCTAACCCTAACCCTAACCCTAACCCTAACCCTAACCCTAACCCTAACCCTAACCCTAACCCTAACCCTAACCCTAACCCTAACCCTAACCCTAACCCTAACCCTAACCCTAACCCTAACCCTAACCCTAACCCTAACCCTAACCCTAACCCTAACCCTAACCCTAACCCTAACCCTAACCCTAACCCTAACCCTAACCCTAACCCTAACCCTAACCCTAACCCTAACCCTAACCCTAACCCTAACCCTAACCCTAACCCTAACCCTAACCCTAACCCTAACCCTAACCCTAACCCTAACCCTAACCCTAACCCTAACCCTAACCCTAACCCTAACCCTAACCCTAACCCTAACCCTAACCCTAACCCTAACCCTAACCCTAACCCTAACCCTAACCCTAACCCTAACCCTAACCCTAACCCTAACCCTAACCCTAACCCTAACCCTAACCCTAACCCTAACCCTAACCCTAACCCTAACCCTAACCCTAACCCTAACCCTAACCCTAACCCTAACCCTAACCCTAACCCTAACCCTAACCCTAACCCTAACCCTAACCCTAACCCTAACCCTAACCCTAACCCTAACCCTAACCCTAACCCTAACCCTAACCCTAACCCTAACCCTAACCCTAACCCTAACCCTAACCCTAACCCTAACCCTAACCCTAACCCTAACCCTAACCCTAACCCTAACCCTAACCCTAACCCTAACCCTAACCCTAACCCTAACCCTAACCCTAACCCTAACCCTAACCCTAACCCTAACCCTAACCCTAACCCTAACCCTAACCCTAACCCTAACCCTAACCCTAACCCTAACCCTAACCCTAACCCTAACCCTAACCCTAACCCTAACCCTAACCCTAACCCTAACCCTAACCCTAACCCTAACCCTAACCCTAACCCTAACCCTAACCCTAACCCTAACCCTAACCCTAACCCTAACCCTAACCCTAACCCTAACCCTAACCCTAACCCTAACCCTAACCCTAACCCTAACCCTAACCCTAACCCTAACCCTAACCCTAACCCTAACCCTAACCCTAACCCTAACCCTAACCCTAACCCTAACCCTAACCCTAACCCTAACCCTAACCCTAACCCTAACCCTAACCCTAACCCTAACCCTAACCCTAACCCTAACCCTAACCCTAACCCTAACCCTAACCCTAACCCTAACCCTAACCCTAACCCTAACCCTAACCCTAACCCTAACCCTAACCCTAACCCTAACCCTAACCCTAACCCTAACCCTAACCCTAACCCTAACCCTAACCCTAACCCTAACCCTAACCCTAACCCTAACCCTAACCCTAACCCTAACCCTAACCCTAACCCTAACCCTAACCCTAACCCTAACCCTAACCCTAACCCTAACCCTAACCCTAACCCTAACCCTAACCCTAACCCTAACCCTAACCCTAACCCTAACCCTAACCCTAACCCTAACCCTAACCCTAACCCTAACCCTAACCCTAACCCTAACCCTAACCCTAACCCTAACCCTAACCCTAACCCTAACCCTAACCCTAACCCTAACCCTAACCCTAACCCTAACCCTAACCCTAACCCTAACCCTAACCCTAACCCTAACCCTAACCCTAACCCTAACCCTAACCCTAACCCTAACCCTAACCCTAACCCTAACCCTAACCCTAACCCTAACCCTAACCCTAACCCTAACCCTAACCCTAACCCTAACCCTAACCCTAACCCTAACCCTAACCCTAACCCTAACCCTAACCCTAACCCTAACCCTAACCCTAACCCTAACCCTAACCCTAACCCTAACCCTAACCCTAACCCTAACCCTAACCCTAACCCTAACCCTAACCCTAACCCTAACCCTAACCCTAACCCTAACCCTAACCCTAACCCTAACCCTAACCCTAACCCTAACCCTAACCCTAACCCTAACCCTAACCCTAACCCTAACCCTAACCCTAACCCTAACCCTAACCCTAACCCTAACCCTAACCCTAACCCTAACCCTAACCCTAACCCTAACCCTAACCCTAACCCTAACCCTAACCCTAACCCTAACCCTAACCCTAACCCTAACCCTAACCCTAACCCTAACCCTAACCCTAACCCTAACCCTAACCCTAACCCTAACCCTAACCCTAACCCTAACCCTAACCCTAACCCTAACCCTAACCCTAACCCTAACCCTAACCCTAACCCTAACCCTAACCCTAACCCTAACCCTAACCCTAACCCTAACCCTAACCCTAACCCTAACCCTAACCCTAACCCTAACCCTAACCCTAACCCTAACCCTAACCCTAACCCTAACCCTAACCCTAACCCTAACCCTAACCCTAACCCTAACCCTAACCCTAACCCTAACCCTAACCCTAACCCTAACCCTAACCCTAACCCTAACCCTAACCCTAACCCTAACCCTAACCCTAACCCTAACCCTAACCCTAACCCTAACCCTAACCCTAACCCTAACCCTAACCCTAACCCTAACCCTAACCCTAACCCTAACCCTAACCCTAACCCTAACCCTAACCCTAACCCTAACCCTAACCCTAACCCTAACCCTAACCCTAACCCTAACCCTAACCCTAACCCTAACCCTAACCCTAACCCTAACCCTAACCCTAACCCTAACCCTAACCCTAACCCTAACCCTAACCCTAACCCTAACCCTAACCCTAACCCTAACCCTAACCCTAACCCTAACCCTAACCCTAACCCTAACCCTAACCCTAACCCTAACCCTAACCCTAACCCTAACCCTAACCCTAACCCTAACCCTAACCCTAACCCTAACCCTAACCCTAACCCTAACCCTAACCCTAACCCTAACCCTAACCCTAACCCTAACCCTAACCCTAACCCTAACCCTAACCCTAACCCTAACCCTAACCCTAACCCTAACCCTAACCCTAACCCTAACCCTAACCCTAACCCTAACCCTAACCCTAACCCTAACCCTAACCCTAACCCTAACCCTAACCCTAACCCTAACCCTAACCCTAACCCTAACCCTAACCCTAACCCTAACCCTAACCCTAACCCTAACCCTAACCCTAACCCTAACCCTAACCCTAACCCTAACCCTAACCCTAACCCTAACCCTAACCCTAACCCTAACCCTAACCCTAACCCTAACCCTAACCCTAACCCTAACCCTAACCCTAACCCTAACCCTAACCCTAACCCTAACCCTAACCCTAACCCTAACCCTAACCCTAACCCTAACCCTAACCCTAACCCTAACCCTAACCCTAACCCTAACCCTAACCCTAACCCTAACCCTAACCCTAACCCTAACCCTAACCCTAACCCTAACCCTAACCCTAACCCTAACCCTAACCCTAACCCTAACCCTAACCCTAACCCTAACCCTAACCCTAACCCTAACCCTAACCCTAACCCTAACCCTAACCCTAACCCTAACCCTAACCCTAACCCTAACCCTAACCCTAACCCTAACCCTAACCCTAACCCTAACCCTAACCCTAACCCTAACCCTAACCCTAACCCTAACCCTAACCCTAACCCTAACCCTAACCCTAACCCTAACCCTAACCCTAACCCTAACCCTAACCCTAACCCTAACCCTAACCCTAACCCTAACCCTAACCCTAACCCTAACCCTAACCCTAACCCTAACCCTAACCCTAACCCTAACCCTAACCCTAACCCTAACCCTAACCCTAACCCTAACCCTAACCCTAACCCTAACCCTAACCCTAACCCTAACCCTAACCCTAACCCTAACCCTAACCCTAACCCTAACCCTAACCCTAACCCTAACCCTAACCCTAACCCTAACCCTAACCCTAACCCTAACCCTAACCCTAACCCTAACCCTAACCCTAACCCTAACCCTAACCCTAACCCTAACCCTAACCCTAACCCTAACCCTAACCCTAACCCTAACCCTAACCCTAACCCTAACCCTAACCCTAACCCTAACCCTAACCCTAACCCTAACCCTAACCCTAACCCTAACCCTAACCCTAACCCTAACCCTAACCCTAACCCTAACCCTAACCCTAACCCTAACCCTAACCCTAACCCTAACCCTAACCCTAACCCTAACCCTAACCCTAACCCTAACCCTAACCCTAACCCTAACCCTAACCCTAACCCTAACCCTAACCCTAACCCTAACCCTAACCCTAACCCTAACCCTAACCCTAACCCTAACCCTAACCCTAACCCTAACCCTAACCCTAACCCTAACCCTAACCCTAACCCTAACCCTAACCCTAACCCTAACCCTAACCCTAACCCTAACCCTAACCCTAACCCTAACCCTAACCCTAACCCTAACCCTAACCCTAACCCTAACCCTAACCCTAACCCTAACCCTAACCCTAACCCTAACCCTAACCCTAACCCTAACCCTAACCCTAACCCTAACCCTAACCCTAACCCTAACCCTAACCCTAACCCTAACCCTAACCCTAACCCTAACCCTAACCCTAACCCTAACCCTAACCCTAACCCTAACCCTAACCCTAACCCTAACCCTAACCCTAACCCTAACCCTAACCCTAACCCTAACCCTAACCCTAACCCTAACCCTAACCCTAACCCTAACCCTAACCCTAACCCTAACCCTAACCCTAACCCTAACCCTAACCCTAACCCTAACCCTAACCCTAACCCTAACCCTAACCCTAACCCTAACCCTAACCCTAACCCTAACCCTAACCCTAACCCTAACCCTAACCCTAACCCTAACCCTAACCCTAACCCTAACCCTAACCCTAACCCTAACCCTAACCCTAACCCTAACCCTAACCCTAACCCTAACCCTAACCCTAACCCTAACCCTAACCCTAACCCTAACCCTAACCCTAACCCTAACCCTAACCCTAACCCTAACCCTAACCCTAACCCTAACCCTAACCCTAACCCTAACCCTAACCCTAACCCTAACCCTAACCCTAACCCTAACCCTAACCCTAACCCTAACCCTAACCCTAACCCTAACCCTAACCCTAACCCTAACCCTAACCCTAACCCTAACCCTAACCCTAACCCTAACCCTAACCCTAACCCTAACCCTAACCCTAACCCTAACCCTAACCCTAACCCTAACCCTAACCCTAACCCTAACCCTAACCCTAACCCTAACCCTAACCCTAACCCTAACCCTAACCCTAACCCTAACCCTAACCCTAACCCTAACCCTAACCCTAACCCTAACCCTAACCCTAACCCTAACCCTAACCCTAACCCTAACCCTAACCCTAACCCTAACCCTAACCCTAACCCTAACCCTAACCCTAACCCTAACCCTAACCCTAACCCTAACCCTAACCCTAACCCTAACCCTAACCCTAACCCTAACCCTAACCCTAACCCTAACCCTAACCCTAACCCTAACCCTAACCCTAACCCTAACCCTAACCCTAACCCTAACCCTAACCCTAACCCTAACCCTAACCCTAACCCTAACCCTAACCCTAACCCTAACCCTAACCCTAACCCTAACCCTAACCCTAACCCTAACCCTAACCCTAACCCTAACCCTAACCCTAACCCTAACCCTAACCCTAACCCTAACCCTAACCCTAACCCTAACCCTAACCCTAACCCTAACCCTAACCCTAACCCTAACCCTAACCCTAACCCTAACCCTAACCCTAACCCTAACCCTAACCCTAACCCTAACCCTAACCCTAACCCTAACCCTAACCCTAACCCTAACCCTAACCCTAACCCTAACCCTAACCCTAACCCTAACCCTAACCCTAACCCTAACCCTAACCCTAACCCTAACCCTAACCCTAACCCTAACCCTAACCCTAACCCTAACCCTAACCCTAACCCTAACCCTAACCCTAACCCTAACCCTAACCCTAACCCTAACCCTAACCCTAACCCTAACCCTAACCCTAACCCTAACCCTAACCCTAACCCTAACCCTAACCCTAACCCTAACCCTAACCCTAACCCTAACCCTAACCCTAACCCTAACCCTAACCCTAACCCTAACCCTAACCCTAACCCTAACCCTAACCCTAACCCTAACCCTAACCCTAACCCTAACCCTAACCCTAACCCTAACCCTAACCCTAACCCTAACCCTAACCCTAACCCTAACCCTAACCCTAACCCTAACCCTAACCCTAACCCTAACCCTAACCCTAACCCTAACCCTAACCCTAACCCTAACCCTAACCCTAACCCTAACCCTAACCCTAACCCTAACCCTAACCCTAACCCTAACCCTAACCCTAACCCTAACCCTAACCCTAACCCTAACCCTAACCCTAACCCTAACCCTAACCCTAACCCTAACCCTAACCCTAACCCTAACCCTAACCCTAACCCTAACCCTAACCCTAACCCTAACCCTAACCCTAACCCTAACCCTAACCCTAACCCTAACCCTAACCCTAACCCTAACCCTAACCCTAACCCTAACCCTAACCCTAACCCTAACCCTAACCCTAACCCTAACCCTAACCCTAACCCTAACCCTAACCCTAACCCTAACCCTAACCCTAACCCTAACCCTAACCCTAACCCTAACCCTAACCCTAACCCTAACCCTAACCCTAACCCTAACCCTAACCCTAACCCTAACCCTAACCCTAACCCTAACCCTAACCCTAACCCTAACCCTAACCCTAACCCTAACCCTAACCCTAACCCTAACCCTAACCCTAACCCTAACCCTAACCCTAACCCTAACCCTAACCCTAACCCTAACCCTAACCCTAACCCTAACCCTAACCCTAACCCTAACCCTAACCCTAACCCTAACCCTAACCCTAACCCTAACCCTAACCCTAACCCTAACCCTAACCCTAACCCTAACCCTAACCCTAACCCTAACCCTAACCCTAACCCTAACCCTAACCCTAACCCTAACCCTAACCCTAACCCTAACCCTAACCCTAACCCTAACCCTAACCCTAACCCTAACCCTAACCCTAACCCTAACCCTAACCCTAACCCTAACCCTAACCCTAACCCTAACCCTAACCCTAACCCTAACCCTAACCCTAACCCTAACCCTAACCCTAACCCTAACCCTAACCCTAACCCTAACCCTAACCCTAACCCTAACCCTAACCCTAACCCTAACCCTAACCCTAACCCTAACCCTAACCCTAACCCTAACCCTAACCCTAACCCTAACCCTAACCCTAACCCTAACCCTAACCCTAACCCTAACCCTAACCCTAACCCTAACCCTAACCCTAACCCTAACCCTAACCCTAACCCTAACCCTAACCCTAACCCTAACCCTAACCCTAACCCTAACCCTAACCCTAACCCTAACCCTAACCCTAACCCTAACCCTAACCCTAACCCTAACCCTAACCCTAACCCTAACCCTAACCCTAACCCTAACCCTAACCCTAACCCTAACCCTAACCCTAACCCTAACCCTAACCCTAACCCTAACCCTAACCCTAACCCTAACCCTAACCCTAACCCTAACCCTAACCCTAACCCTAACCCTAACCCTAACCCTAACCCTAACCCTAACCCTAACCCTAACCCTAACCCTAACCCTAACCCTAACCCTAACCCTAACCCTAACCCTAACCCTAACCCTAACCCTAACCCTAACCCTAACCCTAACCCTAACCCTAACCCTAACCCTAACCCTAACCCTAACCCTAACCCTAACCCTAACCCTAACCCTAACCCTAACCCTAACCCTAACCCTAACCCTAACCCTAACCCTAACCCTAACCCTAACCCTAACCCTAACCCTAACCCTAACCCTAACCCTAACCCTAACCCTAACCCTAACCCTAACCCTAACCCTAACCCTAACCCTAACCCTAACCCTAACCCTAACCCTAACCCTAACCCTAACCCTAACCCTAACCCTAACCCTAACCCTAACCCTAACCCTAACCCTAACCCTAACCCTAACCCTAACCCTAACCCTAACCCTAACCCTAACCCTAACCCTAACCCTAACCCTAACCCTAACCCTAACCCTAACCCTAACCCTAACCCTAACCCTAACCCTAACCCTAACCCTAACCCTAACCCTAACCCTAACCCTAACCCTAACCCTAACCCTAACCCTAACCCTAACCCTAACCCTAACCCTAACCCTAACCCTAACCCTAACCCTAACCCTAACCCTAACCCTAACCCTAACCCTAACCCTAACCCTAACCCTAACCCTAACCCTAACCCTAACCCTAACCCTAACCCTAACCCTAACCCTAACCCTAACCCTAACCCTAACCCTAACCCTAACCCTAACCCTAACCCTAACCCTAACCCTAACCCTAACCCTAACCCTAACCCTAACCCTAACCCTAACCCTAACCCTAACCCTAACCCTAACCCTAACCCTAACCCTAACCCTAACCCTAACCCTAACCCTAACCCTAACCCTAACCCTAACCCTAACCCTAACCCTAACCCTAACCCTAACCCTAACCCTAACCCTAACCCTAACCCTAACCCTAACCCTAACCCTAACCCTAACCCTAACCCTAACCCTAACCCTAACCCTAACCCTAACCCTAACCCTAACCCTAACCCTAACCCTAACCCTAACCCTAACCCTAACCCTAACCCTAACCCTAACCCTAACCCTAACCCTAACCCTAACCCTAACCCTAACCCTAACCCTAACCCTAACCCTAACCCTAACCCTAACCCTAACCCTAACCCTAACCCTAACCCGTACCCTAACCCGTACCCTAACCCGTACCCTAACCCTAACCCGTACCCTAACCCGTACCCTAACCCTAACCCGTACCCTAACCCGTACCCTAACCCTAACCCTAACCCTAACCCGTACCCTAACCCTAACCCGTACCCTAACCCGTACCCTAACCCTAACCCGTACCCTAACCCTAACCCGTACCCTAACCCTAACCCGTACCCTAACCCGTACCCTAACCCTAACCCGTACCCTAACCCTAACCCGTACCCTAACCCGTACCCTAACCCGTACCCTAACCCGTACCCTAACCCTAACCCTACCCTAACCCGTACCCTAACCCTAACCCGTACCCTAACCCTAACCCGTACCCTAACCCGTACCCTAACCCGTACCCTAACCCGTACCCTAACCCGTACCCTAACCCTAACCCGTACCCTAACCCTAACCCGTACCCTAACCCTAACCCGTACCCTAACCCTAACCCGTACCCTAACCCTAACCCTAACCCGTACCCTAACCCTAACCCGTACCCTAACCCTAACCCGTACCCTAACCCTAACCCGTACCCTAACCCGTACCCTAACCCGTACCCTAACCCGTACCCTAACCCGTACCCTAACCCTAACCCTAACCCTAACCCTAACCCGTACCCTAACCCGTACCCTAACCCGTACCCTAACCCGTACCCTAACCCGTACCCTAACCCGTACCCTAACCCGTACCCTAACCCGTACCCTAACCCCTAACCCGTACCCTAACCCGTACCCTAACCCGTACCCTAACCCGTACCCTAACCCTAACCCGTACCCTAACCCGTACCCTAACCCGTACCCTAACCCGTACCCTAACCCGTACCCTAACCCGTACCCTAACCCGTACCCTAACCCGTACCCTAACCCGTACCCTAACCCGTACCCTAACCCGTACCCTAACCCTAACCCTAACCCGTACCCTAACCCGTACCCTAACCCGTACCCTAACCCGTACCCTAACCCGTACCCTAACCCGTACCCTAACCCTACACCCTAACCCTACACCCTAACCCTACACCCTAACCCTACACCCTAACCCTACACCCTAACCCTACACCCTACACCCTAACCCGTACCCTAACCCGTACCCTAACCCGTACCCTAACCCGTACCCTAACCCGTACCCTAACCCGTACCCTAACCCGTACCCGTACCCGTACCCGTACCCGTACCCGTACCCGTACCCTAACCCGTACCCGTACCCGTACCCGTACCCGTACCCGTACCCGTACCCGTACCCGTACCCGTACCCTGTGCCTAACCCTAGCCCTCACCCGTGCCCTAAGCCACAGAAATGTCACAAAGCCTCTTTTGCCATTGCTGACATTACATTTATACACACGTTGTCCATTGCAACCCACCTCAAAAGCAGTGCTCATTTCAGCCCGTCCAGAAGGAAATGCAGTTCTCAAAATCACCACAATGGGGCACAAGTCTCAGACTGGCTGGGAAGGAATGCAAATTGCCTCCAACAGCCCTTGGGTGTTGGTTACGGGGTTGGGTTAACCCTGCATTAGAAACAAAGAAAGCAAAGCTAACCCAACCCCGTAAGCAAGGCAAAGCTGAAGCCAATTTGGTTGAGATAAATTGAATGCGCACCCTGAAACCAGCACAACTCTCAAAATGGCCACAAAGGGGCACGAGTCTCACAGTGGCCGGGAAGAAACACAGATTGCCTCCAACGGCCCTTGGGCATTGGTTATGGGGTTGGGTTAGCCCTGCGCTAGAGATGAACAAAGCAAAGCTAACCCAACCCCATAAGCAAGGCAAAGCTAAAGCCATTTTGGTTTACATTAATTGAATGCAAAACTAAAGCCAATTTGGTTGAAATAAATTGAATGCAAAGCCAAAGCCAATTTGGTTGATGCAAAATGACTGCAAAGCTAACACCAATTTGGTTGAGATTAATTGATTGCACACGCTGAAGTCAGCGCAACTCTCAAAATGGCCACAAAGGGGCACGAGTCTAAAAGTGGCTGGGAAGGAACACAAATCGCATCAGAAGGAAGCGTTGGTTGGCCTGGGAGTAGAAGGGCCCTAAGGAAGGGTGCGGGTGGTTTGGATCACTGGGCTGAGGCCAATGGGATGAACTATAATGAGACTGAGTGCCGCATCCCCACATTGCCTGCAATGACCTTGGGCGGTGGTAGGGGCTTGTGGCAGAGTGAAAGGAAGGCTATGGAAAGGGAACGGACCAGGGGATGTGGGTAACGGCTCAACCGAACCTAGCTGGTGGTCAGTGTGGGAGGCCTGGAAAGGGGGGCAAGTCATCGACTGGGAGTGCCGAAGGATCTTCACCTGTAATACAGAGAGACACGCTTTAGAAAGAAGAAGGCCGAGACACAAACGATGCTCACCGTAAGCCCGCCCCCACAAAACATGGAAGCCAAACACTACTCTGACAAATGGAGTAAGATTAGGGTTAGTAGTGTTTAACAGGAAAGGTGTAGGATTTTTGTTAGTATTACACAGAAGGTTACAGATGGGTTTAGTGCCCAATTGAAGGGTAGGTTCAGGGTTAGTTTGGACAGTTACTGCAGTTATCTATACAGTCATGGTTACAATTAGCACTGTGTTTGGGGTTCAGAGCTCGTTAGGGTCAGGGTGAAGGTATTAGGGTTAGGTATATTAGGATTATGCTCAGAGTGACCGTTAGGGAAGGCCAAGGCAAAACCAAAAGGCAAGGAGAACACCCGAGAGAACACCAAAACAGAGGGCAAAGGCAAAGATGAAACACAATGGAAGGCAAGGAAGGCAACTGCAGAGGCAAAGGGACGGCGAAGGCATGGTAACACCAAAGAGAAGGCCTCAGCAGAGGTCAGGCCCAAAGAGAAGGCTGCAGAGAACACCAAAACAGAGACCAAAGAGAACAACGCAGAGAAGGCCAAAATGGAGGGCAAGGTCCATGAGAACACTGCATGGAAGGCCAATGCAGAAGGTCAAGGGCAATGGCCAAAGAGAACACGGCACAGAAGGCCAAAACTGAAGGCCAAAGAGAACGCCATAAGGGATGCCAAAACAAGAGGCCAAAGGGAACGTGGCAAAGAAGGCCAGGAGCAATGGCCAAAGAGAACGCAGGCAGGAACATCAAAACCGAAGGCCAAAGAGAACATCATACGGAATGCCAGAGCAAGGGGCCAAAGAGAACGCTGTAGGGAATGCAAAAGCAAGAGGCCAAAAAGAACGTGGCAAAGAAGGCCAAGGGCAATGGCCAAAGAGAACGCAGCCAGGAACGCCAAAACTGAAGGCCAAAGAGAACATCGCAGGGAACGCCAGAACAGGAGGCCAAAGGGAACGTGGCGAAGAAGGCCGAGGACAATGGCCAAGAGAATGTGGCACAGATGGCCAAAGCCAAAGGCCAAAGAGAACACGACAAAGAAGGCCAAAGGCAATGGCCAAGAGAATGCCATGGGGAACAACAAAATGGAAGGGCGAGAGACCACAACAGGGAAAGCCAGGGCAAAGGGAAGGAGAACACTGCAGTGAAAGGCCAGAAGCAAGGAGAATGCAGGAAGAATAAGACCAGCAGCATTCGGGGCACCATGAAATGTAGAAATGAGCTCTGGAAACCCTACCTTGGTCTCACTATGTAATGGGTGAACACTGGTGGCTGTGCATTGCCCTTACCTGCTGGGCAGACAATTACCAGTCAGCAAAGTGAAGTTCCGGGGCATCCCAGGAAATGCAGATTCCAGTTCCTTGCTGTTCCCATGAAGACCCACTCATCTCTCCGTGCCGTTGTTACGGCACTCGGGTGGACCACAGCTCTGCTGCCACCTGCTGAACACAATACAGTAATGAAGGCACTGCCCCACATATATAGGGCTGCACCCTCCGCATGTTGCTCTAATGATGACACAAGGGAGCATTAGGGATATAATTAATGCTATTTATAGGTTTGAAGTTACAGTTAGTTTAACAACAGTATTCTGCTCTACAATTACAATTAAGGTTACTTTGACAGAAAATATGGGGCATTATTTTTATGTCAGCATTTAGGGTAAGAGACATTTTTAACATTGGGTTAAGGGTTTGGTTTACAGATACACTGCAGGTTAACATAATTATCATTAGAACTCCCAGTCAGCTGTGGGTTCAGGTCAAGGTTAACATGAACGCTGCCTCCCAGCTATTCCCAGAGTGCCAAAGGCAAAGGGAAGCAGAAATCCCATGGAAAGCCAAGGTAAATGCAAAGCAAACAGCCAAGGTTAAGGCAAGGGCAAAAGCAAAGAGAGCACCCCATGGAAAGCCAAGGTGAGGGCAAGGAGAACGCAACAGGAATGGCCAAAATATACAGCCAAAGAGACCACAGCAGGAAAGGCCAAGGGCAAAGGACAAGAGAACAAAGCAAGAAATGCCAAAACGGAAGGCCAAGGGAACACGGCATGGAATGCCCAGGCAAGGGCTAAGAGAAAACATGGCAGGAAGTGCCAAAATAGGAGGCCAAAGAGAATGCGGCAAAGAAGGCCAATGCAGAATGCGGCTGGAACACCAAAACAGGTCAAAGAGAATGCCGCAGGGAATGTCCAGGCAAGGGCCAAGAGAACATGGCAGGAAATGCCAAAACAGGAGGGCAAGAGAATGCTGTGGGAACCCCAAAACCAAATGCTGAAGAGAATGTGGCAACAGAAAGCCAAGGGCAATAGCCAAGAGAATGTGGCATGGAACGCAAAAACAGGAGGGCAAGGGAATGCCCAGGCAAAGGCAAAGGCCACAAGAAGACGGAAGGAAATGCCAGGGATGATGGCCACGAGAAGACGGAAGGAAATGCCAGGGATGATGGCCACGAGAAGACGGAAGGAAATGCCAGGGATGATGGCCACGAGAAGACGGAAGGAAATGCCAGGGATGATGGCCACGAGAAGACGGAAGGAAATGCCAGGGATGATGGCCACGAGAAGACGGAAGGAAATGCCAGGGATGATGGCCACGAGAAGACGGAAGGAAATGCCAGGGATGATGGCCACGAGACGACGGAAGGAAATGCCAAAACAGAAGGGCGAGAGAACGCGGCAGGGAACGCTGAAACCGAATGCTGAAGTGAAGGCAGCAAAGAAAGCCAAGAGCAATGGCCAAGAGAACATGGCATGGAACACAAAAACAGGAGGGCAAGAGAATGTAATAGGAACAGCAAAGGCAGAGGGAAGGGGAACACTGCAGTGAAAGGCCAGAGACAAGGAGAACACAGAAAGAAAAGGACAGGCAGCCTTTTGAGCACCATGAAGTGCAATAAGAGCTCTGGGAGCACCATGCTGTGCCATGCTATGGAATGGGTGAACACTGGTGGGTGTGCATTGCCCCTACCTGCTGGGCAGACAATTACCAGTCAGCAAAGAGAGGTCCCAGGGCATCCCAGGAAATGCAGATTTCAGTTCTGGCTGTTCTCATGAAGACCCACGCACCTCCATGCAGTCGTTACGGCACTCTGGAGCGCCGCAGCTCTGCTGCCACTGTTGGACACAACACAGTAATGAAGGCACTGCCCCCCACATGTAGGGTAGTGCCTCTTTCACAAACGTGCACTGCAGTGCTCCTTTCTCAGAGCAGCGTGGCTGCACTCTGTGCACGATGCTGCTTACAGCAGCACTGCAGCTGGGAACAACAGACGAGGAGAAGGCTCAGGTACCCAACAACATTTTAGCTTCCATCTTCTCTGATAACTGCTCATTAGACACAGCCCTCACCTTTGGTTTGGTAGGTGGGGATTGAGGAAGCAATGCCAGCCCCACAGACCCCTCCCCATCCCACACTGTGATGGGAGATCAGGTTCTGGACCACCTGAGGACCCGAACATCCAGGAGTCTTTGGGTCCTGATGAGTCCCAGAGTTCTGAGAGAATTCACCGCTGCAGTCACCGAGCCACTCTCAACGGTATTTGAAAAGTCAAGCAGTCAGGTGAAGTCCCTGGTGAGTAAAAAGGCAACAGCACACCTGTCATTAAGGATAGGGAACTACCACCATGTCAGTCTCACCTCTGTGCTGGGAACGATCACGGAGCAGATCCTCCTGGAAGTAACCCTAAAGCACACGTTCCAGTGCATCACCACCCTCTGTGTGAAAAGCTTCCTCCTGATAACCAACCTAAGCCTCCTCTGTCTCAGTTTAAAACCATTTCCCCTTGTCCTATCACTATCCACCCTCGTAAACAGCCATTCTCCCTCCTGCTTTTGCCCTACCTTTGAGTACTGGAAGGCTGTGATGAGGTCTCCCCAGAGCTTTCTCTTCTCCAAGAGAAACAATCCCAGTTCCCTCAACCTTTCCTCATAGGAGAGGTGCTCCAGCCCTCTGACCATCTCAGTGCCCTCCTCTGGACCCACTCCAAGAGCTCCACGTCCTTCCTGTGCTGGGGCTCCAGGCCTGGACGCAGTGCTGCAGATGGGGCCTCACAAGAGCTGAGCAGAGGGGGACGATCGCCTCCCTCTCCCTGCTGGCTGCTGCTCTTTTAATGCAGCCCAGGATACAGTTGGCCTTCCGGGCTGCGAGCACGCTCTGCTGGCTCATGTCCAGCTTCTCATCCACCAGGATCCCCGAGTCCTTCTCCGCAGGGCTGCTCTCAAGGGGTTCTACACCCAGTTTGTATAAACATCTGGGATTGTCCCTCATCAGTAACATAAACAGTGGAATTAAGTGCACCCTAATGACACTGAGCTGTGGGTGCAGTGACACACCAGAGGGACAGGATGCCATGCAGAGGGACTCAACAGGCTGAGTAGGGGCACAAACCCAAGTGCAGGGTCAGCAGCTGGGATGAGGGAACACCCACCACAAAACGTGCTGGGGGATGAAAGGACACTGAGCGTAGTCCTGCCCCGTAAGGCCTGGGGTACTGGTGGGTGGGAGCTGGACACGAACCAGCAATGGGCCCTTCCAGCCCAGAAAGCCAACCGTATCCTGGGCTGCATCCAAAGATGTGCGGCCAGCGGGCGAAGGGAGGCGATCCCCGCCCCTCTGCTCTGCGCTGGTGAGGCCTCACCTGGAGTGCTGTGTCTGGATGTGGAGTCCTCAGTGCAGGGAGATGTGGAGCTGTGGGAGCACATCCAGAGCACAGCCACAAATACGAACCGAGGGATGGAACACCTCTCCTATAAGGAGAGAGAGCTGGGCTACTCAGCCTGGAGAAATGAAGGCTCCGAGGTGATCTGGTAACAGCCTTTCAGTACCCAAAGGAAAGAACAAGGGAAAAATGAGGCTAGATACATGGAAAATGTCTTCCACAGTGAGGGTGGTGGGGCGGTGGAACAGGTTGCCAGAGACGTGGTGGATGCGCTGCCCCTTTCAAGGCGAGGCTGGGTCAGGCTCTGAGCAACCTGCTCCAGCTGTGGATGTTCACTGTGGGGAGTTGGACCACATTGCAAACCTACCTGCACACAAGCAGAGCACCAACGTGGAACTCGTGATGTTCATCACCTGCTGCACAGATCTCACACCATGGATTAGAGGAGCTCAGGCAATCCTTAAACCCCATTGAGCTGCAATATGAAGTCAGAAGAGACACAGAACATAATTTAATACACAGAATGCCCCTAAAAGACTCTACATTGGTTCAATTAACACATGGCACTGTGAATTACAGCCATGAAGCAGGATGATGTGGGAGCAGACAAACCACGTTTGGAGACCTGGATTGGAGATTATGAGGTGAGATCCACTGAAGAGGAAACAACACACATAGCAGGTACAGCTGCTCTAATCCAGCTTGAGACCCCCCAGAAAGGCAGAGCTCACAGCTCTGAAATAAAGTAGGAATCGCTCCCCCCATTCTAAGTGCTCCCCCACACCCTAAAGGTAGCAGCCTCCAGGTTCAGATGCTGCCCTTACAGCTACCAGCCCTTAAATGCAGTTAGGATCCCCCAAAAAGGGCAGATCACAGCCCTGAAATAAAAGCGGAGCCACTTACTCCATTCCAAGGGCCAACGCTCACCCATACTCTAAAGAAAGCAGCTTCCAGGCACAGATGGCTGTCAGCCCTCCAATGCAGTCAGCATGCCCCAAAAAAGGGAGAAATCACAGTCCTGCAATAAAAAAGGATTGCCCATCCCAATGAGTCAGATTCACCCCCACACGCTAAAGGAAGCACTCCCCAGTTCAGATGCTGCCCCTGCGCTTCCCAGCCCTTAAATGGGGCCAGGGAGGGGTGGAGCCCGGCTCAGCCCCACCCCACGGCCGAACTGCCCCCAGCTGTGCTCGCAGGGCTGCGCCCCTCCCCAGGTGCTCCATCACAGCTTCGGGCCGTGCCCTCACAGTGCCTGTACGGCCATAGAGCAAAGATAATGAGTAAAATGAACGTCTGCCAAGGGAGGTCTATGGGTGGATGACCTGTGGTAGCCCACACATTTTGGTCCCAGTCTGTCCCCGATGCCAGTTGGTGACACTTCTAACAGACGGGGGAGCACACATCTCAGTGCTGGCGCAGCAGATGCTGAGGTCTGTGTGAGCAGCAACAAAGGGCTGAAATCACAGCTGGCAATGCAGAGTGCTGCTTGCACACCCACAGCTCCCAGTGACACCCATCTGTCAATTCATGGCCCTGTGAATGGGAGCTGCTGAGTCAGGGCCTGAACCACTGATTGATCACCTGAGGCAAGGACTGAGTCAGCTGTGGGAGCACAGGTGAAGGCGATTCAGCTGTGAATGGAAGGGTGGAGCCTGGCTGCAGCACTCCTAGACCCCATTTAAGGGCTGGCTGCCACTGGGGAAGGATCTCTGCTGTGGTGTTGTGATTTTTGTTGTCAGTGTTCACATCAGAACATCATGTAAAGTGAGTTGAAGAGTTTATGTTCTGGTCCTTGGACTGCCTTTATGGGCATTTTGATTTTTCAGATAGGAGAGGAGGAGTAGCGTACCTGGAGAACCTGGAGTACAGAAGAGGAAAAGCGGAGCTCCTGCCTGGACTGAAGCAGAGAGAAAGGTATGAGCTTATTCTGTAAGAACTCGTGTTTGATGCTCTGTTTCTCTCTCATTTTATTTGATTAGGATGGATTTAGTATGAACTATTCATCCAGAAATACAGAATTTCACAAGAAATATGATATTTCCTCCCGGAAATACCTGTTTTTCCCTGAAAATATGACTTTTTCTCCCAGAAATATCAGATTTCTGCTAAGAATATAACTTTTTCTCCAATAAATACTTGTTTTCTCCCCACAAATATGACATTTTTTCCCCCAAATGGCTGTTCTTCCCCCCAAATATGAAGTTTTCTCCCAGAGATACCTTTTTTTCCCCATAAATACAACATTTTATCAAAGAAATAGCAGTTTTCTCATAAAAATTGGACATTTTCTTTCAGAAATACCAATTTTCTCCCCAAATATATGATATTTTTTCCCAGAAATACGTGTTTTCTTCCATAAATAGGGCATTTTCTGCCAGAAACACCAATTTTATCATTAATATATTGTTTTTCCTTGCAGAAATACCATTTTTCTAACATAAATATGACATTTTCTCTTAGAAATATCAGTTTTCTCCCCATAAATATGACCTTTTCTCTTAGAAATTCCTGTTTTTCCCTCAAAATATTATATTTTCTCCCCATAAGTATGACATTTTCTCCCCATGAATACAGCATTTTCTCCTTGAAATACCACTTTTCTCTTCAAAATTTGACATTTTCCCCCTGAAATATGGCATTTTCTCCCTGAAATACCTTTTTTTCACCCCCAAATATGTCATTTTATCCAAAAGTATGACATTATCTCCTTGAAGTACCACTACACTTTGAGGCATGGTGTGGGGTTCTGATGGGTTCTGTGGGGTTCTGTGAAGCTCTGTAGGGTGCTGTGAAGCACTTCAAGGTTCTGTCGGGTTCAGCTGGGCTTTGTGGGGCTTTGTAGAGCTTTGAAAAGCTCTACGGGGCTCTGTAAGGCTCTGTGGGGATTTGGGGTGCTCTGTGGAGTTCTGTGAAGTTCTGAAAGGCTCTGCGGGGCTCTGTGAGGCCTTGAAAGTATCTGCAAGGCTCTGTGGAATTCTGTGAGGCCCTGTAGGGCTCTATGGAGCTCTGTAGCGATTTGCGAGTCTGTGTGGGGCACCGTAGAGCTCTGTAAGGCTCTGTGAGGCACAGTAGGGAATGATAGGGCACTGTAGGGCTCTGGAGAGCTCTGTAGGGATCTGTAAGGCTCTGTAGGGATATGAAGGGCTTCCTAGGACTCTGCAGGGCTCTGTGGGTCGCTGCAGGGCTCTGTGGAGCTTCTTGTGACTCTGTAGGGCTCCATAAATCTCTGTGGGTCTGCATGGGGCCCTGTGGGGCTCGGTAGGGCTCTATGGGTTTCTCTGAGATGCTGTGGGCTCTGTGGGGCTCTGTAAGTCTCTGTAGGGATTTGTGGTGCTTTGTGGGGCTCTGTATGATCTATAGGGCTCTATGGGGCTTTGTAGGGATTTGTAGTGCTCTGTGTGGATCTGTGGTGCTCTGAAAGACTGTGATGGGTTCTGTGGGGCTCTGTAAGGCTCTGTGAGACTGTAGGGGTCTGTGGTGCACAGTGGTCATCTGTGGGTATCTGTGTGGCCCTGTTGGGTTCTGTAGACCACTGTATTATTCTGTAGGGAACTGTGGGGCTCTGTAGGGCTACGTAGGGCTCTAAGGTGCTTTGAGGGGCTACGTAGGGCTCTGTGGGGCTGTGTGGGGTTCTGGAGGACTTTGACGGGCTCTGTGGGGCTGTGTAGGGTTCTGGAGGACTTTGACGGGCTCTGTGAGTCTTTGAGGGGCTTTCTAGGGTTCTGTGGGATTCTGTAGCACACTGCGGGGCTTTGAGGGACTCTGTGGGGTTCTGTGGGCTTTCTGGAGTTCCGTAGGAGGATATATGATATTTTGGGGAGAAAAGTGGTATTTTGGGATGAAAGTGCCGTATTTGGGGGAGAAAAGTTGTATTTTGGGCCCCACAAAACGGCAGAGGTGCTGAAAAGGGCGCAAAATGGCGAT
Source organism: Lophura swinhoii (assembly GCA_030408155.1). Classification (NCBI taxonomy): domain Eukaryota; kingdom Metazoa; phylum Chordata; class Aves; order Galliformes; family Phasianidae; genus Lophura; species Lophura swinhoii. The sequence continues at coordinate 225,059 of CM059491.1, forward strand.
CGGAAAAGGCGCAAAATGGCGGCCGGAAGGGGCGGGAGTTCAGCGACACAGGACTCAAGCCGGAAGTCAGGTCAACCGGAAGTGAAGGATGTCATGTTTCATACGATGCAACGTTGGGGCGTGATCGGAAGCGAGCGTGACCAATCGGTTTCTATTCAATGCTAGAGCGTCCGTGGCCGAAATTCAGAGCGCAATCGGAAGTGAGCCGCGGCCATTCAGTTACGGCTGCCCGCGGGGCCGTAACCGGAAGTCCGCGACCGGATGTGGGCGTGGACACACAACAGACTGATGCAATGCGGGCGCGTGACCGGAAGCCAGCGCTACAGGCAGTCGATCTGACCAATCAGACACCAGTGCGACCGGGGGTGGGCGTGACATCGGTTATATAACGGCTGCACTGCTCGCCCTCCTCTCAGAAGCGCGGCGGCGCGTTGCGGTGTTCTGTGTGTGACATTTTTCTCCTAAAACTCCCCCAGAAATGGACGCGGACGTCGAAGCCGCTCCCCGCGACGTGGAGCTTTCCGCCTTAGAAGCCGAAAAACAGCCCATGGCCTCCCCGGAGAGCGGCGCGGCCGGCCCGGAGAAGAACGGCTTGGTGAAGGCCGCTGGGCCCGGCGAGGCGGCGGGGCCGAAGTTCACCGGGCTGGGCAAGGAGGAGCTGCTCCGGGCGGCCGCGGCGCCGGGTTGGACCCGGGCTCGGGCGGCGCTGCTGGCGGCGTTCTGGTTGGGATGGCTGGGGATGCTGGGAGCCGCCGTCGCCATCGTGGCCCGCGCCCCGCGGTGTCACGTGACCGGAAGCGCCGAGTGGTGGAGGAGCGGCGGCCTTTACAGGGCGCCCCCGGAAGTCTTCGGGGGGAAACTGCAGGGTGAGCGGCGGGAGGAAGGGGGGGCGAGGGGGGCAACCGTGGAAGCCCCCCACCCATGGGCTCCCAACCCTTCCAATGGGGTTAATTTGGGACAGCCCCCCCTTATATGGAGTCATTTAAAGGAGCCCCAACCCCCCCATGGGGTCGCTTTCAGATCCCCCACCTCCCCATGGGTCATTTTGGGTCCTACACCCCCCTATGGAGTCACTTGGAGATTTCCCTCCCCCCCCATCATGAGGAAACTCCCCCCCCCCACCCATGGGGTCACTTTGGGACCCCCAGACTGTCTGCCCCCCGCCCCACCTCCATTCCCCCATTGGGGTCACTTCGGGAACCCCCCCGCCAAGTGGAGACCCCCCCCCTACCCCCACATGAAGTTTTTTTAGGACCCACTCCCCTCCCACCCAGTGTCACTCACAGCCCCCCACCTACTTGGGGCTTTCCCCCCTCCAACATGAGATCACACCCTCCTTCCCCCCCTTTTAAGGTCGCATCAAGGCTGTGACCAACACGTGCTCCCCTGCCCCTCCCTCCCCCCCCAGGTCTCATGATCTCTGTAAAAGTCCCCGTGGCCCCCCCTCTGAAATTCCCCCATTTATGTTTCCTACCCCATTGCCTTTTTTATTCTTTTCCCCTTTTATTCCATATATTAATTCCCCTCCCCTGCCCCTCTCGAACTCATTTATTCCATTTTTTGTACCCCCTAAGCCCCCCTCCCCCCCGTTCCCATTTTGGGGTTTTTGTGCCCCCCTCCCTCTCCTCCCATCCTTGTTTTGGATTGTCAGCCCCACGTCCCCCCCCATCCCCATTTTAAGATCCTCCCCCTCCCCCCCGTTGCCCTTTTGGAGTATTTGGGTTGTCGTTCCCTCTCCATCCCACATATCTGTTTATGGTGCCCCCCCTTTCCCCCTTTAATCACTGTTTTAGCACCCTATCCCCCCCCCAGTTTCCTTTCTGAGGTCTCTGAGCCCCCCCCTCACTTGGTTATTGAGACCCCTGCAGCCCCCTCCCCCCACCCCCACTTTTTTTCATTCCCATTTTTTGGACACTTGTGGCTCCTCCCTCCACCCCAACCCTTTATTTTGGAAACTCTGTGTCCTGCTCCCCCCTCTCCCCCGCTCCCCCCACTTTGAGTTCTCTGACCCCTCCGTAAATATGCCCCCTCCACCCCCCCCCAGAAGTCCGTGACCACCTGGACTACGTGGCATCCCTGGCGGGGGGGGCTGCTGCTGGGCCCCCTCCCCCACCACAGCACTGCAGATTCCCCCCCTGGAGGAGTGGCCCCCCCCAGTTGGGCAGTGAGGAGGAAACTGGTGGGGGGTCCTGAAGACAGCAAAGGAGCATGGTGAGTGCTGGGGGGGGGAAAGGAGGGGTGGTAGGGGTAGGGGGGGAAATTGGATCTTTGGCTGGGGGGGGGTGGGGAATGGTGGGCTAGGGGGGTTGTAGAGGTGGAATGGGGGACTTTGGGGTGGGGGGGGCTATGGGGGGCAGATGAGGATATGGGGGGGCAAAGTGGGGGATGGGATTTTTGTGGAGGGGTGACAAAATTTGTGGGGGTTGGGGGGCAGCGTGGGGGTTGGGGGGGGTCTATGGGGGGGATGAGGGGTGGGGGGGAGTAGAGTGGGAGATGGGAGAATAGGAAAGGGGGGGCTGGAGTATGAGAATGGGAAAACTGGGGGGCTGGGGGCAATTTGGGAGGGGGCTGTGGGGGAATAGGGACTAGGGGGAGATTGAGGGGGTCTTGAGGGTTGGGGAGGAGCTGTGAGGTGGGGAATGGGGGGCTGGGGATGATGGGGGATTTTCGGGGGGGGCTATAGGGGGAGAAATGGGGTGCTGAGACCCCCCTGGTCCCCCCGCCCCAGGGCTGCAGGTGGTTGGTGGAGCTGAACCACAGCGCAGTGCGGAACCACTTCTCAAATGGCCCAAACCCGCAGCAATGGCAGCAGTGCCATAAAGGTGGGGAAGATGGGGGGCAGATGGGGGGGAGTATGGGGTGGATGGGGGTATGGGCCTAGATTAGAGGGTGCGTGTGGGGTAGATGGGGGGGGATGGGTATGAGGTGGGTGGGGGGCACATGGGAGTGGCTGTGGGGTGGGGGTGCAGATTGGGAGATGGCTGTGGGGTGGATGGGGGGGGTTGGGTATGGTGTGGATGTGGGGCAGTTGTGGGGTGGGTATAGGATGGGTGTGGGGGTGGTTGTGGGGCAAGTATGGGGTAGCTGTGGGGTCACCATGGGGCAGGTTACAGCAGTTCTGGGGTTGCTATGGGGCAGAATGCTGACCCCCTCCCTGCCCCACAGCAAGCGATCAGGACCTGGGCTGCAGCGTGGCTTTGATGGAGTCTTCCTGGATGGCATCGAGGAGCTGGAGGTGTGGGGCAGAATTGTGGGGTGCTGTGGGGTGGGGATGTGGGGCTGGCCTATAGGGCACTATGGGGCAGCGCTATGGGTGTTCCGTGAGGCCCTGTAGGATTCTGTGGGGTTCCGTGAGCCCTATAGGATTCTGTGGGGTTCCGTGAGCCCTATAGGATTCTGTGGGGGCAGCGCTATGGTGCTGACTCCTCCCTGCCCCACAGGATTCAGTGTTGGCTGAGTTCCGGAACATCACAGAGCAGTGGAGCACTGATGGGACCCCCAGGTACTGCCCTACATCTCTGCTCCTGAGCACCCCCATTTTGCCCCCACGTTTTTTGATCCTCAAGTTCCCTATACACTCCCTGCCCCACATCTTTGGACCTCCCAGGCTCCCCCCCAGCCCATTTCTTACCCCCTGCCCCACCCCATCCCCCCCCCCTATGTTTCTGACTCCTTCCTACTCTCCTCATCTCCCCACCCTACATTTCTGATCCCTACCCAACCCACATCTCTGAGCCACCCATCTCCCTCCACTCCACTTCTCTAACCTCCCCATTTCCCCTCGTCCCCCCATCTCTGACCCCCCCATTTCCACCCTGCTTCCTAACTCTAACCTCCCTTTAATTCCTCCCGCCCCCCCATTTCTGCCCCCTCCCAAATCTCCCCAATCTCCTCGCCCCACATCTCTGACCCCCCTTTCTCCCCCCCAGGTTGTTGGTGGGGGGCACACGCCTGCGGGGACCCCCCCTCGTTGCAGGATCTGCTGAATTCCACGAAGGTCTCCCTGGTTTTGGGGGTGCTGCCCCTGGGACCCCCCCTGGATTCCCAAAAATGGCCAAACGGTGTTGGATCCCACCCACGTGGCACAGCTGCTGCAGCTCAGCCAAGGGGGGGTCCCCTGTGGTGTGGGAGTGTGAGTGGACCCCCACCCCCCCCCCCCCAGATCCAAAAACCCCTGGGACTCCCCCCAGACCCAAAAAACTGGGGGACCCTCAGAGCCAAAATGTGGGGGGCCTTTGGGACGCCCCCCCAGACCCAAAAAATTGGGAACATGAAAAACCTTGCCCTTACCCCCCCCCCCCCCCCAGCCCTCAGAATTGGAGGGACATGAACTCCTGGGAGGCCCCCCCGACCAAAAAAGCAGGGGCCCCCAAACTCTTGGGACCCCCTCTGGACCTTCTGTACCTCTGCTCTTCCCCCCTTCCCCAAAGGGACGCTACAGAAAATGGGGACCCTGCCCCCCCCCACATGCCCCAAAACTGGGGAGCACTGGACCCCTGGGGACCCCCCCCAGACCCAATTTTGGTGATCCTGGAACCCCCCAGACCCCAAATGGAGGAATGTTGATTCTTGGGTTCCCCCCCCAGACCCTAGGATTTTGGGCTCCCCCAGATCCCAATCCCCCCCAAACTCAAATAAAAGGAATGCATGCCCCTGGGACCCTCGCCCTCCCAGCCCCAAATTACCAGTTTTCAGAGCTCCCCCAAGCTTGTCTCCTCCCCCCCCTCCCCCAATTCCACACCATAAACTTTGCCTCCCTCCCCCAGGTGGGCACCCCTTGGAAGCACCTGGTGGGGCTGAGCCCCCCCCTGGCCCCCCAAGTGCTGCTGCTGCTGCTGGGGGGGGGCTGCCTAACGCCCCCCACCCTCAATTATGGAGATGAAGTGGGACTGATGGACCCCCAGGGGGCGGGGGTCTGATCAGGTGGGGGGGGCCCGGGGTGGTCTGGGGGAGGGGGGGGTTGTGGGGTGGGGTGAGAGATGGGGTTATGGGGTAAGGGGGGCTTTGGGGGGGCTTGTGGGGTGGACAGACTTTGGGGGGATTATGGGGTGGGGGGGTTGTGGGGTGAAAGATGGGGTTATGGGGTAAGGGGGCCTTTGGGGGGGGTTGGTTGTGGGATGAGAGATGAGGTTATGGGGTGGGGGGGTTGTGGGGTAGGATGGGTGATGGGGGCTTTTATGGGGTGGGGGGGAAGCCTTCCCTATGGAATCCTGACCTTTGCCCTCTGACCTTTGCCCCCCAGCTGACCCCCAATGCCGTGGACGGAATTAAAGGCACTGCAAGAAGGCGGGAACAGCAGCCAGGTGGGCGGGGCTACAGCGGGGGGCGGGGCTGTAGGCTGCTTGCTCTTAAAAGGGCAACACCTACTTGTGTCTTCAAGGGGCAGTGCCTCAGGATTGGCCCTTAGATGGGTGGTTTAAAGAGAGGCGTGGCTTAGCATGGTGGCTTAAAGGGGGCAGGACTGCAGCTTCAAATGGCAATTGTTATCAATTCAAAGGGCAATGTCTGGGGGTGGGCCCACTTAGAGAAGCTGAAGGGGGAAGGAAAGAGGGGGAACAAGGGGAGGAGCAGGGTGATGTGGGGAGGGGGCATGGCCTATTCTAACTCTTCTAATCCCCCCTTTTAGGCACAGTTGCTCTCACTGAGCCGCCGCCTCCGGGCACTGCGGAAGAAGGAGAAGATCTTGGCAGAGGGCGGGGCCCAGGTGTTGTGGGCGGGGCCTGATAGGGGCGTGGCCGTGCTGAGGGGGGATGGGGCCGGGGAGCGCTTCCTGCTCCTGCTCAACCCCGGGGCAGAGTCTTTGCACCCCTTCCGGCCCCGATCGGAAGTGGCCACGCCCACCACTGGCCCCACCCCGCCCCCTCTGCACCCCCGCGCTCGCTTAGTGCTAAGCACACACGGATCCCCTCCCCCTGGCACTGAGACCCCCCGTGGAGATGGCGGAGCTGCAGCTGCAGCCCTACGAGGGGCTCCTTCTGCGTCTGCCCCCTCAGTAGGGACCCCCGCTCCATGGGTTTCCCATTGTGCCTCTGCCCCATAGGGGTAACCACAGTGCCCCCCCTGCCCCCAGCATTCCACTCCAGAGACCCACACCAATGCCTCTTCGGGGGCCCCCCAGTTGTGAGGAGCCCAAACACCACGACATCCCCCCCCTTGCCCACCCTGGGCTCCCATTTTTCTGCCCCATGGGAACCCCTTCTTGGGGCCTCTCTTGTGCCCCACTGTCCCTGTGTGCTGCATTGTGGCTACCCCATACCCTTCCTCCCCCCCCCCCCCCCCAAGCCCCCTTAAGCACCCTTCCCATTGTCACCCCCATCCCATCAGGATCCCCCCCTCAAATTCTCGATCTCTCCTTAGAGGCCCCCAATGGGATTCATCCTACTCAGAACTCTCCCCCAGTCCTTTCTCCTGGTGCCCCATAACCCTATGGGGACCCCCCTGTTCTTCCCCCACTTACCCAATTTTGGGGTAAATAAAAGTTTACTCCTGGTGCTGCAGTTCTGTTGTTTTTGCTTTTTCTTGGCATTGTTTCACCCCGCATTTCAACATCTGCCTCCAAATCTGCTGTTTCTTCCCAGATTCCCCCTCCCCCCCCGCCGCCTTCAACCTGGGGCAGAGCCGTGGGAACGGACCGTAGGGCTGCATTGGGGGCAGGGCTGTGAGGTCCCAGTTTACGGTGGGGGCCCATTTCCTCAATTCCCCCAATTTCTGCCCGCACCTCTTTCCGGTCGGACCATGAACTTCGTTCTTCCAGTTTCCCGGTCGGACCCGATTTCCAATGGGATCGAATACGCAACTTCCGGTCAGATCAATTCGCCCCAATCCCTTCACTTCCGGTCAGGTGGACTCTCCCACTACCCCACTTCCGGTCCCGCCCTCTCTCCGACCTTCCCCCACTTTCGGTCGGATTCATTCTTCACCTTCGCTCCCACCGGAAGCTCCTAACCAACCGGAAGGCCCCCACCGCACCGGAAGTTCCTAAGCGGAAGCTCCCACCCCACAGGAAGCGGCAGTGCCGCCATGAAGCTCCTCACGCACAAACCTCCTCACCTCCCACGTCCGCGGCCTGCAGCCCGGCGCCGGTTTTCCGTTCCACATCCGGGTAAACCCCAGCTCCCCCCCACCGCACCCCCCTCTACATCAGCTCCCGGTAACGGCTTCCGGTTCCGGTTTCCTCCCCTCAGGCCTCGGAGGTTCGGGTCCGTTCGGTGCCGTTCAAACGCGGCCTTCGTGGCGCGGCTCCTGCCGAGGCTCCACTGGGAGGCGCTGCTGAGCGCGGCTGAGAGCGTGAGCGGGAATGGGGGGCGGCGGGGGCTTTTTGGGGCGGATTTGGGGGCGGGTTTTTGGGTTTTTTTGGGGGGGATTTTTGGGTTTGGGGGCGTTTGGGGGGATTTGGGGCTTTTGGGGGACACTTGATTTGTGGGATTTGGGGTTTGGGGTCCATTTTGGGGGGATTTGGGGCTTTTTGGGGGCTGTGGGGGGATTTGGGGGGGGAGGGGAGCCCCCATTTGTGGTGTTTTTTTTTGCCCCCCCCCTTAAGTTCTGCACCCACTTAATTTATACCCCCCCTTAATTTACACCACCCCATAATTTTATGCCCCCACCTAATTATTTCGACCCTCCAATAATTCATGCCCCCCCCTTAATTTATGCTCCCCCTCTTAATTATTTCCTCCCCACATAGTTTTATACTCCCTCCTTAACTTTTTGCCCCCCCCCGGAGGTAGGGGGAGGGGGGCCTTTTTGGAGTGAAAGAAGCAGCTTTTGGGGCTGGGAATGGAAATGTTTGTTATTGGGGGGGGGGTTGTTCCCCAGTTTTAGGGTCCCCTCCATTGTTGCAGGCTGAGGTGGGGGAGGGCTTAACCCCCCCCCAGTTTTGAATCTAAATACCCCAAATTTGGGTCTAACAACCGCAATTTGGGGTTAGAAATCCCTTTTATGGGGGGGTGATCCTGCAATTTTGGGGTGACCCCCTCCTATTTTTGTGCCCCCTCCCCCCATTGTTGCAGGTGGAGGTGATGGAGGGCGAACTGCAGTGCCCGGATTCGGGGCGACGTTTCCCCATCACAGGGGGGGTCCCCAATTTGCTCCTCCCCGATGGTGATGCGTAGGGGACCCCCCACAACGGGACCCCCCTCATTGCGACCCCCCCGACTTCAGGATCCCCCATCTTCATTGAGACCCTCCACCCCAGAACAGAACCCATCCCATATTGGGACCCCCCCCCACTTCGGGACCCCCCCAAAAATGTGTGATGCAGCAGAGGGGCACAATGAAGAGATGTGGGATGAATGCAGCCTTTGGGTCTTCTTTCCGGGTGCCCCACAGCAGCCCACAGCACCCCATAAGGACCCACAGCACCCCTTAAGGACCCACAGCACCCCATAGAGCCCCGTAACGCCCCACAGAGCCCCATAACATCCCGTAGTGCCCATGGAGCCCCATACCGCCCCATAACACCCCACAGCACCCCATAGGGACCCACAGCTCTTTATTTCTGGCGTGACAGAGGTGACACAGTGATCGGGATACAGCTAACGGGCGATGGTGACACAACGAATGGTGACACAACTAATTATATTCCCGTGCCGATTAATTAATTAATTAACGCGATGCCGATCAATTAATTAACGCGGTGCCTCACGCCGTGCTCAGCTCCGCCCAGGGCCGCAAAGCGACCAGCAGCGACTGCAGCGCTGAGCCCCAGCCGCGGCGCAGCACCGAGACCTGCGGGACAGCGAGCAGCTGTGAGGCAGAGCTGTGGGGCAGAACTGCAGCTATGGGGCAGGGCTGTGGGGCAGGGCTACGGGGCAGCGCTGTGGGGCAGCGCTGTGGGGTGGAGCCACAGCTGTGGGCACAGTCACATGTCTTTGCGGCACAGCCCCCACCTATAAGGCCCCTCCCCCATCTATAGGGCAGCCCCCCCACTTATGGGTCTGCTCCACAGATCTATGGGGCAGCAGCACTGACCTGCAGATATGGGGGGGGGCTCCCCTTTTCCACTTCCATCCACGCCCCCACGGCGTAACGCAGCCCTGGCAGCAGCAGCGGCACCTGGAGGGGGGGGGAGAATTATTTGAGGGGGGGTACAGGAGGCGTAGGGGGTAAAACCCCCAAATTGGGGTTATGGGGGGCGGAGGGATTTAAGGGGGGGGGTTAGGGTTCATGGAGTCATGAGGGCAGTGCAGGGAGGGGTTTGGGGGGGTAATGTGGCAGTGTGGGAGGGGTTTTTTTGGGGGGAACCCCCACATTGGGGTTATGGGGGGGTCCTTAAAGGGGGTGGGTCCCAGGGGCGGTTACCTGAATGACGGGGGGGTCCAGGCGAGGGGGGGGTGTCGGGCTGTGCAGCAGCAGCAGGAGGTCAGGGGTGGGGGGGGCCCCAACTGGGAGCAGCAGCTGAAGGGACAACCGGAGCCGCAGCCCCACACCGTGCACCTGGGGGGGCAGGGGGGGGTCACTGCACCCCATAGCACCCCACAGGACCCCATAACTGCCCCATAGTGCCCCATAACCCCCCCATAGCACCTCATGTTCCCCTTCCCCCCCATTTTTGGGTGCTCCTCCCCCACTTTGAAGTCCCGTCCCCAATTTTTAGGGTGCCCCCCCGCTTTCCAGGTCCCCCCAACCACATTTTAGGGGTGCAGCCCCCCAATACTGACATTTTCCCTCCCCCCAGCCCCATTTTTGGGGTGCTCCCCCCATATTAAGGGTCCCCCCCCCTCACTAACCGTAGCAGTGACTGTGAGCCCCGGGGGGGTCCCTCCATGCTGCCCCCCGCCCCCGATGGAGCTGGCGAGGCTCCGAGCAGCGCGGAGCCGCAGCCCCCACAGATCCTTCTGGAAGCGTTCAGCGTTCGTGCATCCCTGGGGAGGCACAAAGTGGGTGGGGGGTCAAAGGGGGGACCCCAATTATTATTTTGGGAGGGGCATTCGCCTTCCCCCCCCCCCCCCCCCTTTCCCCTCAGAACACCCAGAAAGACACCCCCCACGTTCTTATGGAGTGCGTTGCCATATTGGACCCATTTTTGCCCCTCCCCCCCCTTCATATATTCCCCCCCCCCAACGACCCCCCCGGATTTTGGGACCTCCCCCCAATAGGTGTCCCCCCCATCTAAAGACCCCCGCTCCAATTTTGTGAACCCCTCAATTTGAGATCTTCCCCCCCCCAATTTCGGACCCCTCCTTGAAATTAAAGACACTGCCCCCCCTTCCCCCCTCCCCCCCGTTCAGCATCCATAGGTGCCTCTCCCAAGCCCTCCCCCATATTTACTGCCCCCCCCACACACCATAGTTCCCGAATTTCGGTGCCCCCCCCCCATATTTTGGTCACCCCCCCATTTTTGGTTGCCCCCCCCGCTCACATCTCCATCCTCTCTCTCCCTCATTGCCTGATCCACGAAGGTTCGGCTGCGGGGGGGCAATGGGAGCGCCGCCCCCCCCTGCCCCCCCGGGGTGGCATTCAAAGGGGGGGAGACCGCCGCTTGCCCCCCCCCCCAATTCTGCTTTGCGCTTCAACATCCGCACCGCCACCGCCCCCCCCTGCGGAAAATGGCATCCATTGGGAGACCCCCCCCAAAAATGGGACACCCCCCCCCAAAAGTGGGTCCCACTCCAAAACAGAGAACACGCCCAAAAAACCACTGGGACCCCCCCAAATGCCCCCCGCAATTATAGGAACCTCCCCCCCCCCCACATGGAATCCCCTCCACACATGGGACCCCAAAAAATGCCCCCCCTGCCCCCACTTACAGGACCCCAAAGATGGGACCCCCCCCACAGTTTGGGACCCCCCAAAATGGGATCCCCCCCCTCATTTTGGGACCCCCTCCCACCCAAATTTGAGATCCCTCCCATTTGTGCCCCCCCCCCTTCCCCATTTTTATCCCCACTCCCCCTCAATTCCCTCCCCCAATTTAGGAGCACCCCCCCAGTAAAAGTGCCCCCCCCGTGCCCCTCCCACCTTTGGTGGTGGCAATGAGGCTGTTGTCCTCCCTCCCATAGCGCCCGAAGCACAGCCCTGTCACGGCTCCTTTTTTTTTTGGGGGGGGGGGGGGGGGGGGAAGACCATATCAGGGACCCCCCCAATTTAAGAACTCTCCTCTTAAAGGATCCCACCCAAAAAATTCATAGGACCCCCAGAACTCATAATATCTCCCCAGAATGGACCCCCCCATAAGATCCCTCCCCATTTTGGGCCCCCCCATAAATGAACCTCTCCTTTATAAACTCTCTCCAAAAAAGCCCCATGGACCCTTCCAGAACCTACAAGACCCTTCCCCAAATTGGAACCACCCCCCATTTGGGACCCCTCCCCCATTTGAGAACACCCCCAAATTACTGTGCCCCCCCCCCACTTTGAGACCCCTCCCCTTAAAGGACTCCCCCCAAAAAACACCAAAAACATAGGAACCCCCCAAAATGGGACCCCCCTCCAGAACCCATAGATCCTCCCCTTTATCCATTGGGCTTTTTCTATGGGGGTTCCCAATTTTCTGTGGGGAGGGGGTGTCTATTATGGTTCTTTATGGGGGGCCTCATTAGGGTTCCCCATTAAAATTCCCTATGGGATTCCCCATTTGGGTTCTTTATGGCAATTCCCCATTAGGGTTTCCCTTTGGGGTTCCCTGTGGGTTCCCCATTAGGGTTCTTTATGGGGTTCCTTATTAAGGTTCCCCATTAAGATTCCCTGTCAGATTCCCCATTAGTGTCCCCTATAGAATTCCCCATTAGGTTTCCCTATTAGGGTTTCCCATTAAGATTTCCCATTAAGTTTCCCTATGGGATTCCCCATTGCATTCCCATAGGTGCTCCCTATGGGATTCCCCATTAGGCTCCCTATAGGGCTCCCCACTAGGGTTCCCCATTAGGTTCCCACAGGCGCTCCTATAGGATTCCCCATTAGGTTCCCCATTATGTTCCCTATAGGGTTCCCCATTAGGGGTTCCTATAGGTTCCCACAGGCGGTTCCTATGGGATTCCCCATTATGTTCCCTATAGGGCTCCCCATTAGGTTCCCTGTAGGGTTCCCCATTAGGTTCCCTATAGGGCTCCCCATTAGGTTCCTACAGGTTCCCACCGGCGCTCCCCACGCCCGCCCCACCTGCGCGCGCAGGACGCTCACGAGGCTCCTCCCGCAGTACAGCCGCACCTCGCCGTTCTGCAGCCCCAGCAGCGCCCCCTGCCGGCCGCGGCCCCGCAGCGCAGCCCGGCACAGCGACACGATGGGGGAGGGGGGGCGGAGCGACCACAGGCGGCGGCCCTATGGGGGGGGGGTTGGGGTTATTTGGGGTCAGCCCCATAATTTAGGGGGCTGTGGGGGGAGTCAGCCCTATAAGTGGGGGGGTTGGGGATTTGGGGCTATTTGGGGGTCAGCCCCATAATTTGGGGGCTGCAATAGTTGGGGGATTTGAGGGTGTGGGTTTTTCTGGGGGAGGGAGCTCCATAACTTTGGGGTATTTGGGGGGGGGGGTGAGAAGCGACTATTTTTGCCGAATTTTGGCCTTTTTTACAGCATTTTGAAGGGATTTTTTCTGGATTTTTTTTGTTACTATTATTTTGGGGGAGGGGGAGGAGTTAATTTTTTTTGGGGGGGTCCAACCTGTGGGCTGAAGGCCATCAGCACCCCCTCTGTGCCTGCAGCCAACAGCAGCTCATCTTCATCCAGCAGCCCAAGGGGGGGGACCCCCAACGCTGCCAGCAGGCGGCACCCGCGACCTGGGGGGGGCGGGGGGGCACAAAATTAACAAAATGACCCCCCCCCCCCCCCAAAAAAAAAAATTCACCTCCCAAAAAGCAGATTTTTTTTGGTCTTTTTGTGTGCCCCCCCTCCTCTCATATCTTGTGTGTCCAAATGCCCCCCCCCAACCCAACAACCCCCCCCACCCCCCAGACTCTCTGGACCCCCCCATAAAAAAAAATTCTGGACCCCCCCAAAAAAATCCCCAAATCCCATTAAAAACCCCAAACCCCAAATCCAATCCTTTCCTATACAGCCCACCCTCCATACAAAGCCCCCCCCAGAAAACGACCAAAAACGACCCCCCCCCAAAATACCCCCATAAACTCTGCCCATAAAGACCCCCCCCAATTAAAAAAGCCATGAATGATGCTCCCCTCCAAAAGAAGCCCTCCCAATACAGAAATTGTCCTCCTAACCCCCCTACAAAAGAGAACCCTATAAAAAATCCCCCCCCAATGAAACCCCCCAGTAAAAGCCCCCCCAATATAAACTGCCCCCCCAGTGAAGCCGCAATAAAGCCCCCCCCCCATGAAGCCCCCTCACCTGTGGATCCCATACAGGCTCCCATCCCTGCACGCCGCCGCCAATCGGAAGCGGCCGTCGCCCCCCCGCGGCACCACGAAGGCAGGGGGGGCGGGAACCCAACTCTGTATTGCGGGGGGGGCACAGCGTTATTTCATATGGGGGGGGGACCCAACCCTGAGGGGGGGGCAGTGCCATTATTTCCTATGGCGGGGGGTACTGCAGGCTGGGGGGGCAGTGCTGCTATTTATTGGGGGCATGCAGTGTTATTGTGTGGGGGGGAGCACAGCCCCATTGATGGCTGGGGGGGGGGAATCCCATTCCTTCTGTGGGGTGAGTCAGAATCCCATTCATTGGGGGGGCACAACCCCATTCATTTTACTGTGGTGGGAGGGAGCGGATTTGGTGTTTCCCCTTTATGGGATTGGGGTATTTTGGGGGGGGAGGCGGATTTTGTGTAGGTTTTTTTTGTGAGGGAGGGCATATTTTGGGGTGGAGTGTATTTTGGGGGGGACGACGACAGGGGGACGTCCTCACCTTACAAAGAACGGTGAAGGCGTCGGGGTCGAGCACCAGGATGTCCCCCCCCTCAGTGCCCAACACCGGGCAGTCCGGGGTCCCATCCGGCCCCCCCCGCGGCAAAGCGCACAGACAGGTCAGCACTGACTGGGGGGGAAAAGGGGGGGGTCACTATTTTGGGGTTCACTATAGGGGGGGAGTCACTATAGGGATGGGGTCCAAAACTGGGGGGGGAATGTCCTTATGAAGTTGGGGGGGTCACTATGGGGTGCAGGGGGGTCCTTATGGGGTGGGGGAGGGAAATAGGGTGGGGGGGGGTGTCCTTAGGAAGTTGGGGGGTGTCAGTATGTCCTTATGGGGTTGGGGGGTCCTTATGGGGTGGGGGGGTTTCTATGAGGTGGTGAGGTCCCTATGAGCTGGGGGATTCAAATGGACCCCCACTATGGGTGTCCAGATGGGGTGGGGAGGTCCCTATGGGGTGGGGGTCACATGATGGGGTTTTTTTTGGGGGGGAAGGGGGGGGCACCCACCTGGCGCTGCAGCGGTCGCCCTTTATGGAGGGCCACGAAGGGGGGGACCTCAGGGGGGGGCAGCGTCAGCAGCCTGGGGGGGGGCACCGTGGGATCCCCAGAACCCATAGGAGCCCACCCTCATAATAACCCCCCCCAACGATGGGACCTCCAGAATTTATAGGCCACCCCCCCACACACACACAAACACAAGGAGACACTCCCCCAAAATCCCACAGGACCCCCCATCAAATCTCATAGGACCCCCTCCCAGAATCCCACAGGACCTCCCCAGGGACCCTCCCCCACCCCCCCCAGTAAAGATCCCACTCCCATAGGGACCACCAGACCCCCCACCCCATAGTGACACCCCCACTGACCCCCCCCCTTATATCCTATAGGGACCCACCCAAGGAGACCCCCAGACCTATTGGGACCCCCCTACACCCATATGGACCCCTCCATAAAGACCTCCCTCCCCCATAAGCCCCCCTCCCATAATGGCCCCCCATTCTATAAAGACCCCCCCCATCCCATAAAACTCCCCCCCTATAAACTCGCATCCTCCCCACTCACCACTGTGATCTTGGGGTCAGCGGCACCTCAGCCTTATCTCTGGGGGAGAAGCTGTTAAGGACCCCCCCCCAAAAAAAAGTACACCCCCCCCCTTTGAATCCCCCCCATAGAAATTCCCCTCCCCAATAGAACCCCAAAATAATAGGGACTCCCCCCTTCAGAAAGAGATCCTGCCCCCAAACCCAAAAGTTGATCCCCCACTGCCCCCCCCCCCCAAAAAAAAGAAAGGACCCCCCCTCAAAAAAATAGGGACCCCCAACCCCTCAAATCCAAAAATGGGAGCACCCCCCCCAAAAAATAAGGACCCCACTAAAAAATTAAGACCCCCCCCTTAAAACCCCAACCAGTGCCCCCCCCCAAAAAACCCCACCTGATGTCCTCCAACATCTCCTTCAGCATCAGCGGATCCACTTCATCCTGGGGGGGGGGAGCACTGAAAATACACATCTGCCCCCTTCCCCCCCTCCCAATATGACCCCCCCTAACTATGAACACCCCATATCACTGCTCCCCCCACCGCCCCCCTATTTATTACCCCCATATTATTATCCCCCATTATTATTTCCCCCATATTATTTCCCCCCCACCCCCAATTATTACCCCGTGTATCACCGCCCCCCCATTTATTACCCCAGTTATTCCCCCCCATTATTACCCATTTATTACTCCCCCATATCACCCCCCCATTTATTATCCCCCCATTATTCCCCCCGTATTATTACCCCCCATATCACTCCCCCCCATTATTACCCCCAATTATTACCCCCCAGTTATTACCCCCCACCCCCCATATTTATTCCCCCCCCACCTGTGCTGCCTGTGCCCACAGTTCAGCCTCGACCTCGTGGGGGGGCCCGGGGGGCGGCAAACGCGCACTTATAGAAGGGCCTCAGATTGCGGTACACATAAAGTGCCCCCCCGCAGCAACCACCAGCAGAGCCGGGGGTGGGGGGGCACCCCCTAAGGATGACCCCCCCCCGGTGGAAAATGAGCCCCCACCCCAAAAGTGGGACCCCCCATAAAACACCCCCAGAGCTGAGGGGCTTCGGGGAGGGGGTGGCGCCGGGGGGGGCCCGAACCGCTCAGCACGGCCAGCTCTGGGCCCCCCCCCCGCACCACAAGGGATCCCCAGCACCAGCTTTTTTTTGGGGGGGGGGAGGGGGGAAGGAAAAGGAGAGAAAAAAAGCAGTGAAGGATTTAGGATGGGGGGGTTGGGCTCCATGGCTCAACTCCCCCCCCTCCCATTACCCCCCCACAACCCCTGACCCCCCACAATCCCAACCCCTCCCCACAATCCCAAATCCCCCCGATCCGCCCCCCCCAAAATCCCATAACTCCACCAAAGCCCCCCAAACCCAAAGTGCCCCCCCCCAAAAATCCCCAAATACCCCTCACCTCAAAAAGAGCCCCCTCCCCCTAAAAAAAACAAACCCCAACACCACCCACCAAAAAACAGCACAACCACCCCCCCCAATCCAAAAATCAGCCCACAGCCCCAAATGGCCCCAAACCTTGTGGTCCCCATCGCCATGAAGGTCCGCCAGCGCTGCGGGACAAACATGGGGCTCTTATGGGGTCACATGGGGGCATGGGGTCATATGGGGTCATATGGCGTATGGGGTGCTAGGGGGTGTTATGAGGGGTATGGGGTGCTTACGGGACTCTTATGGGGCACTTATGGGGCGTTCCCCCCGGACCTCACAACTCCGCCCCACAACCAACTTCTTCCCGTCGTGCCCCGCGCTCACCCATACACGTGCTGAACGTGCGCAGCCCGGACATGACGTCATCATGCGCCGCCAGCCACAGGGAGGAACTGAAGGAGGGTGAGGGAACCAAAAATGTCGCACCCGCAGAGCGCGGGGGAACGCCGCCAACAGGGCACCGCGGGGCGGCGTCAAAAAGGTCACAGGGCGCGGGGGGGGGGAGAGGGGGGGAGCAGAAGACCGGAAATGGAGAAGACCGGAAATAGGTCCATCCTAGCGCAGCGGTCCGTCGCTTTCACTGCTGCCCCCTCATTGGTTCCCATCTCTTCGGTCCCCCCCCGTGTTTACACCCTTTCCCACCGGTTCCACTCCACCCGTTCCTCTCTCCCTCCCGTTCCTCTCCCCATCCCATAATACCCCCCCTTTTAGGCTCCTCCCCCCATTCGCCCCCATCATATCATTCCCCTCCCATCACCCCCTCACATTGTGGCCCTCCCCCTCCATCAGACCCCTCTTTCTTCCACCCTCCCCTCGAACCTTTCCTCCTCCAACACCGCCATCTTTGGTTGCCGTAGCGACGCGACCGGAAGTGGCGTCCGCCTCCGTCGGTTGCTTAGCAACCGTGAGGCCTAGCGACGGGGAAAGGCCTTCGGAGGGGGGTGGGGATCCAGAGGGTCAGCAAAGGGATTTGGGAAGGAACTATGGGGTTCCGAGGGGGCTCAATGGGGTCATGGGGGGGGAGGGTGTCAGTTATAGGGAGTTGGGGGGAGCTGGGAGGTTTCTTGGGAGACCCTGGGGGGACGAGGGGGGAGGTTAGGGAATCTGAAGGGTTCTATGGGGCTCTGGGGGGCTGTATGAGAGTTCTAAAGGGCTCTGGAGGGGGTCCTAAAGGCCTTCGGAGGTCTCGGAGAGCTCCTGAGGAAATTCCGAAGCTTCGGAACTCTTCGGCAAGTCCCGGCGTTGAGCTCGGGTACTTCCGGCAGCGCTCGGGCACTTCCGGCAGCGCTCGGCTCTCTCCGCCCCTACAACGGCTGCTGTGCTCGGGTATCTCCGGCAGCGCTCGGGTGTTTCCGTCTCTCTCTCAACCTGGTAAGACTCCAGGTTCGGAAAATCACGATTTTCGAACTTTTCCAATTAAAAATTGTGCTGAAAAAGGCGAATTTGGAGGCAGAAATAGGGCTGCGCGGCCTCGAAATGAGAACCTGAGTGGAAAAATGAGGGTTTTGGACCAAGAAATGAGGATCTGAGCCCTCAACATTGGGCTCTGAGTGCTGAAAATTCGGGGGGTTTGGACCCAGAAGAGATTTTTAAGTACAAAATGGGGCACTGGGCCCCAAAATGGGGATGGTGAGAACACTTCCCACCACCAAAACCCCCAAAACCTCAAAAACACCCAAACTGTGCCAGAATGGGGTCAGTTTATTGCCTTCAGGAGTTGGTATGAGGATCCTTAGAGAGGTTCTAGGTCCTCCAGTGGTGTTCTGGGCCAAAAAATATGGATTTGGGTTAAAAACTGACACTTCGGACCCCAAAATAATGACCCACACCCCCAAAGATCCCCAAAAAGCTCATGAACACCCCAGTTCTGCCAAGATGGGATCTATGTATTGCCTTCAGGACTCGCATTAACACTCTTTGAGAGGATCTAAATCCTCCAACGGTGTTCTGAGCCAAAAAAATACAGATTTGGGATAAAAATGGATGCTTTGGACCTTAAAATGAAAACCCGCGACCCCCAAAGATCCCCAAAAACCTCAAAAACACCCAAATTCTGCCAGGATGGGTCAAATTTATTGCCGTTAGGACTCCCTGTTAAGTCCCTTCCAAAGGTTCTAGGTCCTCCAACGATGTTCTGTGCCAAATGCCACGGGTTTGGGTTAAAAACCGAAGCTTTCCACCTCCCAAACTGTCGACAAACCCCCCCAAAGACACCCCAGATTTGCCAGCAGGGGCTCCATTTATTGCCTTTAGGAGTTGGCGTTGGGGCCCTTCTTCTTGCCAAAGGTGGGCACCACGTTGACGAAGCGCCGGTTGTACTGCATGCGCCGCTTGGCACGGCCCGTCTTCTTCTTCTTCTTCTCCTGTTTGGCCACCTGGGGAGGGAGGTTTTTTTTTGGGGGGTGGGGGGTTAGTGGGGCACTCCTATCCCCCCCATCCCCCCAAAAGATCCCACAATGCTCACCTTTGGGGTTTGCCCCCTCACTTTGCCAGCGCGGGCGAGCGAGCCGTGAACTTTACCTAAACACAAACGATGAAGCGTTGAGATGACCCTGCTCGTTAAGTTAATTAAGATGCCCCACTAATGAGCCCCCCCATTCCCATACGTACCCCCCAGCAGCCGGGCAGCCACTTCCAGAGTGGAGAATTCGGGAACACCGCTGCGTTCCAGCACGGCTCCATCCTCCAACGGGCTCCCACCAAAGAGCAGCACCTGGTCCTCCGGAGCGATGGATTCCAGCGCCGCGATCCGCTCCTAAATTTGGGGGGGGGAGGGGGAGGAAAGAAGAATTTGGGGGGGACACCCCATAGATTTTGGGGGTCAGGACCTCCCCCATACGTTGCCCTCTCCCCACTTTTCTGAGGGGTCTCACCTTGATTTGGGTGACGGTCTCAGAGGAGGAGACCTCGATGGTGTGGAGGGTTTGGGCGCGGATGAAGAGCTGCATGGTGGGAAGGGGGCTGTGGGGAAGAGGGGGAGGGGAAGTAGGTTATGGGATCCCACCCCAAATTGAGGGGGGACCCCGGAAGAGAAGAGAGAGCCCAAAATAATGGGAAAATTGTAAATAAGAAGAAATATTGCCACCCCCTCCCCGCAAAAATGAAGGTAGGAGCAAGGAGCTGCGTTGGGCTCCATTCACTCTCTCCCAATACTCTGTGAAGACCCCCATGGGGTCCCCCAGATTCCTCACAGACTCCCATGGAATGCCCCCAAACCTTCACAGACCTCTATGGGGTCCCCAAAAGCCCCACAGACTCCCCCAAAGTCCCATAGGCCCCTCCCCCAACCCCCGCAAACCCCTAGGAAACCACCAAAAGTCCAAAGACCCCTCCAGAAATCCTCAAAGTCCCATAAACCCATCCCCAAATCCCCCCCAACCCCTCACAGACCCCCCCAAATCCTCACAGAGCACCCCGGATTCCCACAGAGCACTCAAAAATCCCAAAGACCCCTCCAGAGACCCCCTAAAAGTCCCACAGATCCCTCCCCAAGCCCCCTGGACCGTTATGGGGTCCCATAAAGCCCCACAGATCCCCCCCCAAATCCTCACAGAGCCCCCCCTTAGTGTCCCCCAAACACCTCAATCTTCCCTAACCGCCCCCCCAACCTTCCACAAGGCCTCAAAGACCCCACCCTCAAAACCTTAGAGACCCATATGGGGCCCCCCAAACCCCTTTAATATCCCCTAAATCCCTCACAGACCTCCTTCAAATCCCCTAAAAAACTCTTCTGGACTTTTTTCCCTTCTGTGGTGATTTTTTTTTCTCCCTCAATTTCTGTTTTAAAGGGACTTCAGCCCAGGGGGCAAAGGGTGCTGACATAGGGCTGCCATGACAGCTGGGGGGGGAGGGGCTTCCCATCTCTGAGTTGACACCCCCCAAACTCCAATTTCCCTCCCCAGAACCGTTAAAGCCCCCAAAAGGGAACCCCAAATCCTTACAGACCTCCCCAGAGTCCACACAAATGCCTTTTGGACCCATCCCACCCACACCCCAAAGCCTCAGAGTCCCCTAAGACCCCACCCCCCCCACTACCCCAATCCTCACAAAGTCCCCTAAGACCCTCCAAACCCCCTCCCAAATGCCTTTCGGATCCTCACAAAATCCTCCCAGTCCCCTAAGACCCCCCCGGATCCCCCAAAATCCTCACAGTCCCCTACAACCCCATCCCCAAATGCCTTTCAGATTCCCCCACAGCCTCAGAGTCCGCTAAGAACACAAAGAAACCTGTAAGAACCCCAAAGCCTCACTAATGCCCCTGCCAAAGTATTACAGACCCTCCCCCAAATCCCCACACCCAGAGCCCCCCAGATGCCTTTCTGACCCCCCAAAGCCCCCAGAGAGACTCCTAAGGACCCCCAATACCCCACTAACGGCCCCCCAAAGCTCTTACAACCCCCCTCAAAGCCTCACAGACCCACCCAGGATCCCTCCAGATGCCTTTCCGACCCCCCGAAGTCCCCCCAAAAGCCACAGAATACAACACACAATACTCTTAAGAATACAAAGAGACCCCTAAGGATCCCCAAAACCCCACTAATGGCCCCCCGAGGTTTTGAAGACACCCCCCCCCGCAAAGCCTCACAGGGCCATCCAGAGCCCCACAGACGCCTGAGCCCCCAGCGCCCCCCTCTGGAGCCCAAAAGCCTCACGGCCCCTCCTAAAGTGCCGCAACTGCCCCTTAAATCACCCTAACCCCCCCATGTCCCTTCTAAAGGCCCACGAGCCCCACAGCCCCCTCAGAAGGCCCCCAGCAGGCGCACGGCTCCTTTAAACCCCTCGGAAGCGCCGCAAACGCCTCCCCTCCAATAAAAAAAACACCTTTAAGACTTCACAGGCCCTCCTCGAGGCTCCCCCCGCCTTTCCTGGGCGCCTTTAGCCCCCAAACCCCACAAAAATACCCCAAAAGACGCCCGCAGGGCCGCAGCCGCACCTCAACGCTTCCTCACAGAACGCAGCGCGCGGCCGAAGAGGGCGGTGCTGCGCGTGCGCCGGGCGTGCGCGGTGACGTACGGCGTGCGTGCTGACGTACGGCGTGCGTGCGTGCCGACGTGAGGGGAGAAGGAGAAGCAAAATGGCGGCGCTGAGGAGGAGGCTGTGGGAGTTCGGGCGGCCGTTGTGGGCCCGGGGGGTGCAGGTACTGCGGGGGGGCTAGGAGGGGGAGCTGGGGGAAATTTGGGAGGTCCTGAAGGGAGGGAGAGTGGGATTTATGGGGGATCCTGAGGGGGGAAATGGGGGTTCGGAGGGGGGGGGGGGCTAGGAGGGTCCTGAGGGGATTGGGGGGGGGGGGCAGTGGGGGTTCTGAGGGGATGGGGGGCATTTGAGAGGTCCTGATGGGGGTTCTGTGGGGGTGAGGGGGGATTTGGGAGGGTCTTGAGTGAAAAAAATGGGAGTCTTGGGTGGATTTGGGGGTCTTGAAGGGGCAAAAGGGGATGGGGAGGGGTTGGGGGGGGGGTCTTGAGGGGATTTGGGGGGGAAAGAGGGGATTTGGGGAGGGGGGATTTTGGGGGGTCCATGGGAGGTGAATTGGGGGGTGGATGAAGTAGGGGTTGGGAGGGGGGGGATTTTGGGGAGGATCTCTTGGGGGAGGGAGGTGGGGTTTTGGGGGCGGCCAGGAAGGATTCGTTTGGAGGGGTTGTGAAAGGGGAGGCTTGGAGGGGGGGGGGGGCTAGGGGAGAAGAAGTGCGTTTTGGGGGGTTCATGGATGGGGGGAGTATTATTCACGGGGGGGGGTATGGGAACAGGGGGGCCATGGGGGTGGAATTTGGGGGGGGGCGTTCCATGGGGGATGATGATTGGGGAGAGTTTCATAGTGGGGGGGTGGGATTTGGGGGGGGGGGTCATTGGGGGAGACAACAATTTCTGGGTTGGGGGGGTCTGGTTGATATCATCCCCCCCTGTTGATGCCCTCTTTGTTTCTTTCTTGCCAGACCCCCCCCCAAGACTCCCCCCCATATCCCGCTGTGGTGGAATCCACAGAGGAGTTCCATTTTGTGGAGCGGCTGCTGCCCCCTGCCTGCGTCCCTCCCCCACCCCAGCATCCCTCCTACCCCACGCCGTCAGGGTGGACCCCCCCACAAGGTAATTAATGAACTCATCAATTAATTAATAACCCTCCCTGCAGCTCCTCCCCCTCTTGCTGCTGTCCTGCATGGAGCACTCCCAAGTCAGTGCTTTTTTTCCCCAAAATGGGGTTAATATGGTGGAAGGGATGTTATTAATAAAGAGGGGGGTGGGTTAATTAGGATAATTAATTAGTTAATTAATGCCCTTCCCCTACTGTGCATTCCCACCCCCCGTGCTGCCATACTGGGTGGAGCACTCCCAAATAAGCACATTTTTTCCCCTCTGGAATGGGGTTAATCTGGGGTATAGGGGTATTATTAATGAGGAGAAGGAGAAATAATTAGGGTAATTGATTAATTAGTTAATTATTTTGCCCCCCCCCATCGTGGTATGACATGGGGTACTCCTAAATCAACTCCTTTCCCCCGAAACGGGGTTAATATGGGGGAAAGGAGGAATATTGTTAATAAGGGAAGGTTTCATTAGAGTAATTAATGAATTAATGACTAATCAGCGACCCCCCGCAGTGCCCCCCCCCCTCCCTGCCGTACCACGTGGGCCGCTCCCGCATGCACAACCTGCCGCTGTACCGCAAGGTGACCAACGGGAGCCGCCGCATCACCGAGCTGCGCCACATCCGAGGGGACATTTGGGTGAGAAAGGGGCGAAATTGGGCAAATGTGGGCGGGAATCACGGGACCACGGAACGGCCAGGGCTGGAAGAGACCTCGAGGATGATGGATCTCCAACCCCCTGCCACACCCAGGGCCACCAACCTCCACATTTCAGAGCAGCCCAGGCTGCCCAGGGCCCCACCAACCTGGCCTTGAACACCTCCAGGGCTGGACGGGGCATCCACAGCCTCTCTGGGCAGCTGTTCCAGCACCTCACCGCTCTCACAGCAAACAACTTCCCCCTGACATCCAACCCCAGTCCGCCCTCCCTCAACTTCAAACCATTTCCCCTTGTCCTGCTGTTATCTCCCCTTTCCAAGAGTTGATTCCCCTCCTGTTTGTAGGCTCCCTTTAGGTACTGAAGGCTGCAATGAGCTCACCCTGCAGCCTTCTTTTCTCCAGGCTCTCTCGGCCTGTCTTTACAGGGGAGCTGCTGCAGCTCCTGATCATCTTTGTGGCTCCTCTGGACCCCCTCCAACAGCTCTCTGTCTGTCTTGTACTGGGACCCCCAGCCCTGGACGCAGTGCTGCAGATGTGGCCTCACAAGAGCAGAGCAGAGAGGGACAATCACCTCCCTGTCCCTGCTGGCCACCCCTCTGCTGATGCAGCCCAGGATCCCATTTGCTTTCCCAGCTGTAATCACACACTGCAGCCCCACGCTCAGCTTTTCACCCCCCAGGACCCCCAGGTCCTTCTCTGCAGGGCTGCTCTCAAGGTCTGCTCCTTCCAGTCCGTATCGATGCCTGGCGTTCCTCCATCCCAAATGCCAAACTTTGCACTTTGCTGTGTTGACCCTCATTAGATTCACTCAGCTTTGCAGCCTGTTGAAGTCCCTCTGAATGGCATCCCTTCCTTCCACCAGCACGGCTCAGCTTGGTGCCATCAGCAAATTTGCTGAAGGTGCCCTCAAAAAAATGGGGGTTTGGGGGCTTTTTGGGATGTAAATGGAGAATTTGGGAGGGGAGGTGAGTGGGTGGAGGAGAAAAATGGGGAGTTTGGGTTCATTTTGGGGTGTTTTTGGCATTGCAGGCACTGGAGAAGGAACTGAGGGAGTTTGTGGGGCAGCGTGTGGGGAAGGAGCCACTGACCCAGGTGAATGAGGTGACCGGAACGCTGCGCCTCAAAGGGCACGTGGACAGCGAGGTGCGAGCGTGGCTGCTGCTCAAGGGGTTCTGATGCCTCCAGTGAACCCGGGGGGGGACAAAATGAACCTGGGGGGGCATCAAAATGCACCTGGAGGGCAACAAATTGACCCCAGAAGGCCCTGAAATGCACCCGGAGGGCACCAGAACGAACCTGGGGGTATCAAAATGTCCCCAGGGGCACTGAAATGCATCTGGAAGGCACCAAAATATCTCTGGGGGCAACAGAATGCCCCCAACAGACCCCAAGATTCAGTTGAAGGGCCCAGAATGCCCCAGAGGGCCCCCAAAATACACCTAGGGGACCCCACAATTACCCCGGGGGGGGAAATGGGGCAACCCCTCTGTGTGATGGGTGATGAAATGGAATAAAAGGTGTTGAGGAGTGGTGTGTGGTCTTGGAAGTGGGGTGGGAAATGCGGCTGGGGGACAGAATGGGGTCAAAGTGGGGTCTGGGGGTACAGAAAGGGGCAAATGTGGGGTCTGTAGGGTTGAAATGGACTGAGGGATCAAAATGGGGTTTTGAGGGATCGAAAGGGGTTCTGGGGTAACAAAATGGGGTGAAATGGGTTTTTAAGGGTGCAGAATGGGGTGAAATGGAGGGATTTTGGGGACAGAGGAAACAGCACAGACCTTCGGGTCGCCTTTATTCGCCATATGTACAATTAAGCTATTAAAAATTTATACATTATTTACAAATTAAATAATAATTGTCCCCCCGGCCGCCCCGCTGGGGATGGATAAGTTAAAGGGATGGGATTTGGGGTGAAACCGAGCGCTTCTGGGGGCAAAAGAGACAGCTTTGGGGCTGTGCAGCGCTGCACAAATCGACCCCATGAGGGAAATGGGGGAAAAGCCCCCAAAATGTCCCCATGAAATCACCCCAAAAATAGGATTTCCACTCCAATCGGGCTTCAAATGGGGAAAAAAATCATCATAAAAGGAAAAAAAGGTGAAAAAAAAATTCCAGCCCTTCTCAGCGCTCCCACGGCCACTTAATTACTCATTAATTAAGCCATTAATACACTTCATTTTGGGCAAAATCTGATTGTTTGGAGCCTCAACACCACAATTCCCCATCCTGCAGCCAAACCCCATTTGGGGCTCATTTTCCCCCAGATTCTCCCAGCTTTCCCCAACTGCCATTTTTCTGCCCTGTTCCCCCCCCAAGTCCCCACTTTTTGGCTCCAAATTTGGGTGCTCCCCCCCCCCGTTTTTCCCTGAGATTTTGGGGCTCCTGGAGCCCTTTTGGTTCAAAGAGGCACTGAAGGGTCACAACATCCAATGGGGCCATGAGGAAATCTTCGGGGCTGACCCCAAATTGGGGGATCTGACCCCAAAATCGGAGAGCTTTGGAGCCAACTCCTTTTGGGGGATGTTTGGGGGCTGACCCCAAACTGGGAGGGATCTTTTGGGACTGAGCTCAAAGTGGGGCATCTTCCAAAGCCGGCCCCAAATTGGGGGATCTTTGGGGTTGAGCCCAAAGTGAGACCTTGTGGGGCCAACCCCAAATTGGGGGATCTTTTGGAATGGGCCCCAAACTGGGGGATTTTTGGGCTGACCCCAACTGGGGGATCTTTGAAGCTGACCCCATTGGAGGATCTTCACTCCTGCTGCATTTTGGGCTGAAAACTGGAGAATTTGGAGCTAGGAGGCGATGAGAGCGCTGAGCGCAGCAGTCCAGGCAGGATCCTAAAATGAATGGTGTTAATTAATACTGTCTTAATGAGCCCATCCAGAAATGAGGGCTCGTTAACCCCCCCCAACATCCTGGGGTTGAGGCGCCCCAAAATCCCACTCAAAGTGATGGATTTGAGGGTTTTGCCTCCAAAATCAGAGCTGGGAAAGCAGAGGGTGGAACTGCAGAGGTTTGTGCCAATGGGGGGGGGGGGGGGGGTGAAAGGAGCCCAAATTGGGTGAAAAGAGGAAGGTTTGGAGCAATTTGGGGGGGGGTTGATTGATTCAAAGCGTTGGCTGAAAGAACTTCAACTTGTGCCTCAAAATGGGGGGGGTCCCCAAAAAGTGGCTTCTCCAGGGATGTGGGGGTGAGAAGGGGGGGGGCAAATGGGGGGAAAAAAGGGGGACAATGGAAAAAATTGGGGGCAATGACGGGGGGGGAAACAGGGAAAAATGGGGACAGGGACATTTGGGGGGGGAGGAGAAGGGCACAAAATGCTTCCAGATGTAATTTTAGTCTTTTTTTTTTTGGGGGGGGGGAGGCAGGAAGGGCTCCAGGTGGGTTCTGAGTGCCCCCAAAATCTGAGAGGAAGGGGTGGGTGCCCCCCCGACACCCCCCCCCCAAAATAAAGTCCTCATTGGGGTCAGAGGGAGGCGGGGGGGGGCGATGGGGACCCCAATTTCTGGAGGCGGCGGCGGCGCAGCTCGGCTGTGCTGGGCTCTCCTTCGTCCTCCTCTTCCTCACCGGGATCCGCTGTGGGGTGGGAAAACAGAGGCCCCCCCCTCGTTAGCTGAGCCCCAATTAAAGCAATTAGCGTAATTGGGGGGGTTATTTGTGATGGGGGGGAATTTCAGACGCACCAGAGGAAGGCGTAGAGCTGCGTTCTGTGGAGGGGGGAGCAGCGGCAGCAGCAGGGGGGGGCGTGGGGGGCTCTTGGGAGGGGGGCGCAGGGTGGGGGGCGGCGGGACGGGGGGAGCTGGGGGGGGAAAAAAGAGGGGGAACAAAAGATTGACCCCAAGCTCCTTGAAAACCCCAAATGTTGACGTCGGAGTCTTTGGGGACCCCAAACCTTTGACCTCAAACCCTTTGGGGACCCCAATCCTTGACCCCAACCCCGGTGAGGACCCCAACCCTTGACCCTAGCCCCCTTGGAGACCCCAACCCCCATGGTGACCCCAAATAGTGACCCCAACGCCCTTGGTGACCCCAACCTTGACCCCAAACTCACAGTGGGGACCCAAACCTCAGTGGGGACCCCAAATGTTGACCCCAGCCCCTTGGGGACCCCAACCCTTGACCCCAACCCCCATGGTGACCCCAAATGTTGACCCCAACCTCACAGTGGGGACCCCAGCCCCCTTGGAGACCCCAACCCCACTGGGGACCAAAAATGTTGACCCCAACCCCCTTGGTGACCCCAACCCTTGACCCCAGGCCGCACCCGATGGCGGCCATGACGGTGAGGTACTGGTTGATCTGCAGCATGGCGGCGTCCAGCAGGGTGTGGATGTTGTGCAGGCTCTGCAGCCGAGCCTCCAGGTGCTGCCGCTCGTGGCCTTCCATGGCCTGCAGCTCCTCCTCTGTCAGCCCCGCAAAGCCAGCGGGGGGAACCGGCATGGGGGGCAGCCCTGGGGGGATGGAGATTGGGGGGGGGGGGGATACTGAAATGCTGTGGGGTTTGGGGGGGAGAAAAGGGGAAATCCCAACACTGTGGGGCGTTACGGGGGGATAAAGGGGAAAATCCTGAAATTGTTGGGAGGTTTTGGGGAGAAACCTGGGGGGAAAAGGGGGGATACTGAAATAATGTGGAGTCTGGGGAGAAATCCCCACATTGTGGGGGGTTTCTGGGGTGAGAAAGAAGGAAATCCCCAAATTTTGTGGGATTTAGGGAGGAGAAAGGGGGAAAATCCTGAAATACTGCACGGTTTGGGGGATTAGAAAGGAGGAAATCCCAAATCCTGCAGAATTTTGGCTACAGACTGGGAAGAAAAGCCCAGAAATGAACCTCAAAATTGTACACGGATATGGGGGGGGAGGGAAGGCCATGGGTGGACCCCAAAGTCCTGCAGGATTTAAGGATGATATAGGGAAGAAAACATCATTGATGAACCCCCAAATCTTGTAGGATTTAGAGGTGATATTGGGGAGAAATCCCCACAGCTGAACCCCAAAACCTGCAGGACTGAGGGCTGAACAGTGGGAAGAAAATCCCATGGGTCAATCTCAAAACCCTGCTGAGATTTTTGGGTGAAATATGGGAAGAAATCCCCCGTGGATCAACCCTGATATCCTGCAGGACTGTGGGGATTGGTATTGGGGAGGAAATCCTCATGGATGAACCCCAAACCCTGCAGGATTGAGGGTGGACACTAGAGAGGGAATCCCATGCATGAACCCCAACATCTGCAGGATTTAGGGATGAATATTGGGGAGAAAACCCCACAGCTGAATGCCAAACCCCGCAGGGCAAAGGAGCCAAGAGAAAATGGGACCAAAACCCCACAGCCTGACCCCAAAACTGCCTCCACTCACCAAAAATGGGCGGCCATGGCATCCCCATCCACGGGGGGGGCAGAGCAAAGCCCGGTGCTGCGGTGCCATCCGAACTCGAAGCGCTGCCATCCCCGGCTCTGGAGGTGGCTGTGGGGCCAAAGGGATGTAAGAACGGGATGGGGGAACACCGACCCCATAAAAGGAGGGGGAGGGTGGGGGTGAGGCTCACCTGGAGCAGCAGAGGGGCTTTCAGGGTTGGGGGGTCCCTGAGCACCGGGGATGGGAGGAAACGGAGCCACAGGCGGCCACAGCGGGAACATCCCCGGGGGGAACGGGGGGAGCATGCCCTGTGGGACTGCAATGGGATTGGGCACGGGTCAGAACCCCAAAGGGGTCCCAGAACCCTAAAACCCCATCCTACAGGTGGCTGAAATCCCACACCCAACCCCAGCCAACAACTGGAAGCGTTCAGCCTGGATACAGGTGGAAACCCCGCTGTTTTGGGGCACCCTAAAGGGAAACCTGTGTGGTTTTTTTTCAGGGTCGGGCTGCTTACAGTTTTGGGGCTGAGCACCCGGAGGGCTCTGAGGCGGCGCCGGGTTCTGCTCTGCAGCTTCAGGGGGCGGCTGAGGGGGCAGGGAGGCACGGAGGACGTCCATGCGACACGTGGGGCACGTCTGCTGCCTCTGGAACCACGAGCGCAGGCAGCTGTGGGGGAAACACAGGGAACCCATCATCCCAACCTTATCAAAAACCCCAAAGGCGACCCCAAAAGGGCGGCATTTCGCCCCAAACCTGGTGTGGAAGATGTGGTTGCAGGGCAGACGCTTCGCCCCCGTCACCATTTCCTCACGGCAGATGATGCAGACGTTGTCCATGGACTGCAGCTCCTCCGGGGTGGCATCGGGGTAACTATGGGGTTACAATGGGATTGGAAAGCAAAATCCCCCCAAACCGACCCCAAAATCCCACAGGGATAACGAGAGGACCCCCCTAAGACCTCCACCCCTCGCGTTCATCCATCATTTTTTGGCTCAGAAACCATTTTTGGTTGGATGTGAGAATATCCACAACCTCTGCTTCCCCGTCAGGTCTTCCCAATCCCTTTGTAAGGGCAAAATTGAGCTGTTTTCCCACAGATTTGGACTAGGCTCATCTTATATCAGATCCCACCCATCAACAACTCCAACAATTCCCTCCTCACCATAATCCATGAATTCTTTCATTAAATTCAATTTCTCCGGACACCCACAACCCTTTTCTCTACTTACAGCCTCAACGCAACCCATTTATAGGGCAAAAATGAGCCATTTTCCCCCAAATTTGGAACAAAATCATCTTGAGTTGGCTCCCACCCTTCAGGAGAGCCCAACAAAGCCAACAGAACGTTCCCTCCTCACCACATCCCATCATTTCTTTGGCTCAAATTCAACTTTCGGTCAGATTTCTGGATACCCGCAACCCTTTTCTCTACCCTATAGGATCAACCCAACCCATTTTTAGGGCAAAAATGATCCGTTCTCCCCCCCCCTCCCCCCAGTTTTACCCACGCTGACATTGGGTTGGATCCCACCCTACGAGGAGCCCCGGTCCCAGACCCCAAGAGGAGGGAGGAGCGCTGGCAGCCCGACTCACAGCGTGTTCATATTGCGGATGGCGCGGCGCGACATGATGGCGTCCGTCACCGCCTTCTTGAACTGCCTGCAAGGGAACGGGATCCACTGGGGTTGGGGATCCAGTCGGGTTGGGGTCGGGACTGGGGATCTGTCGGGGTCAGGGATCAACTGGGTTTGGGGTTGGGATCCTCTGAGGTCAGAATCCATCAGGGTTAGGATTCGGGATTCGGTGGGGCCAGAGATCCATTGGGATCGGGGATCCACTGGGATCAGGATTGGGGATCCAGTGGGGTTGGGATCTGGGCTGCGTTGGGGTTGCAGATCCATTGGGGTCAGGACTGGGAATCCATTGGGGTTGAGGATTTGTCGAGGTCAGAGATCCATTGGAGTTGGGATTTGGGATCTATTGGGGTCAAGACTGGGGATCCATTGGGGTCAGGATCGCAGAGTGAATGCGGCACAACGGGCCCCAAAGCCAACTCACCTCATGGCCAGGTACATGGGGCGGATGGCGAAGAGGGGGAAGGTGTGGACTTTGATCATGATGGTCATGAAGGCCATGTAGAGGATGACCTTGATGAAGCCTGGGGGAAAAAACACGTTGGGTGCTGCTCTTGGGGTGGAATGGGGATCAGAGGGTCCCAAAACGTCCTTTTCTGGGATGGGGATGTGTGATGTTGGGCTGGGGTCCACCAAACCCCAAATCCTCAACGTTGGGGTCATCCCAAACCCTCAACGCTGGGGATGACCACAACCCCAAATCCCAAAAGCTGTGATTTTGAACCCCAAATATCTCTTCTTGACCTCCTCTTTCCATCATCCAACCCGGTGGGATTCTGTCCTTCAGAACTGGAAAATGCTCTTTGGATCCCTAACGTTGACTCAATCTCATACAATTTAACCCCAAAGAAGTAGAGATAACCCTAAATACAGTAATATTACCCCACTCCCATTGAGTTTAGGCCCTCAGAGGGAGAATACACCCCAAAAATCCATAATATTGCCCCAGTCTGGTAGGATTTTGCCCTTCAGAACCCTCATCACCCATTCTGACGACCATCACGCCGTGTTGGTTAGAACAACCCCAAAACAGGGAGGGAGGAGAGGAAAAAGGGAGGAGGGGAGGAGGGAAGGAGGGGGGGAAGGAGGGAAAGAAGGCCCCATACCAGTGAAGAGCTCCGTGTACAGCATGTAGACGGCCTTGCTGTCCCACGGGTTCTCGTTCTGCAGGTCGATGGAGTGCAGCACGTATTTGATGAAGATGGTGAGCACCATGGTCATGAGGATGGCGTACTGCAGGGGGACACGGCGCTGTCTGTCTGTCCTGCACGGGGTTGTCTGTCCCCTGCAGGAGCTGGGGGTACCTCGAAGCCGAACACCAGCTGGACCGAGGCGCCGCGGGTCAGGATGCTGTGATATGCGTGGCTGACAAAGAGGAAATCCAGGATGGCCAGCAGGAACATGAGGGCTGGGAAAGGGAAAAAAAGGCATCAGCTGGGCGGTGTGGAGTCGTGCTTGTGGGATGGAGCTCAGCACAAGTGGGGAAAGAACCTCAAACACAGGAATTCTGACCCATTTTGGTTGGATGTAGGCCCTAAGAGTGGAAAAAGCCTTCAATCCAGAAATTTAGATCCATTGCGGGGGAGATATAGCTGCTAAGAGGTGCAAAAAAGCCTAAAATCCAGGAATTTAGACCTGTTTCGGTGGGATACAGTTCCTAAGAGATGGAAAAAACCCTTTGGCTCTGGGCTTTTGACTCATTCCTGTGGGTCAGTGCCCCTAAAGGGTGGAAAAAACCCTGTAATCCTGGACTTTCGCCCCCTTCCTGGGGGATACAACCCCTAAAGGAGGGAAAAAAAATCACTAAATCCAGGAATTTCGCTCCTTCTTAGTGGGATGTAGTACCTAAGAGGGGAAAAAAGCCTTAAATCCAGGAATTTTGGCCCATTCTGGTGGGTTATGGCCCCTAAAAGTGGAAAGAAACCTTAAACCCAGGAATTTTGCCCCATTTTGTTTGGATATAGCTTCTATGAGACGAAGAAAAAACCTTAAATCCTGGTATTTACACCCCTTCTAGAGGAATGTAATCCCTAAGAAGTGGAAAAAAACCCTTAAATCAACGATTTTTGCCCCATTCCTGTGAGTTGAAGCCCCTAAGAGGTGGAAAAAAAACCCTTAAAAATGCAAAATATTTCCTCTTTCTCCCAACATTGAGGATTCTAAATCTGGATCAAACCCTTAAAATCCAACAGAACTGAATTTGGGGTCACATTCAGCCCCCAAAGCTCGTTAACCCCCCACCAACACATCCCTGTACAGCCCCGCTAATTAAGCACCGAGCGCTCATTAGAATAACGAACCCACGAGCTTATCAGCCCCGCCAGCCCCACGCTTGGCTGCCCCATGCAAATTCAGCCCCAGATTATCTCTCCCGACCAGCTGGGGGTGCACAGCAAACCCCAAACCCACGCTGCAAGGGGAAGGATGCGGCCCCGACGCTTTGACTCACAGATGATGCGGAAATGGAAGAGCCAGGAGATGTTGGGGCTCCTCTCCATCTGTTAAAAGGGGAGGGGGCAAAAGGTGAAACCCAGCCCCCCAAAATGAGCCTTTTCAGGGTATTTTAAGGGCTGATTTCAGCGCTCACAAAATCCACGCGGTCGTCGGCCAGCCAATGGAAGCATTTGAGGAAGAGGAGGAGGGTGAAGAGGGCCACGAAACGGGGGCTGAAGTCGTCACGGAAGACGGTGAAGGCCAGGCAGGTCTCGGTGACGGCGTACCAGGAGCGCTCCATCAGGTGCTGTGGGGAGCCCCAAAAACCCCATCAAGCCCCCAAAATCCCAAAATTCCATCACATCGCCCCATTCCGAAGGAACTGAACCCTTCAGAGGTGAAATACATCCCAAAAATCCAGAATGTGGCCCCAAATCGGTGGGATTTGGCCCTTCAGAGTTGGGAAATGCTCTCAAGATCCTTAACCTTGACTTAACCCCACAGAATTTAACCCCAAGCCACCAGGAAAAAATACCCAAAATCCTACAATTTCGACTCATTCTTGTAGATTTCAGTTGCTTAAAAGTAAAATAAACCCTGAAATCCACACTGCTGTCCCATCCCTACAGAATTCAGCAGCTCAAAGGCAGAAAAAGCCTTTAAATTTATAACGTGCTCCCATCCCTGTGGAATTTAGCCCCTCAAGGAACAGAAAACGTGTCCTAAACCCCAGAATCTCCTTTTTTTCCCCCAAATCCCTCCCATTTCTGCCCTCCCCACACGCTCACCTCCATCTCGGCCGCACGCAGCTGCCCAAAGAACACCTTGCCCATGAATTTCCCCAGCAGGAACACCAACACGAAGGCCTGGATGTACAAAACCTGCAGGGAGAGACCCTCAAAGAACCCCAATCTGGGGCCGGGGGGGGCTGAGAGCCCCCAGCCCCATTTCGGGGCTCCCTATGGGGCAGACTGGTGCCTTCATGGCCGCTTTTGGGTGGAAAATGAAGCTTTTTGGGTGTCAGAAAGCAGAAGTGAGGCCCAGTGTGACGGGAGGCGGTGCTGAGAGGGTTGGTTAATTGCTCATTAAGCGTAACGAGGCCGCTAGGAAACGCTGCAGGTGGAAGAAGGGGAAAAAAGCAACGCTGGCCTTTGCTCTCATGAAAACCCAACTGAAGAGCAATTGGGGAAAGCCCAAAGGAAGGGGAACACTTGGGGAAACCCCTCGTGGTCTCTTGTCCTAAAAAGCCAGGATTTGAACCCAAAATAAAGAGCTAGGGGGGGATGGCCCTCGGGTGGTACTCACAGCCATGCTGGGGCTGGATTTGGTGAGGTACACCACGGTGGGGTAGAATTGGTGCTTCAGGTAATAGGCGTGGGCCACCACAGCTGTGGTCAGAGCCAAACTGCCCAGCATCACCACCGCCGTGCACAGCATCGTCATGGCACGGCCTCCTAGAGGGGGGGGAAAGGGGGAAATGGGGTCAGGGGGGGAAAATTGGGGGGGGAGGGGGAAAAACGGGGAAGAAGGAGGAAAATTGAGTTAGAGGGGGAAAATAGGGGGGGAAAGATGGGGAGGAAAGAGGGGAAATTGGAGGGGAGGGAGGAAGAAAGTGGAGTTAGAGGGGGAAAATAGGGGGGGACGGAGGGCAAGACTAGGGTAAGAAAGGGGCAAGAGGGCCAAACTCAGGTAAAAAAAAAGGTGGGTTAGGGCAGCAGAAAGAGCCAAGTAAGGGGGGAGAGGAAGAAACTGGGGTAAAAAAGGGCTGACAGGCACAAACTGTGACTGAAAAGGGGGTGGGAGGATCAAAAAGAGCCAAAAAAGGATAGGACCAGAATGGGGCAGAAAGGGAGGTGAAAGGGCCAAACTGGGGCAGAGAAAGGGAATTATAGCACCAAAAAGAGCCAAATTAAAGGGGGAAAGAGCCAAAGTGGGGCAGAAAGGGGAGTGAGAGGATCAGAAAGAGCAAAAAAGGGGGTGAGAAAAGGGATTATAGCATCAAAACAAAGCAAAAAAGAAAGCAAAAGAACCAAACTGGGGAAAAAACAGAGACCTAAGAGAACCAAAATATACCAAATAAGAGAACAATAACATTGAAACAAACCAAAGAAGGGAGAGGGGAAACCAAAGCATCATATCACAGCAGAAAAGAATTAAAGCATCAAAATGAGACCAAAAATGGAACTGTAGGGTCACAGCGGGCAGGAAAAAAAAGAGATTTAGAGCCAAACCAGGCAGAAAAAACTGCATTATAGTGGGATAAAAAACCAACACAACAACATGGCACCAAACTGGGGGTGAAACAGCGCTTCTTCGGTTAAACCTGGAGTTATTTCTCCCTTGGATTCACCAAATCCCACTGGCTGACCTCAAATCTGAGCCTCATTCGGTCTCCTCATCCTCAGGTGGCTGCTCTCAGCCCCTCCCCCTCCGTCTCACCCCCAGATCCTCCCACAACCCCCCATTTCTGCCCCCCACACAACACCCCCCACTCCCCAGATATAACCCCACACCTCCTACAGCCCCTGAACCCCGCCTCATCCCCATCTGCCCCCAGAGCCTTCGCTCCCACATCCCACCCAACTCACACCCCAAACACCCCCCATGTCACCCCCAGACACCCCACATCCCATCGTACCCCCCACCCCAAACTCCCCCCTCCTCTCAGTGCCCCCCAACCCCTCCAATTTCCCCTCAATAAGCCCCCCCAGATGACCCCGCCCCCCCCAGAACCCCTCATTTCCTCCCCATCCCCCCATCCGACCCCCCCTCCACACCCCCACCCCTCCCATATCCCCCCATCCCCCTCTCTCCCTCCACCCCAAATCCCCCCTCCACCTCCCAGTGCTCCCCAACCCCCCCATCAGAACCCGTCATTTCCCCACAGCCCCCCTCTCAGAGACCCCCCAGAGCCCCCCCAAACCTCCCCTCCCCCCCACCACAGCCCCCACCCCACCCCAAACCCCCCCCGCCCACCCCCTTCCCCGCCCCCTCACAAAACACCCACAGGTTCCTGCTCTCCCCCCTCCCCTCCTTTGGCTTCACGCCCCCCGCAGCCCCCAGACCCAATTCCGGCCCCCCCACTCACCCGGCCCCCGCCCCTCCACCGCTGCGCTTCCCCTCCTCAGGGCCGCTCCTCCTTCACCGGAAGTCCCTCGGAGCGCGACACCTCACTTCCGGTCTGACCGCACCATTCCTCCTTTACTACGGGGGAACCCAAATTTCACTTCCTCTCTCTGTTCCCCTCCCGTAAAACTCCTTCCTCCCAGAAGTTCTCTACTTGTGTACGAATATCTCCGTAGTTCCTTCCCTGCAGTGTTACGGCGGTAAAAGCTCCGCACTCCCCCCACAAATCCAACGGTTCCCCCCCGCTCCGTTCCCGCACTTGGTACGGTCCGAACTGCCTCGCACGAAGGGGCGGCAACGGCAAGAGTCCCGTGTCTCGCTCTGATTGGCCCGCCTGCGCGGAGCTCACCCTATCAGCAGCCGCTTTTCACTCCCTCGCTGTCCTGATTGGTTGTCAGCCCCCTCAAGTGCCGCCTTCAGGTTTTCGACAGACAGCAAAGCGTGAAGCGGAGGGGTACAGCAGGTGGCTTCACTTTTTCTCGCTTTTGATTGGACAGCGGGGAGGGCGGACAATGGAAGGCGGTGCCCGCGGAGGGGGCGGGGCTAAATCTCATCCCGCCCACCGCGCTGAGGTGGGGGGCGGGAAAAAAAGGCGGGAAGGGCGTGGGAGGCGCCATTGGGGGAAACTGAGGGGGAATTGGAGCCGTTCCTCGTTTCCTGTCAGAAAATGTAACACCAGGGGAAATAAATGCACTTCTCCTCATTTTCTATCAGGAAACAGAACCATTTCTTCTCGTTTTCTGCCAGGAAGCATAAAGCAAAGGGAAATAACGCCTCTTTTCCTCAATTACTGTCAGGAAACGTAACGTGAGGGGAAATAAAACAGCTTTTCCTCATTTTCTACAGAAAAACATTCTACGGAGGGGTCCTGCAACGGGGGGGTCCTCCCTTCCCTCCTGCTCCCCCCATGGAGGGCTGAGGGCTCCTGTGGGGTAGAAAGCAGCTGGTTCACTGAGCAGAAGGAACTTGTGGCCCATCAGAAAGCAGAGGAGAAGCATCTCAGGGCACAGCACCGAGCACAGGGGAACTCGGCATCACCCCCCCCTCACCACCCCCCTCCTGGAACCTGTAGGAACGGAACACGTTTCTGCATTACATGTTAACAAGGGGGAATTGATCTGAAGAAGTAGAGCGCCATTCTTTTTTTTGCATTTTGTTTGTATTTTGTAACTTGTCCTTACAAAGAACTGATATGAAAAAGTAGAAATACCGTCTACGTTAGTAACATACCTTAGAAATAGAGCTGCTGAATTACGCGATTAATTCCAGGTCGCAGAACTGCAATAGTTTTTAAATGTTCCAAATAACGTAGGTACAGCACTAAGGACCAGAAAGCACACTGCAGGGCTAAGGGCCTCTGCACAAGGCTGGACTGCCTCGCTCTGTGGGCAGGTCGGGACGCAACAGGCAGGCATGAAGATCCTCCCCCTATCCTCCTTCCAAGCTTATCCCTACTGCCACGACAAGCAGACGTGCAGAAACAGCGACCGAGTGTCGAATGAGCAAACGTGAGAAATTAGCTACTTCGTGATATATGCTTAGATAGCAACTAATGCTTATTCAGTATCCCTGCTTAGTTGAGCGTCGGGAAGATTGTGATCCTGAAGCACTCAGCCAATGAGGAAGCAGGGCAGAAAGAGAGAAGCGTCGAGTAATAGGGAATAAAAGATGTAAGATTGTTTTCTGCACGCTCTCCTGCTTGCGGGAGGCCCGCCATTGCAATTGCAAATAAAATCTTCTTTATCAGAGACACCATCCTGATAAACCATTTAGATATCTCCAACAAACCCAACGGAGCACTTTGGGAACCCCAACTCCACCCCGCCGCTGCATACGGAACGCCTATGGAAAAGCGCAGGCATCGCGGCGCCTGGCGGCAGCCCTCCTCCTGGAGGAGCTCTCGGGGGGGCCGGACCTCCTCAGCAGCTCTTCCACCCTTCTTTGCAGGGCCGAGGTGGGTTTCCCATCCCACTTCTTCATGTTCTCCCCGTGATCACGCAGGTAAAACCAGAAGGTGAGGCGCGGCACGCAGCCGTCTTCAACCAGCGCTAGAGCAGAGCTGGAAGGATGTCCATCTTGGCCATCCTGCACAGCCAACTTGTCGGTCGGCGCGGACGAGGAGCAAAGCTTGGCCTTTTTAAGCTGCTGGACCTCCCTGGACAGCTTTTTCACTTCTTCGGCCAATTCCCGCACCAGAGAGAAGCACTCCCTCTGAGCAGACGTGACGTTTTTATCGTAGTCTTGGAGGAAACAAGCCAGGAGCCTCACTGGGACCGCGTTGTGGCACATGCACTTCACGGCCGTCACCGTGCTGATGAATTTGGGCGGCGCGCTCATGGTGAGATACAACCACATCAAGGGCGTGCATTTGAAGCTGTCGGGGCAGCTGTCTGCATCAGGGTCGGCGGGGTTGAAGGATTCGTCGTACAGCATCTCCATCACGGCCAGCTCCCGCAGGTACTGGATGGCCTCATCCAAGGTGAACCAGGAGCGCAAGCGGGGCATTATGTACCCCTGGTAGCACTGCCTGACGGCGCCCAGCATTCGCGTCCAGAGGGTGAGCGTTTCGTCTTCCCTCCTGCAGATCATGTTGTCCACAGCCAACTCGTTGCAGAGAGGTCCCAACAGGCGGAGATCCCTGCCTTCCAAGTGAACGGAATTGGCATTGTTGTCCCAGCAGCGCAGCAGCCACGCGGCGATCTCCTCGTGCTCAGCGCGGGTGAAATGTTCCTGGTAGTGCTGAATGATTTCCCGGCTCAGAGTTTGGGCTGACGGCTGCTCTTCCTCCTCCTCCTCCTCCTCCTCCTCCTCCTCCTCCTCCTCTTCCTCCTCCTCCTCTTCCTCCTCCTCCTCAGAGGGATACCCTGAGAAGGACGGCAGAGGGATGGTAATCATTAACATCCAAAGGAGCATCAGCTATGGCATTGGAGGGGGGGGGTTCCCATCCATGATCCTAAGGATCTACTTTTCTTAAAGAAATCCTCAAATCTGGAGCATGATGGAACTGCAAAGCTGAGAGATCGGAGCCCCAAGGGAGCCCATAGTCCCCCTCAGAGCCCCCATCCTACAGCTGGCGGAAATCCCACACCCAACAACAGGCAACCCCTGGAGGTGCTCAGCCTGAATATGGGTGAAAATCCCACTGTTTTGGGGCACCTTGAAAGGAAATCTACAGTTCCATGGCATTCAGATGCTCCCCATTGAGGCTTAAGGAAAAGGATGGTGCCCCAACATTTTGGGAGCAGCTGTGAGAAAACCTCTGTGGTATTTCTGGGGTGTTTTAGGGGGGTTTGGATGCTCACAGTTCAAAGGCCGAAGAAGTTGGGGGGGTGGAACAAAAAAAAACAAACATGATTTTGGCACACGCTGAAAGAAAACAATCATTTTTTTGGAGGGGGTTTTCGGGTGCTCACACTCTTGGGGCTCAGGATCCGGAGAGGTCTGCGGTGGCGTCGAGGGCCGCGATGGAGGGTCAGGAGGTTGCGCTGGAGGGTCGGGGGGCATCAGCTCAGGGTAGGACACACGCGGAACGGGCATCCGACACATGGGACACGTCCACTGGCGCTGGAACCACGACCGCAGGCAGCTACAGGGAAAAACAGATGATCCATAATCTCTCCCCTCTGGATAACCCCAACGGCGACCCCAAAACGGTGTGATTTCACCCCAAACCTGGTGTGGAAGACGTGGCAGCACGGCAGAGCCGTCACCTCCGTTCCCATCTCCTCGCGGCAGATGACGCAGCCGTTGTCCTCGGCCGGCAGCTCCTCCAGGGTGGCACCGGGGAGGCTGTGTGGGATGGAATTACGGGGCAAAATCCCCCCCACCTCCCATGGGGGCGATGAGGACGGCCCCGAGGCTCTCCATCCTCCCTCTTACCCATCATTTTTTTGTTTAAATACATCGTCAGTCAGGTTTAAGGATAACCAGAGCCTTCTTCTCTATCTATTAAGACTTCCCAGCCCATTTTTGAGGCAAAAATGAACCATCCCCTTCCCCCCAAATTTTGCTTCAGACAGGTTTGAGGATCCCCAGAACCTTCTTCTCTACCCATAAGGTCTTCCCAACCCATTTTTTGGGACAGAAATGAACCATTTCCCCCAAATCTGGTTCCACTCACCTCAAGGCAGATTCCACTTCTCAAAAGAAACCAACAAAGCCAACGGGTATTTCCTCCTCGCCACAATCCATCATTTTTATAACTAATTAAAGTTTTAATTACATTTCAAGACATCCATCATCTTTTTCTCTACCTACAAGCTCTTCCCAGCCCATTTTTGGGGGGCGCAAATGAGCCATTTCCCTCGGATTTTGCTTCAACTTGTCTGAAGTTGGATCCCACCTCTCAGCACAAACCAACAAAGACACCTGAATCTGGAACCCCTAATTTTGTTTTGGCTCAACTCAAACTTCTGGTTAGAGTTAGGGGTATCCACAATCCTTTCCCCCCACTCACAGGGTCTTCCCAACCCCCTTTGGGGGGGGCAAAATGAGCCACTTTCCCCCCAGTTTTGCTTTATTCTGAGGCGGATCCCACCTGAAAAGCAGAGATGTCACCTCCAAGACCCCAAAAACGGGGAGGAAGGAGCGCTTATGGCACAACTCACAGCGTGCTCCCATTGCAACTGGCGCGATACGACGTGAAGAGATCCACTGCTGCTTTCCTGAAGCGCCTGGAAGGAAACACGGGGCCGTGGGGGTGGTGAATGTGGCAGAAACAGCCCCCAAAACCAACAAACCCCCAGAAGTTGTGACTTTCTGAACCCCAAACAACTCGAGCCGTCTTTCCATCTCCCAACCGTCGCGTTGGCCACCAACGGAGCGCTAAGCAACCTCAGTGGTGACACACTGAGCTGTGATTGGTCACAGTGACCCCCTAAGAACCCAAATTTGGGAAAAATTAGAGGAAAATGAGGTCCCAAAAAGAACTTACGTCATGGCCAGGTATGCCGGGTGGGCGGCAAAGAGGGGGAAGGTGCGGACTCCAATCATTCTGACTATGAATACCACGTAGTAAAGGAACATCACGAGACCTGGCGGGGAAAAAACCACGTTGGGTGCCGTTCTTGGCGTGGAATGGGAGCTCGGAGGGGCTCAAAATGTCCTTTTTTGAGATGAGAATGGGAGAAGTTGGGTCGTGGGCAACCAAACCCATAATTCTGAGTGCTGTGTTTGAATAAAACCCAACTAAACCCAAATCCTGAGTGCTGGGGTTGATCAAAGGCTGAATCCTGAGGGTTGGAAATGGAGAAAACCCAAATCCTGAGCGCTGAGGTTGAACAAACCCCAACTAAACCCCAAATCCTCAGCACTGGGGTCAACCAAATCCCCAAACCCTCCGCTCTGAGCTCAAGTAAAACCCAAATCCCCAAAGCTGAGACGTTCTGAACCCCCAACACCTCTTTCTAACCCCTCCTTCCACCTCCCAACCATTGTATGGAGCCTTCGCCGACCTCAATGGCGACGCACCGAGTGGCCACAGCGACCCCCCAGGAGCCCAAAATGGGTTGAAAAAAGAGGAAAACAGGGCCTCGTACTGTCCAAGAAGGAGAAGAACAGCACGCAGATTTGTTTGTTCTGCAGGACGCTGGAGTCGTCCTGGTAGCGCTGCAAGTAACTGTTGAAGGTGGTGAGCGCCGAAGTCAACAGGATGAAGTGCTGGGGAGGGGAGGGAGACACACAGACTGTCTGTCTGTCTGTCCCATGGGGGATTCTGCCCCCTGCAGGAGGAGGAGAAAGGCGGTACCTCGAAGCAAAAGAAGAGATGGAAGGGAGCGCTGTCGCTGAGGGAGTCGTGGAACATGGTCAGGAACGCACTGACCACCACCAGCAAGAGCAGGGAGGCTGAAAGAGAAAGGGGGGAAACCTGCAGATGGAAAGGCGCCCCGACCCCATTGGACAGAGCCCCAAAGAGGTGGGAAAAAGCCCTAAAATCCAGAGATTTTGCCCCATTTCTCTTGTAGCCCCTAAGAGGTGGAAAGAGCCCTTAAAATCCACAGCGTTGCCCCATCCTCGTATAGCCCAGACTCCGAGAGGTGAAAGACAGCCTTAAAATCCACTCACACTCCCCAGCGCTGAATTTGGGGTCACATTCAGCCCCCAAAGCTCGTTAACCCCCCACCAACACATCCCTGTACAGTCCCGCTAATTAAGCACCGAGCGCTCATTAGAATAACGAACCCACGAGCTCATCAGCCCCGCCAGCCCCACGCTTGGCTGCCCCATGCAAATTCAGCCCCAAATTATCTCTCCCAACCAGCTGGGGGTGCACAACAAACCCCAAACCCACGCTGCAAGGGGAAGGATGCGGCCCTGATGCTTATTATGGGATGGGGCCCCCGAAGCTTTGACTCACAGACGAAGCAGAAATGGAAGAACTTTGGGAAGGAACGTCTTCTCTCCGTCTGTAAGAAATGGGGATAGAGGGTGAGTCTGGCCCCCAAATGAACATTTTTGGGTTTTTTTTTTGGGGGGGGGGGTTAGGGCTGAGCACTCACAAAGCCCACGTAGTTGTCAACCACACAGTGAAGGCATTTGAGGAAGGAGAGCAGGGCGAGCTCAATCAAGAAAGCAGGGTGCAGGTTGGTCAGGAAGGAGAGGAAGGCCAGGCTGCTCTCACAAAAAACGAACCACAGGCGGTCTGTCAGGCTCTGTGGGGGAGAGAGGGAGGTGGGGGGGATGTGGGGACCCCAACTGGGGACCTCAGAGCACTTAGAGGAGAGAGAAAGCCCTTAAAATCCCATTGTATTGTTCTGTCCTGCTGGAACCCAGCCCTAAATTGGTGAAAAATGCCTTGAAATTCAGTATTCTTGCCCCATTCCCATTGGATTCAGGTCCTTACTGGTGAAATAAACCCTAAAACCCAGTTGTGCTGTCATATCCCCATAGGATTTAGCTCCTTGCAGGTGAAATAAAGCCTTAAACCCTATTAAATCACCCCACTCCTATAGGATTCAGGTCCTTACAGGTGGATTAGACCCATACACCCAGTTATGTTATCCCACTCCCATAAAATTAAGGTCCTTGCAGATGGAATAAACCCTTAAAACCCCTCACATCACCCCACCCCTATGAAATTTAACTCCTCAGAGGTAAATAAACGCGGAATTCACTATTATTGCCTCTTTCCCATTGAATTCAGGTCCCCAAAGCTTAAACAAACCCCTCAAATCCATAACACCGCTCCGCCCCCGTGGAGCTGAGCTCCTGACAGGGCCTACATCCCATAATACTGCCTCCTCCTCCCACCGCAGCCCCCCCCCCCATGTGCTCACCGCCATCTCCTGCAGCACACAGGAGGGGAGTGGAGGAGCTGCGGGGAGAAAGCACGGCCAAGTGTCAGAGCCAGGGCCAAAGGACCCCAAATTGGGGGGAACGGGGCAAAAGAGGGGGGGAAAGCATCGTTAGGGGCTGAGCTGCACCAGAATGGGGGTGAGAGTGTGGGAATGAGACAGAAAATGAGGTTATGGGGCAAAAGGGGGGGGGAAATGGGGTGAGAGGGGCAAAGCGAGGATGGTAATGGAGACATGGGGGCAAACTGGATCCAAATGGTGCCAGAATGAGGCAAAAATTGGGTTATGGGGCAAAAGGGGGGGGAAGGAAATAGAGGGACAAAGTGAACGAGGTCAGGGCGCTTCAGTATCAAACGAGACAAAAAATGGGGCTGGGGGGCAAAAAAGGGCAGAAGTGGGGCAAAGGTGGGGCAAAAAAGGGGAGGGGGCTGAACTACGGACCCCCAAATGCACCCCTTCCCTTTCCTCAGCCCCAACCCCCCCCCACCCCTTCAGACCCTCAGGTCCGCCCCCTCCCAAACGACCCTCAGGACCGCCTCCCCCTCCCCC
Source organism: Lophura swinhoii (assembly GCA_030408155.1). Lineage (NCBI taxonomy): Eukaryota > Metazoa > Chordata > Aves > Galliformes > Phasianidae > Lophura > Lophura swinhoii. Next base: position 268,476 of record CM059491.1, read on the forward strand.
AGACCCAAATTCCGCCGTCCCGCCCCTCCACCGCTGCGCGCCCTCCTTCAGGGCCGCTCCTCCGTCCCCGGAAGTCCCTCGGAGCGCGACACCGCACTTCCGGTTGGGCCGCACCACTTCGCCTTTTAATGCGGGGGAACCAAATTTTCACTTCCTCTCTCCGTTCCCCCCCCAGACAACTCCTCCCTCCCCATTTTTCTCTACGTGAATATCTCCACTGTTTCCCTCTGCAGTGTTACGGCGGTAAAAGCTCCGCACTCCCCCCACAAATCCAACGGTTCCCCCCCGCTCCGTTCCCGCACTTGGTACGGTCCGAACTGCCTCGCACGAAGGGGCGGCAACGGCAAGAGTCCCGTGTCTCGCTCTGATTGGCCCGTCCGCGCGGAGCTCAGCCTATCAGAAATGCCTTCTCTTTCCCCCTTGCTTTTGATTGGTTGTCACCACCCTCACGTCCCGCCTTCACACGTTTGACAGACTGCAAAGCGTGAAACAGAGGGGTAGAGCAGGTGGCTTCACCTTTTCGCGCTTTTGATTGGCCGGTGGGACGGGCAAGCGGCCAATAGAAGGTGGTGCTCACTGAGGGGGCGGGGCTAACTTTCGTCCCGCCCACCGCGCTGAGGAGGCGGGCGGGGGGGGAAAAGGCGGGAAGGGCGGCTGGGGGGTTGTGTGCTGCTCTGAGGAAAATTGGTTTTTTCTCCGTTTTCTGAGGGAAGAAATGGGGCGTCACGAGGTAAAGTTCCCTGAGTGCCCTTTTGGGGATGGAAAGAGTCGTTTAGAGCCTTTTTGTGGTGTTTTTGAGCGGGATTTTGGGGTGAAAAGGGTGAAAAACGGTACTGCTCTGTGAGGGGGAAGAAATAACGCTGCAGTTTTATCTCTTTTTCAGTCAGGTAATGTGAATTTTGTGGAAATAATGCTTTTTTTCCTCTCATTTTCTGTCAGAAATCATCAGTTGTGGGGAAATAACACTTTCTTTGCTTCATTTTCTGCCAGAAACTGTAAATGATGTGGAAATAACGCTTTTTTTCCCCATTTCCTATCAAAAATCATAAAATATGAGAAAGTAACTTTTTTTTCCCCGATTTTCTTTCAGAAAATGTAAAATTTTCTGCAAATAATCTCTTTTCCCCCACTTTCTCTCAGGAAAATCCTCCCTCCAGCGACCAGCGAGGGCCCCTCAGCACTGCTCAGCAATAAGGACCACAAATGCTCATTTCCTCTCTTTTTTTCTCAGCTTTTGGCGGATTTTTCACTCTTTCCACCCGCTTTCACGAGGGCGGTGGGCACCTCCTCATTTATTTGAGTAGAAAAACGAGGAAACTTGCAGATTTTTTGTTATTTTCCCCTTTTTACGGTCACAAATGAAGGAACTTCCCCTCCCACGACGGAGAAAACTTTTCAGCACCTCAACCCCAATAATGGGCCTTTTATTGGTTATTATTTCAGCTCGTTGCGTTGGCTTTTACGCATTTACTGCTTTGCTCTTTCGGTCTCAATAATTACATTTCCTTATCTCCATCTCAACCAGTGAAACCAAATTTAAGTGCTTTATTTACCCCTTTTTCGCTTTTATTTCAGCTCCTGCACCCAATGGATGGCATCAATCAGAGCCCTTTGGACCCCTCCGAGGTTGACATCCCCTCCTAATATGAAAATATCCGGATTTCAGCATTAATACATCTTTATTTTTTAACTGAATTCCTTCATTTTAACCAACTTCCTTCATTTTTAACACAGATTTAAGTGTCTGAAAGCAGATTTTATCCCTTTAGAAGTACAGATCTCAGCTCCACCTTCACAGCACTTTGGATCCTTTCATTTTTCACTACAAATATGTATATGAATCTTATCTTTTTCACCTTAAATGTCCTCCTCAGGTGCATTTTGAGGTGTTTTAGGGGTTTTTAATGGGTGTTGAGCTCGTTAGGGCTGATTGGGGAGGGGGGGTGTCCATTGTTGGTGGGGATACAGATGGTGGTAAAAAGTTTTTGGGGGAAATGGGGTAAAATAAGGAGAGAAAAGGACAAAATGGGGGGGGGGGGGGAGTTGGTGGGGTGGAAGTTGGGGGGCAGGGGACAAAAAGGGGGAGGGGAGAAAATCAGGGGAGAAATTGGGGATAGAAACAAAACTGGGGGGGAGGAGGGGATGAAATTGGGGAAGAGGAAAGGGAGGGGGATGTGAAATTGGGGGGACAAATGGGGAGGGAGAGTTGGGTGTGAAATTGGGGGGAAAGAGGAGGGGATGAAATTTAGGGGAGAGGGTGAAAATGGGGGGAATGAAATTGGGGGTGAGAGGAGGGGAATGAAAGGGGAGGCGGTGAAATTGGGGGCAGGACAAAATTGGGTGGGTCTCTGTTTGGGGCTTGGGGGGTTTGGGGTGTTTGTTGGGGGGGATCTCGGGTTGTGGGGAGGGGATTGGGGCATTTTGGTGCTGGGGGGGGGGTCCAGTTTGGGGTTTAGGATTTAGGGTGTTAAAATGTGTGTATGGGGGGAGGGGGGGGATGGGTTTGGGGGGTCAAAGCGGGGGAGTGGGGGGTCTCAATTTGGGTGTCAAAATGGGGGGGTCTGGGTTTGGGGGTTTCCTTTTTTGGGGGGGGGTCACTTTCTTCATCAAGATCTGGGGGTATTTTGCTCAATTTAGGGGGAGGCTTCAAGGATCTGTTTCCTCCTTCCCCCCCCTTCTCCCCAGGGCACCACAAAGGACCCCCCCCTCCACCCCACCCCAACCAGGCACCCAAAGACCCCCCCGGGACCCCCCCAGGAGCCTCCATTTGCACCGCCACGAGCGCGAGGCCTTCTTCGCCCTGCTGGGTAAGCACCAAAAACACCAAAATTCACCATTTTTTTGCTATTTACCCCAAATCTGACCCCCGAAAAAGTAAAAATTCACCATTTTTCACCATTTACCTCAAAAAAAAAAAAAAAAAAAAAAAAAGAAAAAGAGAAAAAAGGAGAAAAAAATCCCTGAAAAATTATCCCGTAACTCTGCTGTTGTTTTTCCTCCAGAGGACAGCGTGGTGCAGGAGTTTCTCTCCACAGATGTCTGCTATAGGATTTCTGATAAGGTGGAAACACCCAGTCCCCTTTGTAACTGTGTTTCCCTTTTTTTGACCCAAATCTATGCTTTATTTTTCTGACTTTTGCTCTTTTTTCAGTACTTATTGGCCATGGTGCTGACGTACTTCAAGCGCGCCGCGCTGCCCACCAGTGAATACACCCGCATCAACCTCTTCACTGCACTGTATGTCTGCTTGTTAACACAGCCCTCGTTAATTAGCGGGCTCCTAACGAGGCGCTCGTTAATTAATAGGCTTCTAATGAGGCTCAGAAAATTGGGGGGAGGAATGGGGGGGCCGACCTGGAACTGAATGCATGCCAGAGTTCTGTGCTTGCTTTCTAAGAGCGGTGACTGCAAAATGTGGGGGTTGTGTGTTTCCCCCCCTCAGTTTGGGGTGGAGTTTGGGGGGTATCCCCCCCAATTTGGGGCTGGATGGGCTTTGGGGGTGCCCCCCAATTTGGGCTGGGCTTTGAGGGTATCCTTCCCTCAATTTGGGGTGGGGTTTAGGGGGTCTCTCTCCTCTCAATTAGGGGCTGGTTGGAGATTTGGGGGCATCCCCCCCAAATTTGGGGTTGGGGGCTCAGGGTGTCTACCCTTCATTTTGGGATGAGGTTTGTCCCCCACAGATCTGGGATAAAGGCTTGCGGGTGTCCCCCCCAAACTGGGGGGCTTGGGGATCCCACCACCCAAATGAGGAGTTGGAGGTCCTCTCCTCCTCCCTATTTGGGGTCCTTTTGGGATTTTCCTCTTTCCCCCCATATTTGGGGTCGGGGTTTTGGGGTCGGGGTTTTGGGGTTCCCCCCCAGTCCAAACAGTCGAATTTTAGGGTGTTCCCCCCCCCCCAGATACCTGGCCAACGACATGGAGGAGGACGAGGAGGAGCACAAGTACGAGATCTTCCCCTGGGCTCTGGGCCGGGGCTGGCGCCGCCTCTTCCCCCGCTTCCTCCGCCGCCGTGACCGCCTCTGGGCCCGCATGAGATACAGGGCTGCGGTCAGCAGGCACTGCTGCGACGAGGTCAGCCCCCAAATCCCCTCATCTCACCCCCAAATCCCCTCATTTCCACCCCAAAATCCCCTCCGGGTGGGTGGGAATGGAGAGGAGATGGAGCTCGAGCTCCGTGCCGTCACTGCTCAGCCCATCTCTGCTTTCAGATGGAGCGTTTCCCATCCAAACCCAAAATGCTTTTTGGAATGTGCTTTTCCATTCTTAACCGATTTGGGGGGGAGATTTGAGCTCAGTCTTAAGTCTAAAAAGTGGCATTTTGGGGCTCTGCCGCCAAACTCTGACCCTTGATGCGAAGCAAGCACCATTGTGGTGACCCCACATCACTCCTGCCCCATTGAGCCCCCTATCCCCCCACTCCCCCCATTAACCTCTCAACTCCTCACCCCCCCCACCCCACCAAATCCTCATCTCCCTCCCTTGCCCTCCATTAATCCCCCAACACCTCACTCCCCCCCCATTAACACCCCAACTCTTACTCCCCCTCACTCCCCCCACCCCTCCATTAACCCCCCTACTCCCCCATTAACACCCCAACCCTTCACCCCCCACCCCCCATTAATCCCTCATCTCCCCCTGTTGCCCCCCATTAACACCCCCCATCCCTCACTCCCCCCATCCCTCCCACTAATCCCCCCAACCCCCCACCTCCCATTAACCCTTCATCTCTCCCCTATTTATCCCCCGACCCCTCACTCCCCCTCCCCCCCACTAACCCCCAAACCCTTCACTCCCCCCCACCCCCCCATTTTTACCCAGATCCCCTCATTTTCCCCCCAATTTTCAGATCATGGCCTCTGACCCCTCGCACTGGGCCTGGCTCCGTGAGCGCCCTGCGCAGCACAGCGGTGCCACGCGCTCCTATGGGAGAGACCCCCGGGACCCCCAGCCCTCCGGCTGCCCCCGCTGCTGCCCACCCCCCCCCACCACCCCCCGGGAGGAAGAAGAGGAGGAGGAGGAAGAGCACAGCACTCCATGGCCGCCCTCTGTGGTCATCCTCCCGCTGCAGAGTACGTCCCCGCTTTCCAACGGTGCTGAAACGCGTTGATTTCACCCCAAAAATCAGCCGGGGGGGGTGGGGGGGGCCTGAGATTGGGGTCTGCGTTCCCAACGCTTTCCTGGCAGCTCACAGTGCTGATTTCTGTGGTTTTTAACCCAAAATCTCTTTGGTGTCACACTGAGCTGCTTCTCAGTACTGATGTTTTTGGGGGTGGTTTTCTCTATTTTTATGATTCATGAGGAGGAAAAAAAAAAAACCAAAACATTTCAGACCCAAAATCTTTTGGATTTCTGCTCAGTGTCACCGATCTGATGCTGTCTTCGATCAATTTTGCCCTTTTTCCCCATTTTCATCCCCAAAAGTCGCCCATCTCTCTGTGTGTCACACAGGGGGGTCTGCGTCTGAGATTATGTGTAAAAAGAAGGAAAAAAACACAAAACGAAAAAAAAACCATTATGAAGTATTAAAAACAGTTATTTTTGCACTTTGGGTGTCGGGCTGGAGAAACAGAACAAAATTTGGGGGAAAGAGGGGAAAAGAAAAGGGAAACTTGGGTGGAAAAGGGGGATTGGAGGGGGTAGAAGTGCTGTTTTTTGTTGGTGCAGTGGCTGCACGCATGACCCTGACTGTCACACGTGTGTCACGTGTGTGTCCTGGACCTGCACACGTGTCCCAGACTGCCCCATGCATATCTTGCCCCTATACACATGTTCCACGTGTGTCCCAGCCCTACACGAATCTCATAGTGGCACACGCATGTGCCATGTATGTCCTGGCCTGACACGTGTCCAGATTGCCACGCATGTCCCAGACTGTCACACATGTGTCACACACATGTCCCGGCCCTGCACACGTGTCCCAGACTGCCACATGTATGTGGTCCCATTCCCACCTGTCCCATACATGTACACACACGTGTCCTAACCCCACATACGTGTGCCCTGCCCCACATGTACATGCATGTGCTAACCCCACACATGTACACGCATGTTCTGGCCCCACACACGTCCTGCCCCCTGCCCCCCCCCATTGCAGCAATGCAGCAAACCCCCGCAGTGCTCCGGCGTGGTGCCAGCCTCCCAAACCCCACAAACTGCCCCAAAACCTCGGCCCCTCCCCCCCCCCCCAAAAAAAACCTCTTCATTTCCCCCTCAACCCCCTCCCTCCCCCCCGCTGCCCCTCCTTTGGGGCGGAGCTCGCGGGGAGGAGTCTCATTGTGGGCGGGGGGGGGTGGGGTGGGGGTACAGCCCGGCCTCACCCTGCGGCTGAAGGAAGAGTTCTCATTTTTCCTCTTTTTACCCCAAATCTGCAGTTTTCCAGCGCGGTGACCCCCCCAAAAAAGTAAAACAGAGGTACGTCCCCGCGGTGACCCCCACAGAACCCACAGATCCTATGCATCCCCCTCCCCAAATCAGTCCCTATGGGGCCGGGGGGGTTCTTACACAACGGTCGGATCGGGGCAGGAAAAGGAGGAAATTGGGGCATAAAGCCACAATTTTGGGGAAACCAACCAACCAAAAAAAGCACCAAACCCCCCGAGATTTGGGGTTGTTTGGCAGCGTTTTGGGGCTGGGAGCGCTGCAGTTCCGTATTTGGGGCCGAGCGCCGTTCAAAGCAGGAAGGAGTGCTATGGGAGGAAAGTTTTGGGGTTAAATGAGAAAGATTTGGGGCTTTTAAAGTTTTTACCCCCAATTCGGCCTTTTTCCCACCTCCCCCCCATTTTTCTGTCCTTTCGGCAGGGCTTTTTTTTCCTTCTCTTTTTATGGGGGAAGTGCTGGATGGAGAGCACACAGCAGCACCTGCTGGGATGCTTGGCTCTCAGAAATGGGGCAAAAAGAGGCAGTTTTGGTTCTGTGGCTCTTTTGGCCTCAGATCTGGGTTCTTTGGCCCCACAGCTGGGTTACTTTGCCCCCAGATAGGGTTATTTTGGACTCGAAATGGGGTTGTTTGGCCACAAAATTGAGTTATACAGCTGCAAAAAGGGGTTCTTTGGCCCCAAAATGAGCTTATTTGGCACCAAAAATGGGATCGTTGGCCCCAAATCTGGATTATTTTGGCCCCAAAATGGGTTTTTTGAGCCCGAAAAGTGGAGAGGAGGAATTGTGGGGAGCAGCAAAACATTTTGTTTTGGGGGGGACGTGTGTAAAGGAAGGGGTGCGTGGTGCCCCCCAAAGTGAGGAGGGGTCCTTGTTAATGGGATCCTCATTAATGGGATCTCTCATTAATGGGGTTCTCATTAATGGGGGCTTCTTAATTGGGCGTCTTAATGGGGTCGGGGCATGGGGTGCAGGAGGAAATCACTCTCATTATGGGATTATGAGGCCTCAATCTCACCCCAAAATGCTTCCTGGGGGGGGTCCTACTGCTGACCTCAGCCCCTCCCTCATTTTGGGGTGAATTTGGGCGATTTTGGGTCACAAACCCCCCAAGGATTCCCTGCAGAACCTTTCATTTTTGATGCATTTCAGGTTGCCCACCCCAAACTCTTCCTGGCCACACTTTGGGGTCAGCATTGCCAGCCCCCCCACCCCAGCACTGGTTACCACTTAACGAACCTCCCCACACCTAATTAACTCCCCCCCCCCCCCAGCACCTCGTTAAGCCTAATTAAACTTTTTGCACACCACACGGAGCTGCCCCCGTTCCCTTTTGGGGCTGTTTCCCTTTAAACTCAGCCCCTTTTGGGGGCACGTGGGTCGTTTGTTTCCTTTCCCAATCAATATTTTTAATGAACGCATGCACATAATTAATTAATTAACAGATATTGTTAATTGTTGCTGGCTGTTAGGAGGTTAAATGGGGCTATTTTGGGCTCCTGCTCGGGTTGCAGTTCCCCAGCAGCTGCTGTGGGGCCGCAGTGGGATCCAGCAGCTTTCCCTGCTTCCCCCCAAAATTCACCACTTCCTGGCACCAAAATCCCCCACGTTTGCCCCAAATTTACCCCAAACCCACCTGGAGCCACATCCAGCCCCAAATTTGTAGCTTTTTGTTATTTTCCTCCCTCTTCTTTTCCCTTAACTTGCCAAATTTACCCCAAATCCTCTTTGGGTCCTGTATAACAAATCTTTTTTCACCCCATTTGCTCACAGACCCCCAAATTGACCAAAATACCCCAAAATTCCCCCAAATCCCCTTATCTTTTTTCACCCCATCTGCTCACAGACCACAAAACAGGCTGAAATAGCCCCAATTGGACCAAAATACCCCAAATTTACCCCAAAACTCCCTCTGGCCCCACACAATAAATCCCTTTTTCACCCCATCTGCTCACAGACCCTAAAGTGGACCAAAATGACCCCAAATTCCCTGTAGGAATATGAGGAAGGAATCCTCACAGCCCCATTCCTTCTCAACCAGACTCCCCTAAACCAAGCTGTACTAATTAGTGGCGTTAATTAAAGTGATGTTAATGAAGAGACCCCATAATGTTGACCCCATTGTTTTGTGTGTTCTGTGACTTTGGTTTTCAGGAAGCCATAATGGGGCAAAAAAGGGGAAAATGAGTCATGAAGTCAATTCTTATTAACGAACGCTGTGCTCTGGAGTGGAGTCTCCCAGATGAGGCCGTGCTAATTAGCAGGGCTGCTAATGAAGATCCCTTAAAAGGGTCCTAAATGAAGACCTTGCTGGCTTCAGTTGGGTGTTGTATGACTTTGGGTTTTGGGGTAACGAAGCCATAATGGGGTAAAAAGGGGGAAAAGTAGTTAACGAAACCAATTGCTATGAATGAATGCTGTCCTGTGAAGTGGTTTCTTTCAGATGAGGCTGTGCTAATTAGCAGGGCTGCTAACGAAGATCCCTTAAAAGGGTTTTAACAGAGACCCTGTTGACTTCAGTTGGGCGCTCTGTGACTTTGGGTTTTGGGGCAACGAAGCCATAATGGGGTAAAAAAGGGGAAAAGTAGTTTACAAAACCGATTGTTGTGAATGAATGCTGTGCTCTGGAGTCTTCCGAATGGGGCCGTGCTAATTACCAAGGCTGCTAATGAAGATCCCTTCAAGGGCCTTAACGAGGACCCCGTTGGCTTCAGTCGGGCGCTGAATGACTTCAATTTTTGGAGCAACGCAGCCATAATGGAGCCAAAACTTTGCCAACGAGTCAACAAAACCCATTTTTACGACCCCCTCCGCCCCCCAGGGCCACTTTTCACCATTTTCCCCGTTTTTCCCCCCGTTTCCCAGGCGGAGGATGGCGGAGCAGCCCATCGTGCCCGTCTTCTGCACCGGGGTGTCGGCGCAGGTGCAGCGGCAGCGTGCCAAGGCTCTGGGCTTGGGGCAGCACCAGAACGCCGTGCGCTTCCACGGCCAGGACTACGCGGCGCTGCGCGAAAGCTGCCTGCGCTCCGGGAGCCTCTTCAGGGACGAAGCCTTTCCCCCTTCTGCCTCGTCTCTGGGTTTCCAAGAGCTCGGCCCCGGCTCTTCCAAAACCCGCGGCGTGACGTGGAAGAGGCCGACGGTGAGCGTTAATTAACGCCTAATTAACCCACGTTCGTTGTGTCGCCTTCCGATTGATTTCCCGCTGTTGGGAGTCCGACACACCGCGTGGTGGAATTTGGTCGGTTGGCCTCGTTAAAGCTTCCCTTTTTTGGGGTTAATTTGGGTTAAAGTCGTCGGTTCTCTCATTCAAACCCCGTGCGAGGTGAGGAAAAAAGGGGAATGTCCCAAAGTTGGCCATTTTTCATTGATTCCCTCATTAAAACCCCACTTGGAATGAAGAAAAAAGGGGAATGTCCCGATTTTGTGCCATTTTTCACTGATTCCCCCATTAAAACCCCATTTGGAACGAAGAAAAAAGGGGAATGTCCTGATTTTGTGCCATTTTTCATTGATTCCCCCATTAAAACCCCATTTGGAATGAAGAAAAAAGGAGAATATCCCAATTTCAGCCATTTTTTACCATTATTTTAGGGCTTTCCCCCTCTTTTTGCCCCCTTGGATATCCCAGTGTTGGCCATTTTTCACTGATCCCCTCATTAATAGCCCCTTTTGGGGTGATATGCCATTAATTTGGGTCTGACCCCCGCAAGTGATTAAACTCATCTATTCCTCCATTAAAATTCCATTTGAGGTGCAAAAAAAGGGCACATATCCCAGTTTTGGCCATTTTTCCTCATTCTTTTGGGACTTTTCCCCTTTTTGCCCCTTGAATATGCCCCAGTGTGCAAAAATTTCCCTTTAATTTTTGTATAATCATTTTTTATGCTCATAAAGCTCTCAGAAAAAATCATCAATCCCACTCTTTAATCCCCCCTAGAGCGCAGAAAAAGGGGAAATATCCCAATTTGGAGATTTTTTAATCATTCTTTTCTGGGTTTTCCCCTCTTTTTGTCCCCTGCTTATCCCAATCTGTGCAAGTTTCCCTTCGATTTCGATATAACCCCCTTTGATGCTCATTATATTCACAGAAACATCACCAATGCCGCTATTAAATCCCTCCTAGAGTACAAAAAAAAGGGGAAACGTCCCCATTTCGTTTTTTCCCTCCTCATTTTGGGTGGTTTTCCCCTCTTTTTGCCATCCAGGAGCTGTGTCGGAACCCAAAGTTCATCGTGGACGGAGCGACGCGCACCGACATCTGCCAGGGAGCGCTGGGTAGGGAGAGCCAGCTGTGCTGTACCTCACCTGGGGGCTCTGGGGGCAATGCTGAGCGCTTGGGGGGCAGTGCTGGCCATTTTGGGGGCAGTGTTGACAACTCTGGGGTCAGTGATGACCATTTGGGGGTCAATGTTGTCGATTTTGGGGTTGACATAGACAATTTTGGAGTCAATGATGACCGTTTTGAGGTCAATGTCAATTTTGGGGTCAATGCTGTCAATTTTGGGGTCAGCGTTGTCAGTTTTGGGGTCAGTGTTGATAATTTTGGGGTCGATGGTCACCATTTTGGGGTCAGTGCTGACGATTTTGGGGTGGATGTTGAACAATTTTGGGATCAGTGTTGACAGTTTTGGGGCCGATGGTCACAATTGCAAGTTTTTGGACTCATTTTTTCTGCACAGTTTGGGGTCATTTTTTGCACTTTCTCCAGTCTTTTTTTTTTTTTCCCTGCAGTTTTTGGGATGTTTTTTCTGCACATTTTGGGATTTTTTTGCACACTTTGGGTTGTTTTTATTGCAAGCTTTGCGGTCAGTTGTTCACAATCACCACTTGCTTGATGGACTGAGTTCTCTCCCTTCCGCACCCCATAGCATCACTGTGGGATCCCCTAAAGACCCCCAGGGCGTGAGGACCCCACGGGAAAGCACCAGCAGCCCCCAAAACCCCTTTTTTCACCCCAAACCCACAGGTGACTGCTGGTTGCTGGCAGCCATCGCGTCCCTGACGCTGAATGAGGCCATCCTGCACCGCGTGGTGCCGCACGGGCAGAGCTTCCAGGACGGCTATGCTGGGATCTTCCACTTCCAGGTCTGCTCCTTCTCTCCCCAAAACCCCCCAAAATGGTTTTTTTGGGGCTCACTTTGGTGTTTTCCACCCCAAAATGGGGTTTCTCTCTCTGTGGGTGCATTGCAGCCGTGAGTCACCCTCTGTTCGGGTTGGGCACTGCAGGGTGGGGGCCATAAATGGGTGTTTCCCCCTCAAAATAACCCCACGTTTATCCTGGGGTCAGGATTATTCTGGCTGCTTAATGAGTTCTGGCTGTTAATTATTGCTGGAACGGAAGAAGAGGGCGGGTTTTAGTTAATTACTGTACTGTACTGATGTCCAAAGAGGGCTCAGCTCCCCCTGCAGGGGAAAAGGGGAGAATGCAGTGAGCCCCACAGCCTGGGGGCACCTTCGGCCTCTTCCTCCCCCTCCTTCGTGCTGCTTCTTCCTTCCTCCTCTTCCTCCTTCCATTCTCTTCCTCCTCTTTCTTTCCTCTTCCTTCCTCCTGCTCCTCCTTCCTCTTCCTCCTCCTTTCTTCCCCTTCTCCTCCTCCTCCTCCTTTCTTCCTCTTCCTTCCTCTTCCGTCCTCTTCTTCCTTCCTCCCCCTCTTTCTCTCCTCCTCCTCCTTCCTTCACAGCTTTTGGGCTCTGACTTCCCCGCATTTGAGCATTGATGTTCTCAATTCCGGGGTCAGTTTTTGCCAGTTTTGGGATTGGATTTCCCAATTTTTTGGTCTATTTTCGCAATTCCAGGTTTTTATTTTTGGCTTTTTTTTTTTTTTTACTTTAATTGGGGATTTGGGGGCTGATTTTCACAAATCCTTCACTTCTTCCTTCCCTTCCCCCCTCCTTTCTTCCTCCCTTCCCCCTTCCTCCCCCTCCCCAGATCTGGCAGTTTGGTGAGTGGCAGGACGTGGTGGTGGATGATTACCTGCCCACCAAGGATGGCAAGCTGCTCTTCGTTCACTCTGCCGAGGGCACGGAATTCTGGAGCGCTTTGCTGGAGAAAGCCTACGCCAAGTACAGCCCCACCCCAACCCCGCCTTTATTTTGGGGCAAAACACCCAAAAGTGGCTCCAAAAATGACATTCTGCAGGGTGAACGGCTGCTATGAAGCGCTGTCGGGCGGCAGCACCTCGGAGGGCTTTGAGGATTTCACTGGGGGGGTCACAGAGTGGTACGACCTGCGCAAACCCCCCCCAGACCTCTACCAGATCATCCTGAAGGCGTTGGAGAGGGGATCCCTGCTGGGGTGCTCCATCGATGTGAGCTGCTTCGTGGGGTCAAAAAGGGCGTTTTGGGGGGGGGGGGAGGGAAGGGGGAAGATAGGGGGAAAGGGGGAGGGGTGGAGAGGGGAGAAGGGGGGAGAAATGGGAAGAGGAAGAGAGAGGGAAAAAGAAAGGAAAGGGGGAAAAGGGGAAAGGAAGAGGAGGGGAAAGGGGAAAAAGGGGAAAGGAAGAGGAGGGGAAAGGGGAAAAAGGGGAAAGGAAGAAGAGGGGAAAGAGGAAAAGGAAGGAGGGGAAGGGAAAGAGGAGGGAAGAATGGAAAAGAGGGGGAAAGAAGGGAAGAGAGGGGAGAAAGGGTGAGAAGAAAATAGGGAAAAATTGGGGAAAAGGGGGGAGAAGGAAAAAGGAGAGGGGAGAAATGGGAAAAAGGGAGAAAAGGGGAATGTGGGGGTGAGAAAAGTAGAGAAGGGGAAAGAAATGGGAGAAAGGGGGAAAAGAGGGGAAATGGGGAGCAAGGAGTGTAAAAAGGGAGAGAAGAAGAGGGAAAAGAGGGGAGAAAGGGGGGAAAATGGGGGCAAGAAAAGGGAGAGAAGAAGAAAAGGGGGAAAAAGGGGAGAAAATGGAAAAAGTGGGAAGAAAGGAGGGAAGGGAAAGGAGTGGAATTTGTGTGGTTTTCCCCCAGAATATCTCGTTTCCCCGCAGATCACGAGCGCCTTCGACATGGAGGCGGTGACGTTCAAGAAGCTGGTGAAGGGCCACGCCTACTCAGTGACGGGAGCCAAGCAGGTGAGAGCTGCCACCATTTTGGGGCCAAATCCCCCAGTTTTGGGTCACGGCCCTCACGGTGCCCTTTGCAGATCAGCTACCGAGGGCAGTCGCTGGGTCTGATCCGCATGCGGAACCCGTGGGGGGAAGTGGAATGGACTGGAGCCTGGAGCGATAAGTAAGGCTGTGCCCTTCGTTAGCGTTAATTAACGAGGCGGGGGGCACTGATGGGCTGATGGCTGTTGGTTGTCTCAGCTCCTCCGAGTGGAACGCGGTGGAGCCGGCGCTGAGGCAGCAGCTGATGGTGAGAATGGAGGATGGGGAGTTCTGGTAAGTGGGGGAAAAACAAAACAAAAACCCTTGTCTTGACCAGTTTGTGTCCCCAGAAATGGAAAAAATCCCTTTTGGAGGTGATTTTCCCCCAAAGGAACGGGGTTAAGCAGGGCTGGGAACCTTTTTGAGGTGATTTTGTCCCAAAGCAGCAGGGTTAAGCATTGGTGGGAACCTTTCCTTGCCCCCAGGATGTCGTTCCGGGATTTCCTGAGGGAGTTCACCCGCCTGGAGATCTGCAACCTCACCCCGGACGCCCTGCAGTCCCGGAAGTTCCGCAAGTGGAACACGCGGCTCTTCGACGGCTCCTGGCGGCGCGGCAGCACGGCCGGCGGCTGCAGGAACTACCCTGGTCTGCTGCCTCTGCCTTTCCCCTTCCTCTTTTCCCTTCCTTTTCCTCTTTTCCCCTTCCTCTCTTCCCCCTTCCTCTTTTTTTCCCCCTTCCCCTTCCTCTTTTCCCCCTTCCTCTTTTCCCCCTTCCTCTTTTCCCCCTTCCTCTTGTCCCCCTTCCTCTTTTCCCCCTCCTCCTCCCATTTCCCCTTCTTTCCTTTCTCCCCCTCCTCCTTCCTTTCCCCCTTTCCCCCCTCCCCCCTTTTTTCTCCCCATTTCCCACCTTCCCCTTTTTCCTCCCTCCTTTTTTACCTCTCCCTGCTCTCCCCACAGCCACCTTTTGGATCAACCCCCAGTTCAAGATCTGCCTGGAGGAGGTGGACGACGACGGGGACGATTTTGGTGGCCGTGAGCCGGGCTGCAGCTTCCTGCTGGCCCTCATGCAGAAACACCGACGGCGCGAGCGCCGCTACGGGAAGGACATGGAGACCATCGGCTTCGCTGTCTACGAGGTGTCCGTCTGTCCGCCCCTCTGTCTGTCTGTCTGCTGCTCATCCCTCTGTCTGTCTGAGGCTTGTCTGCCTGCCTGCCGCTCGTCTGCCTGTCTCTCGTCTGTCTGTCTGTCTGCCACCCTCTTGTCTGTCTGTCTCCTCATCTTTCCATCTGTCTTCCTCCCCCTTGTCTGCCTGCCTCTCTGCTGTCCTCTGCCTCCTCTTGTCTGTCTGTTCGCCACCCTCTTGTCTGTTGGTCTGCCTGCCTGTCTGCTGTCCTCTTGTCTGCCTGTCTGCCTTTCTGCCTGTCCCTGCTCGTCTGTCTGCCTATCCTTGTCTGCCTGCTGCCTTTCTTGTGTCTCTGTCCCTGTCTGCCTGTCTGTCTGTCCCTGCTCGTCTGTCTGCCTGTCTGTTCCTGCCTGTCTGTCCGCCTGTCCTCCCACCTCCCCACACCCCCCTCACCCCTCATCTCCCCTCCCACCCCGTTCAGGTTCCCCCCGAGGTTCGTACTCCTCCTCCTCCCGGCTCCGTCCCAGCGGTTCCTCCATCACACGGCGGTCACCACATCGGGCCGTCCCTCCTCCGCTCCGCCTTTTCCTCTCCCACCCCAACAGCACGTGGGTCGCTCCGGGCTCCACCTGCCGCGCGACTTCTTCCTGTCCAACGCGTCCCGCGCCCGCTCCGAGCAGTTCATCAACCTGCGCGAGGTCAGCACGCGGCTGCGGCTGCCGCCCGGCGAGTACATCGTGGTGCCGTCCACCTTCGAGCCCAACCGCGAGGGAGACTTCGTGCTGCGCGTCTTCTCCGAGAAGAAGGCGGGCACCGAGTGAGCCTCCTTCGTTAGCGCTAACGAGCCCCGCCTCCGCGCCGCCCCTGGGTCGGCATCCCTCCCCACCCTGCTCTTCGTGTGTCCCAACGCGATGGTTTTCATCCATCCGTCCATCCACCTGTCCATCCATCTGTCCGTCCATCCGTCCCAACGCGATGGTTTTCATCCATCCATCCATTCACCTGTCCATCCACCTGTCCATCCATCTGTCCGTCCATCCGTCCCAACGCGATGGTTTTCATCCATCCATCCATTCACCTGTCCATCCATCTGTCCATCCATCCATCCCAACACGACGGTTTTCATCCATTCATCCATCCGTCCATCCGTCTGTCCATCCGTCCATCCCAACGCGATGGTTTTCATCCATCTGTACATCCATCTGTCCATCCCAACTTATTGGTTTCCATTCATTCACCCCCACCCATTGGTTTTCATTCATCCATCTGTCCATCCCAACCCATTGGTTTCCATTCATTCATTCACCCCAACCCATTATTATCCATTCATTCATCCCAACCCGTTGGTTTTCATTCATTCACTCCCACCCATAATTTTTCATTCCTGTTTTTCTCCACAGAGAAATGGACGACAAAATTGAGGCGAAGCTCCCGGATGAGGTGAGGCTTTTTACCAAAAGTGCTCTTTTCTCCCCCAAAAGTGCCGTTTTTGCTCTCAAAAGCACTACATTTTCCCCCAACCCCCGTTTGTTCCCTTAAATCCCCTATTTTCCCCCCAAATCCCTATTTATCTCACAAAAAAAAACCACTTTTTCCACAGAAACCCCCATTTCTCCCCCCAAAAATCTCTATTTTTCCCCCCACACCCCATTCTTCCCCCAAGAACCCCAATTTTCCCCCCAAACCCAGTTTTCTCTGCCAAAAAAACCTATTTTCCCCCCCAAACCCAATTCCCCCCCCAAAAATCCTTATTTATCCCCCCAAAAAACTCATTTTTCACCCCTAAATACCTATTTCCCCCTAAATACCCATTTTTTCCCCCTAAATACCCATTTTTCCCCCAAAACCCCATTTTTCCCCCAAAACCCTTAACCCCCCCAGAAAGCGAAACCTTCCCCCCTTCCCATCGCCGCCTCCTTTTGCCCAAAACTGCCCTTTTTCCCCCCAGAAAGTGCTGTCCGAGGCCGAAATCGATGAGAACTTCAAGCAGCTCTTCAGGCAGCTGGCGGGGCCGGTGAGAGCTCCTATGGGAACCACTGCCCCCATATAGGAACCACAGCCCCTCTATGGGAACCACAGCCCTTATAGGAACCACAGCCCCCCTATGGGAACCACAGCCCTTATAGGAACCACAGCCCCCCTATAGGAACCACAGCCCCTATGGGAACCACAGCCCCCCTATAGGAACCACAGCCCTTATAGGAACCACAGCCCAATCCCCCTATAGAATTGATCCCATATCCCCCTATAGGAGTAAAACACTTCACACCCCCTAGAGGATGTGGGGACTATTATGGGATGCAGCCCTATGGGATGTAAGGGCTATTATGGGATGCAGCCCTGTGATCTCCCTTATAGGACATGGAGATCAGCGTCACGGAGCTGCAGACGATCCTCAACCGCATCATCGCCAAACGTGAGGGGGGGGCAACACACATTTGGGGCTGAAAACCCCCAAAAACGGTTCATTTGGGACCCAGAACAAAAACGTCCGTTCCTGGGCTCCCTTTTTGGGTTCCAATGTGAATTTTTGGGGGTTTCTGATTGCAGATAAAGACCTGCGCACCAAAGGGTTCAGCATCGAGTCGTGCCGCAGTATGGTCAACCTGATGGACGTATCCTCCTCCTTTTTGGGGCACTTTCCCCCTTTTTGCCCATTTTCCTCTCATTTGGGGTTTTTCTCCATCCTTTTTTAGGGCTTTTTCACCATTTTGGGCTATCCAGATCCCATAATCCTCCTATTTCACCTCTATTGTAGGGCTTTTCAGCTGCTCTGGGTTTATTAGCTGTTATTTTGGGGGGGTTCCTTCTTTGTTTAGGGGGGTTTTGTGCTTTTTGGGGTTTTTTTGGTCTGGTTTTGGGGCTTTTTGTCTGGTTTTGGCTTTTTTTTTTGGTCTTTTTGGGGGCTTCTAATATATTTTTAGGTCTTCTTGTCTGATTTTGGAATCTTTTGTCTGATTTTGAGGCTCTTCATCCCACTTTGGGGTTTTTTCCTCCTTTTTGCTTTCGTTTTTTTTTTTTTTTTTTTAAATTTATTTTATTCTATATATGGGGAATTCTGCCCCAAAATCTCCCAGTTTGTCCTTAATTCTCCCTCACCCCATAGAAAGATGGGAACGGGAAGTTGGGCCTGGTGGAGTTCAATGTCCTGTGGAATAGGATCCGCAATTACCTGGTGGGGGCCGGGAGGGTTATGGGGTCTGGGGGGGATTTCTGGAATCTGGAGGGCAGTTATGGGGTATGGGGGGCAGTTGTGGGGTCTGGGGAGGGAGGACTGTGAGATTTGGGGGGGGTTATGTGGTCTGGGGAGGGGCTTATGGGGTCTGGAGGGTGTCTGAGGATGGTCTGTGGGGGGAAGTTCTGGGGTCTGGGGAGGGGGTTCTGGGGGCTAGGGGGGAATTATGGGGTCTGGGGGGGAGTTATGGGGTCGGGGGGGGGTTATGGGGCAGCGTGTGGGGCCTGGGTTTCCAGTGGGGATCCCACTGACGCCCCCCCTACTGACATTCCCCCATTTTGGGATCCCACTGATGCCCCCCCCCCATTTCACCCCCCCCAGGCTGTGTTCCGCAGGTTCGACCTGGACAAGTCAGGCAGTATGAGCGCCTACGAGATGCGATTGGCTCTGGAAGCATCGGGTAATGAACTCATTAATTAACCCCTATCATCCTTAATTAACCCCTCATTAAGCCCCACCCCGTAACCGTCACGATTCGTCCCCAAAAAGGCTACAAACTGACCCAAAAGCTGCACCAGCTGCTCATCACCCGCTATGCTGAGCCGGACCTGGCCATCGACTTCGACTCCTTCGTCTGCTGCCTCGTGCGCCTGGAGACCATGTTCCGTGAGCCCCTTTTCCTCCTAAAAACACCCTTTTTGGGCAACCCACTGCCAAAAATCGCTGCTTTCGGACCGAGGAAGGGGAAAACCCGCAGGGAAAATGTGGGATTTGGGGCTTTGCTCCTTAAAAATTGGCCGTTTCTTCCTGCTTTTCCTGTTCAACCCCCGTTGGGTTTCCTGTTTTCTCCCCAAAATCTGATGTGGTTTTCCCAGTTTTTACCAAAAATCACCAATTTTAATGGGATGGACCCAAAAACCCGCAACATGGGACTTAGGGTTTTTCCCCTTCAAAATTACCATTTCTTTGCTATTTTTCCTGCTCGACCACATAGGATTTCCCATTTTTTCCCCCCAAATCGACCCAAAAAGCCCCAGATTCCCCCCAAACCGTTTCCCTGTCCCAAAATCCCACTTTTTTCCCCCAAAGGGTTTTTCCAGGCTATGGATGGGGACAA
The DNA here is from genome assembly GCA_030408155.1 of Lophura swinhoii. NCBI lineage: Eukaryota > Metazoa > Chordata > Aves > Galliformes > Phasianidae > Lophura > Lophura swinhoii. The sequence continues at coordinate 287,336 of CM059491.1, forward strand.
AGATGGCGTCGTCACCTTCGGATTGCTGCAGGTGGGTGCTCATTTTGGGGCACTTTGGGGCACTTTGGTTCATTTGGGGCCATTTGGGGGTTATCTGGGGATTATTTTGGGGTCTTTGGGGGCTGATTTTGGGGTCTTCAGGTTCATTTTGGGGGCAGTTATGGGGTTATTTCAGGCCATTTAGGGATCATTTGGGATTACTTTGGTGTCATTTGGGGCCATTTGGGGGTTAATTGGGCTCCATTTGGGGATCTTTGGGATCATTTGGGGCCGTTTTGGGTGCATTTGGGGCCGATTTGGTTTCATTGGGCCCCATTTTGGGCTGATTTGGGGACATTTTGGGACTGCTTGAGTCCATTCTGGCTTCATTGGGCCCCATTTTGGCCCCATTTGGGGACATTTTGGGGTTCTTTGCTCATTTTGGGGTCTCATTGCCCCCCTCTCTGCAGTGGCTGCAGCTCACCATGTTTGCCTGAGCGCTCCCTGGGACGGGAACGACCCCACAGAAAGGCCGACCCCACAGCAGAGCTGACCCCGAAGCAATGCAGTGCTGACCCCAAAGCAACGCTGACCCCACAGCAGCGCTGACCCCAAAGCAGTGCAGTGCTGAGCCCACAGCAGCGCTGAGCCCACAACCACTCCAACCCCACAGCCCCCTTTTGGGGCGAATCCTCCCCATTTCCATCACTCCTCCCGCCCCGCAGCGGGGTTTTGCTTTTGGGATGGCAGCGAATCAGGGATCTCCTGCAGGGTGCCCCTATTTTTGTACTCTGAACCCTACAAACACCCCAAAGCCAATTGAACCGAAGCCCTGCCTTTTTTTTCCTTCCTTTCCCCCTTTCCCCCCCCTTTTCTTTCCCCTTTATCTCCCTTTTTTCCCCCAAACTCGCCTTGCTTTTGCTTCAGGGCCCCCCACCCAAGTGCCGAACTGACGCTGTACATTTTGGGGCAGATTTTATATTTTTATTTCTTTTTATTATGGGATTTTTTGTTGTCGTTTGTTGTGTCTGCGAAGAATAATAATAAAAAAAAAAAGGAATGGCGACGGGATTTTGGGGAAGATCCCCCAAATGGGGTTTTGGGGTCACGGGGTGGGTTTGGGGAGGATTGCGAGGATTTTGGGGTGGCAGAGGTGTTTGTGGGGGGGTTGGGTGGGATTTGGGGTCAGTTTGGGTGAGCCTTTGGGGTCAGAAGAGAGGTTTGGGGGTCCTGGGGGAGGCTTTGAGACCACGGGGCGGGTTTTGGGGGAGGATTCAGCTGTTTCTGGGGGGTCGTGGAGCTGCTGGCGGGGATCGGGGGGATTTTGGGGGGGATTTGGGGGATTTTGGGGCCATTCCGACGGATTTGGGACGCTTTTCCTCCCGGCGCCAAATTCCCTCTTTGCTCCGCCCCTTTCCTCCTCCCCCCCTTTCCCATTGGCTCAATGTGTTTAAAATCTGCATGGCCACGCCCGCTTCCTCCTCCCGCCTTCTCCCGTTGGCTCCCTGTGTTTAAAATCTATGTGGCCACGCCCCTTCGCCTTATAAGGAGATGTCACTCCCCCGTCCCAGCCCCCTTCTTCCACCTTCCCTTTCCCATTGGCTCCCTGTGTTTGAAATCTGCATAGCCACGCCCCTCTCCTTACAAGGATAGATCCCGCCCCCTAATCCCCGCCCCCTTCCTTTTCCCTCCCTCCCCATTGGCTCCTTGTGTTCAAAATCTGCATATCCACGCCCCCTCCTTCATCCTCACGTGGTTTTTTCGCGCCGGCGCGGGTTTTTTCCCGCGGTGATGGCGGACCCGGAGCGGGATGCGGTGCCGGTCCCGGTCTCGGTTCCGGTGGAGGCGGTGCTGCGTGAGTTGGCGCTGTTCGAGATGCGATGCGACGGGGAGGACGCGACCGATAAACGTGAGGGAGAGGAGGGGGGAACGTGGGGTCGTTTTGGGGGGGCTTTGGGCTTCACAGGAGCTGATTTTTGGGGCTTAGGGCTTCAGGACGCCCCTTCCTCCCCCCGTGGTTGTGGTGCCCCCCCCCATCTCTGTGCCCCCCCGCAGTGCTGGAGCTCTGCCTGTCCCACTCACTGGACCCGGTGACGTTGGCTAACGAGCTGCTCGCCTTCATTACCAGCAAAGCCCTCGACCCCCAGCTCAGCCCCGAGGTTCTCAGCACTTTCGAGCACGAGGTGAGACCCCAAAATCCCTCAAATTCACCTCAAAACGGTGCTGGGAGATCGGGGGGGAACTCATCTCCCTCCCACCCCCAATAGGTGCTGAGCAGGAGGGACAGACGGACCCGCAGGACGGACAGCCGCTGTCTGCACGACGTGCACACGTTGCAGGAGCTGTATCTGCCTGTTTTGGGAGGAATTTGTGGGAAATTGGGCAAATCTGGGGGGATTTCTTATAAAGCAGAGTGAACTTGTGAGAAATCCCTCAAGTTTGGGGGGACTTCCTAGGAAAACAGGCAAAACCAGAGCATTATCAGTAGGACAATGTGGATTTGGGGGGCATCTCCCATTAAAAACCCCACAAACAGTGGGCTGAGCCCTTCTACCGCTCATTAACGCCAATTAAGGCAGGCTTTAGTTAATGAGCGCCGTATTCCTTAACGACCGAAGCCTCAATGAGGAGGAGGAGGAGCAGCTCTTGGATTCCTATTCCACCCCATCCAAAGTGCGGCCCCAAAACAGTCCCCTCATTTCCCCCTATTTTTCCCCCAAAAAACCTATTCCCCTTTTCCTCTTCCCCCCCCCAAAACCAATTCCCCTTTTTCCATTTTCTGCCCCCAAACTCTTTCGCTTTTCCCAATTTTTCTCCTTTTTCCCCCAGAATTCTTCCTCTTTTCCCCCTTTCCCCCCCCCAAAACTCATTCCCCATTCCCCCATAACCCATTCCCCTTTATTTTCCTTCTTTTTTTCCTCCAGCTTCCCCGCCCCCCAAAACCCTGTTCCCCCCCACTTCCCCCCCAAACCTCGATCCCCTTCTCCCCCCACCCCCCAATCCCATCTCTTTCACCCCCCACCAACCCCCCAGTGTTGTGCCCCAAAACCCATTTTTCCCCTTTTCCCCCCCTTTTCCCTTTCACGCCTCGTTACCCCCAGGTCCCATTCTTTTTTCCCCCAGAACACCTTTATTTTTTTTAATAGGGATCCCAAAAACGCAGCAGTTCCACCCCAGAAAACCCCAATCCCAAACGGAGCTCCTCCACCCACAGCCCCATAGGGCTGCTGTCCCCAAACAGCTTCAGCCCCAGGTACAAAACTCCCTGCAACCCCACGGGGGGGGCCCAGTGACCCCCACTGTGTGCCCCATAAAACCCACCATCACTGTGACTTTTGGGGCTGTCATTTGGGGGGAGTTGTCTGGGCCTTTTTGGGGTTGTTTGGGGCCGTTATTTGGGACCAGTATTTGGGATCATCATTTGGGCCATTTGGGATTATTTGGAGCCACTATTTGGGAAGTTTGGGGCGATTTGGGGGCCATCAATTTGGGATCATCATTTGGGGCCACTATCTGGAGCCACTATTTGGAATGTTTGGGGGCTATCAGTTTGGGGGCCATCATTATTTGGGATCATCATCTGGGGGCCATTATTCGGGATCATCATTTGGGGCCACTTAAGGCCGTCCCCATAATCCTGTCCCCATTCTCTCCCCCCCCAGCATCGCCCCCTCCCCCCAATATTCCTCCCGCACCAATCGGGGTTCGGTGGTCGCCTCCTTCGGCCCCATCCACGCCGTCACCTGGAGCGGCCGGGGGGGCTCCCAGTGCACCCCAAAACCCTTCGACCCCCCCGAGCGCAGCCTGAGCCGCAGCTACAGCTTCATGTTCCAGAGAGCAGCCGACATCCGGGAAGGTGGGGGGGGGTCGGTGGGGTTTTGGGGTACAACCCCCCTTTTTGAGGTGATGGAGCTTTATTTGGGGTGTTTTTAGGGTGTTATCCCTTTTAGGGGCGGACCTGGGGGTGCAATGTGGCGCTTTGGGGTGGTGTAGCCCTATTTTTGGGAGTTTTTGGGGTGTTGATACAACCTTTTCAGGTTTGGGGCTGTGACCCCCCAATTTTGGGGCAGTGTTGCTCAATTTTGGGATCTTTTTGGGGTTTTGTGGGAGGGGGGGTGTGATGCCACTGTTGTCCCTTCTAGGGGAGAACTTGGGCTGAGGATTTAGGGATGGGAAGGGGTGCAGGGTGAGGGGGGATGTGGGGCTGTGACCCCCAGGTTGGGGGTGATGTAGCCTTATTTTGGGGTTGTTTGGGGTTTTTTTTTTTCCCCTTTTAGTGCTGTTCTGGAGGATGGAGGAGCTCGGCGATGCGCTCCGGTCCCACCACAACATCGAGGACTTCGCCTCCCTGCTGCTCCCAGCACAGGTGGGGGTCTCTGGGGGGGGCAGATTTGGGGTCTCTGGGGGGTCAGATATGGGGTCTTCATGAGGCAAAATTTGGGGTTTGTATGGGGTGGTTTTGGGGTCTCCATGGGACAGATTTGGATTCTCTTTGGAGCACAATTTGAAGATTCTGTGGACAAATTTGGGGGTCTCTGTGGGGCCTGATTTGGGGTCTCTGCGGGGCACAGTTTGGGGGCAAAGGGCCGTTCTTCCCCCATAGGATTCGGTGACGGTTTTGGGGCGCATCGGCTGTGACAGCAATGGGAAACTGAACCCCAAATCTGCAGTGCTGGAGGGGGACCGCGAGCGCTCGGCCGGAGCCCAGATCCCTTTGGACCTTTCAGAGCTGCGGGATTTCTCCCTGTTCCCTGGGCAGGTAACGACGCCGGCTGGGATTTTTGGGGTGAAAAAACCACGTTTTGGGTCTGCCCTCCCCTTTCCCCAGATCTCTCTGTTGGTTTCAGGTCGTGGTGATGGAGGGGACCAACAGCACCGGGCGGAGGTTGGTGGTGTCGAAGCTCTATGAGGTGGGACCCTCATTGCACCCAGCCCACCCCCCCAAAAAAAACAACCGATCTGCCCCGAAACAGCCTGAATTATTGAAGAAAAAGGCCAAATTCCACCTGGATTGCCTCCAGAAAACCCAATCACCCCCCCAAAAAAGTGGAAAAAACACGCAATTCCTCCCCAGATTCCACTCAAAACCCTCAAATTCCCAATTAAATCAAATCCCCCCTCCAAAAAGAAATAGAAGAAAACACACAGTTCCCCCCAAATTCCTCCCCCCCAAACCCAAATCTCCCCAAAAAACCAACTCCCCCTCAAAAGAAATTGAAAAAAAACGCATGAACTCCCCCCCCCCTCCCAAAACCAATATCCCGATTCCCCCCCCACCTTATCAATTCTCTCTCCCCCCCATCATCATATTGTCCCCCCCCCTTGTCAGTTCTCTCCCCTCCCTTTATTATCATAATTGTTCCCCCCCATTCAATTATCTCCCCCCCCTTATCAATTACCCACCCCTCCAAGCACCATTTTGAGCTGAAAACCCCCAATTTCAGCCCCCCCCCCCCCCCATCCTTTTCACAGGGCGTTCCCCTTCCCTTCCACACCCCAAAGGAACCCCCGCAAGGTAAGGAAACACCCCAAAACCTCCCAAATAACCCCTAAAAAACAAACAAACAAAAAAAAAACCACCCCGGCAATTTCCCTCACCCAAAATCGCCCCTTTTCACCCCAAAAGGAGCAGCAGGGTGGGGGCAGTGCGTGGTGCTGCTGGTCTGCGGCCCCTTCACCCCATCCGACAGCGTCGCCTTCGAGCCCCTGCGGGACCTGATTGCTGCCATCGACCAGCAGCGCCCCGACGTCTGCGTGATGGTGGGGCTGGGAGTGGGGCCAGAGAGCCCAGGATTGGGAAAAGTCGGCCGGGGGGGGGAAATGGGACAGAAATGGTGGTTTTTTGTTGTGGGGAAATGGGAGGTTTGGAGGCGGTGTTGGGGGTTTGGGGGGGTTTGCTGATAGACCCGATTTGTGGCTTAAAATGAGCCGAATTTTCTCATTTTAAGAGAAATAGGATTGGGAAATAGGAAAAGGATTTGAGATTTTTTCCCAATGTATCCAATTGTCTCTTTAAAATGACCCCAAAAGTCCCATTGTAAGGGGTAATAGGAGGTAGGATTTGGGATTTTTCCCAATATACCCAATTTTCTCTTAAAAACGACCCCAAAATTTCCCAGTTTAAGGGAAATCTGATATAGGATTTGGAATTTTCTCGTACTGTAGTTGAATTTCTCCTTAAAATGACCCCGAAAGTCCAATTTTAAGGGAAATACAAGGTAGGATTTGGGGTTCTTTTGTGAAATACCCAATTTTATCTTAAAATCGCCCAGAATTTCTCATTTTAAGGGGAAATAAAAGATAGGATTTGGGTTTTTTTCCCAATATACCCATTTTTCTCCTTAAAATGACCCCACATCCCCATTTTAAGAGGCAGTAGGATTTCGGATTGGGGTTTTTTCCCAATTTCCGCCTTTTTTCCCCCATTTCTCTGCAGTTCGGGCCGTTCCTCGACACCAAACACGAGCAAGTAGAGGTGAGCCCCAACCCCCAATTTGCACTGAAACGCCCCCAAAATCCCTTTTTTTTTTCACCCAAAATTGAGGTGAAGGCTCGGGGGAGGTTCCCAAAAGAGCTCAAATTGCCCAAAATCTGCTTTTTTTGCCCCAAATGTGCAGAGCTGCCAGCTGCTGCTGCCCTTTGCGGAGGTGTTCAAGCTGTGCGTGCGGACGGTGCTGGAGGGGACGCGGAGGTGGGCTCATTTTGGGTCCAGATCAGCACTTTTTGGGGCCAGAAAGGGACTTCTTGGGGTTTTGGTTGGGTTTTTAACATAAAAAGGAGGGATTTTGGGGGTGGGTTTGGGGTGTTCTGGGGGTATTTTGGGGGCAATTCAGGGCATTTTGGGGTGGATTTGGGGCAGTTTTGGTGCAATTTAGGGTAGATTTGGGGAATTTTGGGTGGATTTGAGACAGATTTGGGGCAATTTGGGGGCAGTTTTGGGATGGATTTGGGGCAGTTCTGGTGCAATTTAGATGGGTTTGGGGTATTTGGGGATGAATTCAGGGTGGATTTGGGACAATTTGGGGTGCATTCTGGGCACAATTTGGGATGGTTTGGGGCATTTTAGGGCAATTTGGGGCAGATTTGGGGTGGCTTTGGGGCAGATTTGGTGCAATTTGCAGCGATTTTGGGCTGGATTTGGGCCATTTGGGGGCAGATTTGGGGCATTTTGGTGCTGTTTGCTGCCGATTTATTGCACTTTCCCACCTCCTTAAGCCCATTTTCCTCCATTTCTCCCCCCCAAATCCCCTTTTTTTCCCCAAAATCGCCCTTTTTCCCCCCAAACCTGCAGTGCTGGCACCCAGCTGGTCTTTGTGCCCTCGCAGCGGGACGCTCACCACGACTTCGTGTACCCACAGCCCCCCTTCGTCTGCCCCGATCTGCCCAAAGAGGACAAGGCGGTACCAGTTCCCCCCAAAAACCCTTTTTCCCCCCAGTCCAACCGTTCCTTACCCAGGGTCCCTTGTGGCAGATTTGGGGTCACTTTGGGTGGGTTTGGGGCCATTTTGGGCTGAATTTGGGGCCTTTGGGGGCCACTTTGGGGTCACTTGGGGTGGATTTTGGTGTCATTTTGGGTGGAATTGGGGTGGATTTGGGGGTCATTTTGGGTGGATTTGGGGTCACTGAGTGGATTTGGGATCATTTGGGGCCACTTTGTGTGGATTTGGGGCGACTGGGTGGATTTGGGTGATTTGGGGCCACTTTGGAGCAGGTTTGGGGCTGTTTGGGGGCAGCTTTCACCCCATAAGCCCATCTCACCCACAGAGGGTGCACTTCATGCCGGATCCCTGCACCCTGGACATCAACGGGGTGGTGCTGGGCCTCACCTCCACCGACCTCCTCTTCCATATGGGCACCGAGGAGATCAGCAGGTGCCATTGGGTGGGGGAACAAAAACCCAAATTTGGGATTTTGTTCGTTTTTACCCTTTTTTCCCTCGTTTTCCCCTATTTTTTGCCTTATTTCCTGATCTTTCACCCATTTCTCACCCTTCAGCTCCTCCGGGACCTCGGATAGGTTCACACGGATCCTCCAACACATCCTGACACAGCGCAGGTACCAACAGCAGCCCCAGAATGGGGCTTTTTTGGGGCAAAACGAGGGGAAAGAGGGATTTCTGCACTGCCTCACTGCTTTCCTCCTCGGAGCGATGGATTTAACCCCCCCCCCCAAGGGGGAAAATTTGTCACTTTTGGGGTTTTGGGGCGTTTTTGACCCTTCAGATGCAGAATCCAAAGGGATTTGGAGCTGAAAATACTCAGAATTTCTCTTTTTAATGGGTTTTGTGACCATTCAGGTGCAGAACTCAGAGGTGCTGGTGCTGTTTTGGGTCAGGATTTGTCATTTTTGGGGTCTGGTGACCCCACAGAAGGAGGAGGTTGGGGCCGGAGGTCCCCAAATCCCCCTGGATGCCCCCTTTCCCTTCCAGCTACTACCCCCTGTACCCCCCAGCGGAGGAGATGAACGTGGACTACGAGAGCTTCTCCAGCTTCGCCTCGCTGCCCGTCACCCCCCACGTCCTCGTCACCCCCTCGGAGCTGCGTTACTTCGTTAAGGTCTTAACGAGCAGGAAATCACCCCTTTGAAAAACCCACCCCCACAATTTCAGGGCGCCGATCGCGTTTATTAACGGGGCTTTAATGAGTTAATCAGGGCAGTAACCAGCGCGGCCCAAACGCAGCCCTCCCTTCGCCCCCAAATCGATGCTGGGGGGGTCTGCAGTCCCCAGTCGAAGCCCAAAATCTGTGCTGTCCCCCCACAGGAGGTGTTGGGCTGCGTCTGCATCAACCCCGGCCGGCTGACCAAGGGCCGGGCAGCGGGGACCTACGGGCAGCTGTGCCTGCAGCAGCAGCGGGGGGGAGAGCAGAAGAACCCCTGCGTGGCTGCTCAGGTCGTCAGGATTTAGGATTCCACCATCCAGACCCAAAAAGAGCCCCGAATCTGGGGACTGGGGGCAGATTTCCACCATCCAGACCCAGGATTTGGAATTTTGGGACAGGTTTCCACCATCCAGACCCAGGATTTGTGGTTTGGGGACAAATTTCCACCATCCAGATCCCAAAAAGAGCCCAGATTTGGGGTTTGGAGGCAGAATTCCACCATCCAGACCCAGGATTTGGAATTTTGGGGACAAGTTTCCACCTTCCAGACACCAAAAATACCAGGATTGGGGTTTTTTGGATGTTTTTCACTTTTTCACCACTTTCTGCCTCAAAGTTCTATCAAGAAACCCCAAAAATGGGAGATTTGACTCCGTTTCTTTGCTCATTTCTTTGCTGTTAACCTCAACAACCCCCCAGCATTTGGCTCCTGAATGCCATGGGGTGCCATCCAGGTGGGTCAGTTGGAATTAACCCACGCTAATTGCCTTAATTACTTCCCAGCCTTATTATTACCCCGTAGAAGAACTGTGTGCCGTTGGCGTCGTTTCCTCTGATTCTTTTGGTGGAAAAAATGGGGGGGAAAGGGGAAAAAAACAGTGAGAAAAAGGGCTGAAATGACCATTTTGGGCTCATCTGAGTGGTGATTTTGGGGTTTTTAGGGTTTTTTGTATTCTTTTTGCTGTGTTTCTGCCCTAAATGATCTCTCCCAAGTGTGCTTAGGGCCACCTGGGTGCCTTCACAACGTGTATTTTGGGGGAAAAAGGGGCTGAGGGAGGGATTCCACTGTGATTTCTCTCCTCTGTGGAACTCGGGGTGGGTTTTGCTGGAAAATCCCTATTTTCTCCCCAAATATCTGCACACAGTGATCCTCTTTCGCTTCGTCTCTGTGTCAGTTCTTGCCCCAGAAAGATCAGAAATCAGAAAAATCAAAAATCAGAACAGATTTGGGGGTTCGGGGGGGAGGCAGAGATTTGGGGGAAATAGGAGAAATTGGGGGGGCGCAGAGGGAGAAGTTTTTGGGGAAAATGGGAGAGATTTGGGGCTCAGAGTTTTGGGGTTCAGCAGGGAGAGATGTGGGGGCACAAGGGGAAGATTTGGGGGAAGTGGCAGAGATTTGGGGTGAGATTTGGGGATGCAGGGACCCCAGTGTGTCCCCCCCAACAGAACCCCATTGTCCCCCTTGTGGGGACCCCCAGCTCCCCCTCCCACAATGGAGACTTCCCATATGTTCCCCCCCTTCATTACAGGCAGTGGGGGTCCATTGAGGTCTTTGGATGTGGGTCTGGGACCCCCCCCCATTCACCCCAAAAATGGAGGGGGTGGGGGGACGGGGCACATTAATTGTGTCTTTTCTTCCCCCCCATTAATGCTGCTCTGATTCTAGGGGAAGATGTGGGCACAACCGAGGGGGTCCTTTATGGGCCACGGGGGTCCACTGTGCGCTTTGGGTTGGGGGCCCCCATTCACCCCCCCCCCCCCCAAAAAAAAAAAAAAAGTGGGGTTGTTAATTGTCTTATCCTTTTCCTCCCCTCCATTAATGCCACTCTAATTCTGATGGGGGTGGAGATGTAGATGAAACCCGGGGGGGGGGGGGATCATTATGGGCCATGAGGATCCACTGTGGGCCTTGGGTTGGGGGGGGGGGGTCTCCATTTATCCCCCCAGAAATGGGGGGGGGGATTCTATTTGGTGCCCCGCACCCCCTTCCCCTTGAAATTAATGAAGCTCTCAGCCTGGCATGGAGACAGGGGGGGGGGTGGGAAATGGGGCGGGGGGGTCCTTCAGCCCCATAGGCTCAAACCCCAATGGCTGCGGTCCACATTCACCCCCAGAATTGTGGGGGGGGGGGGGGGGGGGGCATCCTATTATCCTATTTGGTTGTCATCCCCCCCCTTGAAATGAATGAAGCTCTCAGCCTGGCCTGGGGAGGGGAGGGGGCAATGGCGGTGGGGTGGGGGGGGTCTTTCGGCCCCGTAGGCCCGAATCCCAACGGCAGAGCTGTGAACTCCCCCCCCCCCCCACACACAGCGCTATGGGGCGGAGGTGTGGGGGGGGGAAATGAGGCGGCGCAGCGGCGCTTCCTGGGGTGGGCCCAAAGGCCGCCATGGAGCCCGAGCCGGAGAGCGGCGGTGAGGGGGGGGGGGGAGGGAAGGGAGGGGAGGGGGAGTGGGGGGGGAGGGAGGGGGGAGCGAGGGGTGCGTGGGAGCTGGGGGGGGGGGGGGCGGATTGGCGCTCGCCTTCGTTAGCGGTTGTGGTTAACGAGGATGGCGAGGCCTGCGTGCGGCCTGTGGGGCTCAAATGGGGCCTTGTGTGGGGCCTGCTATGGAGACTGGGGGGGGGCCCTATGGGGGGCTCAATATGGGGCCTAAATGGGGCTGATGTGGGGCCCTATGTGGGACCTATGGGGCTCAAATGGGGCCTATGTGGGGCTCAAATGGGGCCTATGTGGAGCCCTACATGGGGCTGATGTAGGGCACTATGTGGGGCCTTATATGGGGCCTGTATCTAGACCTATATGGGGCTGATGGGGGGCCCTATGTGGGGTCTTATATGGGGCCTGCACCTAGGTCTACGTGGGGCTGATGTGGGGCCATATGTGGGGCTCAATATGGGGTCTACGTGGAGCCCTATATGGGGCTGATATGGGGCCCTATGTGGGGCCTTATATGGGGCCTGTATCTAGGCCAATGTGGGGCATATGGGGCTCAAATCGGGCCTATGTGTGGGGCCCTATATGGGGCACTTATGGAGGCCTCCATGGGGCAGATGTGGGGCCCTATATAGTGCCTCTATGGGGCATATATTGGGCCCTATATGGGGGCCTCTATGGGTCACATGTGGGCCATTTATGCGACCCTACATAGGGTCTTTCTGGCGCATTTATGGGGGCGCTGTACGGGGCCCCTGTAGCCCCACGAGGCGCCTGTAGGGGGCGCTCTCCACAAGGCAGAATGGAGTTCAATGGGGAACGGCCCCCATTGAAAGCAACGGGGCGGTGTGGGGCTGAGCCCCATCGCTCACTGCGGACCCCCCCCCACAGATCCGGGCCCCCCCGCGCTGGAACGGCGTCTGCGGGCGGTGGAGGCGGAGGTGGCGGTGCTGAAAGCGGCCCTGGGGGACGCACTGCGGCGTATCGGCCTCTGGGAGGGGCGGCTGCCCCACGGTGAGACCCCCCCCCCCTTTAAAGGGGGGAAAAAGTGTTGGGGATGGGGGGGGCATGTGCCACGTGGTGGGTACCCCCCCCAAAAAAAAGATGGGACCCCCCCCACAAAGAATGGGAGCAGCCCTAAAGGTAGGACCACCCCCATAAAGAATGGGAGCCCTGAAAAGGTGGGACCACCCCCAGAAAAGTGGGGCTTCCTCTAAGAAAGGTGGGAACCCCCACCCAAAGAATGGGACCCTGAAAAGGTGGGACCCCCCCCAGAAAACTGGGGCACTCAGACAGGTGGGATCCCCCCCCAGAGACATGAGACCCTCCTCTGAAAAGTGGGACCCCCACCCAAAGAATGGGACCACCCCAAAAGTGGGACCCCCTCCTCAAGAAAATTGGGGCGCCCAGAAAGGTGGGAACCCCCCCCAAAAAGAATGAGACACCCCCCACAGAAAAGTGGAACCTCCCCAAGAAAGATGGGATCCCCGAAAAGGTGGGACCCCCCGCAAGAAAATTGGGGTACTCAGAAAGGTGGGACCCCCCCCCCAAAGAATGGGACCACCTCTAAAGGTGCCCCCCTCCCCCAAAGAATAGTGGGACACCCAGAAAAGTGGGACCCCCCCAGAAAGAAGGAACTCTGCCTCTAAAAGGTGCCCCCCCAAAAAGGTGGGACCCCCACGAAAGTGGGACCCCCAGGAAAGGTGGGAACCCCCCCCCGAAAAATAGGTCAGCCTCAAAAGAGGACCCCCCCCCCCCCCAGACCCCGTGTCCCCCCACTCCAACCTTTCCCCCCCCACAGCCAACGGTGCTATCCCGGATCCCTTCACACCACCGGACCCCACCGGGACCCCCCTGCCCCCCCCCCGCCGCCCCCCATCCATCAGCGTGGGGACACAGACTGAAGAGACCCCCCCGGCAGAGCGGGGGGGGGCCCAGGAGCCGCCCCCCCCGGGGTCTCCCCCGTGCCCCCCCCCTCCAACGCCATCCACGTCATCCCCGGAACCGACGACCCCCGAATCTCCCCCCCCCACGGCGACCCCCAGCCCGGCCCCCCCCGGAGCACGGAAAGAGCTGTGAGGATTTGGGGAGGGGGAGGTGCGGGGGGGGGGGGGGGGGCTATGGGGAATGGGATGGGTTATGGGGTCCTTGGGGTTGGGGGGGTGGAGATTTGGGGTGGGGGTTGAAAGGAGGTTGAGGGGAATATTGGGGGGGGGGCTGGGGGGGAATTTGTGGGGATGGAGGGGGGGGATTGGGGGATAGAGAAGTGCGGGGGGGGGATTTGGAGGGCTGAGGATTTGGGGGGGGGAGGGAGTTGGGGGGGGGCTGGGGGGAAGTCATGGGGGCTCACCCCTATGCCGGTGCCCCCCCTTGGTGATGGTGCCCCCCACCCCCCCATCTCCCCCCTCATTTCCCCTCCTATTCCCCCATCTCTCCCCATGCCTCCATTTCCCCCCACGTCACCCCGCCTCTGCCCCCCCTTCCCACGTCACCCCCTACCCCTCCTCCCTCGGGACCCCCCCCACTCTTACCCCCCCCCCCCCCGTGCCCCCCCAGCCTGCGCAGGCACAGTTCTTCCTCCGGCAGCTGCAGCCCCCGCCGCCACCTCAGCAGGAAAGCGGCATCGTCCGCCAACCTCCTGGGGAGCCCCGAGAGGTGGGGGCCCCCCCAGAACCCCCCCCCCCAAACCCCAACATCCCCCCCCACCCCCAGACCCCCTCATACCCCCCCAAATATCCCTCCACCCCAAACCCCCCCATTACCCCAACACAACCAATAAAAGGCCCCCAACCCCCCCCCCACACCCCAACCCCCTGCACCTGAACCCCCCCATACCTCACCCCTCCAAATATCCCCCCATACCTCAACCCCCCCCGAACTCCAACCTCCCCCCAAACCCCCTTGCAGCCCCTGCACCCCAACCCCCCATTTCCCGACCCCCCCATACTTCAAACCCCCCAACCTCACCCCCCCGATACCCCAAAGCCCCCCAACCCCAAAACCCCCATCCACCAAAGCCCCCCCATCCCCACCCCCCCAGCACCCCAAATCTCCTCCAATCCTTCCCCACCCCAACCCCCCCTTCCCCCAACTCCCCATATTTCAACCCCCCCACCTGAAGTCCCCCCACCCCCCCCGAACCCCAAAAATCCTCCAACACCCCCGCAACCCCAAACCCACCCCCCCACTGACACCCCCCCCCTCCCTTGCAGCCGCCCAAAGGAGCCCATCATGAGCCCAGGTGGGTGCTGGCGGGGGGGGGGGCATAAAGGGGGGGGTAGAATTTTGGGGTGTCGAGGCTGTAACCCCCATTTTGGGGTCTAACTCCCCCCCCCCCCAACCTCCCCCCACAGGGTCACGCCGTGCGAACTACAACCTGGGTAAGACTTTTGGGGGGGGAGGGGGTATGCCCCCCCCCCCATCCACTGTCCCCTCCCTCAAATCTATGGGGCCAAGCTGTGGGGTAACCCCCCCACCCCCCCCAAACTTTGGGGCCAATCTGTGATGTGCCACCCCTCCAAAATCTACGGGGCTGGGCTGTGGGGTAACCCCCCCAAAATCTACGGGGCCGGGCTGTGGGGTGACCCCCCCCAATCTATGGGATTGGGCCTGTGGGGTGACACCCCCCCCACCCTCCCCTTTCCCTGCCCCACAGAGGGGGTGTCAGTGAAGATGTTCCTTCGGGGCCGCCCCATCACCATGTACGTCCCTTCGGGCCACGTGGGCTTCCGTGCCGAGCTGCCCCCCGAGCGCCTGCAGCTCGACTGGGTGTATCCTCTGCCCCAGCGCTGGGGGTGTGGGGGGGGGGCTGACCCCTTTTGGGGGTCCCCACCCCTATTCTCTTCTGGGGGGGTCTCTGTCTCCCCCTGGGTGCCCCCCATCCCGTCCCTGTTCCCCTCTGGGGTTCCCTGTCCCCCCACTCGTGACCCCATCCCTCTCCCTCTCTGGGGGTCCCTGTCCCCCCCCCGGGTGTCTCCATCCCATCCCTGTCCCCATCCCTGTCTACGTTTGGGGGGTCTCTGTCCCCCCCACTGGAGACCCCATCCCTCTCCCTTTCTGGGGGTCCCTGTTCCCCTCTGGGTTTCCCCATCCTGTCCCTGTCCCCTTCTGGGGGTCCCTGTCCCCCCCCCAGATGTCCCCATCTCATCCTTTCCTTGTCCTCATGTCTGTCCCCCTCTGATTGTCCCCATCCCCTCCTGGTTGACCCCATTCCCACCTGGTTATCCCTGTCCCCCC
>CM059491.1:302681-356838 GCA_030408155.1 Lophura swinhoii
GGATCCCCCAGATCCCAACAGGACCCCAAAATCCCAATGGGGCACCTCAAAACTCACCAGAACCCCCCAGATCCCATTGGATCCCCCAACCCCCCCCCCTCGCGTTGCCCCTTCCCCCGAATTCCTTCCTTTGCCCCCATTGCCCCCCCTTGGTCCCGAAACCCCATTAAAAATTAACCCCAATTAAAACCCCGTGGGTTCCCCCGAAGCGGAGAAAGCGCTGACTCGACTCCCCCGCCCCCATTCCGGCCTTTTTCCACCCCAAAAATCAAGGGTTGAAATTTAACGACCCCCCCCCCCTCCTCCTCCCCCCCCCGTGGTGACAAATCCCCACCGATGGGTTTTTCCGTGTCCCAAAAAATGGGGTTTTTTAGGCCCGAAATTTGGAGCGGGAGTGAAAAAAAATGGGGGGGGGGGGGAGGGGGGAGAAAAGAGAATTATTAGGAAAACTATTAGGAATTATTAGGGGGAAAAAACGAATCAAGGAAAAAAGAATGAGTGTGGTTTAATGATTATTATTATTTAGATTTGTTGTGATTTAATGTGGTTATTAATTATGGTGATTAATTATGGTTAGTATGGATCGGTGTTGTCATTATTTAGTCATTATTAAGTCATTATTTAGTCATCATTAAGTCATTAAGTCATCATTAAGTCATCATTTAGTCATCATTTAGTCATTATTAAGTCATTAAGTCACCACTAAGTCATCATTTAGTCATCATTTAGTCATTATTAAGTCATTAAGTCATCATTAAGTCATCATTAAGTCATTATTAGGTCTTTAAGTCATCATTAAGTCATTATTTAGTCATCATTTAGTCATTATTAAGTCATTAAGTCACCATTAAGTCATCATTAAGTCATTATTTAGTCATCATTAAGTCATCATTAAGTCATTATTAGGTCATTAAGTCATCATTAAGTCACCGTTAAGTCATCATTAAGTCATCATTTAGTCATCATTTAGTCATTATTTAATCATTATTAAGTGATTTAGTCATTATTTAGTCATTATTCAGTCATTATTAGGTCATTAAGTCATCATTAAGTCATCATTAAGTCACCATTAAGTCATTATTTAGTCATTATTAGGTCATTAAGTCATCATTTAGTCATTGTTTTGTCATTATTAGATCATCATTAGGTCATTATTAGGTCATTAAGTCGTCATTAAAGTCATAATTTAGTCATTATTTAGTCATATTATTACTGAGTCCTTGTAATTAGTCGTCGTCGTTTCGTCATCGGCTCGTTAGTATTTAATGATTTATGATGGCTGTTGGTTAAAAAGAATCATTAAAAAATTACTTCACAGAAGAATGGTTAAAAACAGAATCGTTTAAAAGGAATTATTACTGAAAAACAGAATTGTAAAAAATAGTAATTATTGCAATAATTAATTATAATTATAATTATTAATAACATTATTACAGGGGTGGTGGTGTGTGGTGGAGTCAATGGGGGGGGGACGGACAGATGGACGGACGGACGGAGGGATGGGGAGGGTGGGACGGACAGACGGACGGACGGACGGAGGGAGGGATGGGGGAAAGGATGGACAGACAGACGGACAGAGGGATGGGGGAAGGACGGAGAGAGAAGTGGAGGCAGGGAGGGACAGACAGACGGACAGAGGGGACGGAGGGAGGGAAGGAGAGATTGGGAGGGACGGACGGACGGACAGACGGACGGACGGACGGAGGGAGGGAGGGAGGGAGGGAGGGAGGGGCCGCGTTCCTCATCGCCGCTTTGATGTCGGAGTTCGGAGTCGGGATTTTTTTTTGTTTTTGTTTTTTTTTTTTTTTGATGCGAAAAACAAAGAGAAAACGGCAGCGGCTGTTTTCCACACGCGGGGGGGCCCCAACCCTCCCCCCCCCCCGCTGCCATCGTAAACAACGAGCCCATGGCCCCCCCCCCCTCCTCCTCCTCCTCTGGAAGGAAATGGGGTGGGGGAAGGGAAGGGGGGGGCGGGGGGGGCGGGGGGGCACCCCAAATTCCCATCGCCTCACGTTCCCATCCCGCATTCCCATTATCCGATCCCAAATTCCCACCCCACCCACCCCAAATTCCCATCACCCCAAATTCCCATCACCCCGCCCCACATTCCCAAATTCCCACCCCAAATTCCCATCATCCCAAATTCCCATCATCCCCCACCCCAATTCCCAAATTCCCATCATCCCAAATTCCCACCCCCCAAACTCCCACCCCAAATTCTCATCTCCCATCCACTTTCCCATCAACCCCAAATTCCCATCATCACCCATCCCAAATTCCCATCACTCACCCCAAATTCCCATCACCCCAAATTCCCAAATCCATCCAAATTCCCATCACCCCAAATTCCCATCACCCAGCCCCACATTCCCAAATTCCCACCCCAGATTCCCATCACCCCAAATTCCCAAATTCCCAAATTCCCACCCCAAATTCCCATCACCCCAAATTCCCATCACTCACCCCAAATTCCCACCCCAAATTCCCATCATCCCAAATCCCCCAAATTCCCACCCCAAATTCCCACCCCCACCCACCCCCAAATCTCTGCTCCCTGTTCCCACCTCCCCCTCCCCCTCCCGTTCCGCCCCAGCCGCGCTCCGCTGCCTCCCCCCCCTCCCCCCCCCCCCCCCGGGGTCCAAAGGAGACCCCCCCCCCCCCCCCCCCCATCCGGTTCAGAGCCCCCAGGACTTTGCCCCATCACCACCACAATTAATTAATTAATCATTACGGGTGGCAGCGAGAAGAAATATGGGGGGGGGGTAATAAGGAGGGGGGGGGGGCTGCTTGCTGGTAATGGGGCTGGGGGCTTCCCTGGAGAATTGGGGGCGGGGGGGGGGACAAGGGGGGGGGGGTTGGAATCTCCGCCCCACGGATCAGCGCTGCTGACCCACAGCTGCAGCCGGGGCGCCGGGAATCAAACATTAACCGGGGGGGGGCAAGGAGGGGGGGGGGTTAAAATAGGGTGGGGGGACGGCGAGGCGGCCCGGGCTGGGAGAAGTCAGGAGGGACAGAAGGACGGACGGACGGACGGACGCGGGAAGGGGGATTTGGGGTGAGGGGGGGGGCTGGAGGGGTGGGGGGGGTCGATACGGGTATGGATCGGTGGGTCGATTGATTGATTGATTAATTGCAGATCGGTGGGTTGATTAATTAATTATAGATCGGTGGGTTGATTAATTAATTGCAGATCGGTGGGTTGATTAATTAATTGCAGACCGGCGGATCGATTTATAGATTGATGGGGTGATTCGGTTTGTAGATGGATTAATTATGGGTTGACGGATTGATTAATTATAGATTGGTTTGATTATTTATAAGTTGATGGGTTGATTAATTATAGGCTGATGGATTGACTAATTATAGATTGATGGATTAATAACCTATAGATTGATTGATTTATAGATTGATGGATTGGTTAATTACAGACTGATGGACTGATTTATAGGTTGATGGATTGATTAATTATAGATTGATGGATTGATTTGATTATTTATAGATTGATGGATTGATTGATGGATCGATCAATGGATCGATTGATTGATTGATGGATTGATTGATTGATTGATGAGACAATGAGGACATAGGAAGGCTCTGCGTGATTAATTGGTCCATAGAATGGTGGTGTGTTGATAGATCAATTAATAGAGAGCCAAAGGCTTGGTTAATTGATTAACAGGAATGATGATGTCAGTGGATCAATCAACAGAAGAGCCAATAATCTGATTAATCGATCGGGCAGGGTGACGTTGTGCTGATAAATCAATAATAGAAAAGCCAAAGGCCTGATTAATTGATTAATAGATTGATGATGTGTCGATTGATTGATCAATAGAAGAGCCAAAGGTCCAATTAATTAATCGATAGAATGATGATGTGCTGATAGAACAATAATAAAAGAGACAAAGGTCTGATTAATTGACCTTGACTGATTGAGCCACTGGTAAATTAATAGATTTAAGCATAATCCGATGGATCAGCAGAGAGATTAATTGATGGACCGACAGATTGGTAGATTGATAGATTAATAGACTGATAGATTGATGGATTGATCGATTAATAGAGCGATGAATCAATAGATTGATTGATAGATTGATTAATTGATAGATTAATAGAGAGATAAATCAATAGATCGATGGATTGATCGATTAATAGAGCGATAAATCAATAGATTGATTGATTAATTGATAGATTAATAGATAAATCAATAGACTGATAGGATGGTAGATGGATGGATGATGGATGGATGGAGGAATTAATCGATTGATATTGATTGATGGACTGATAGATTGGTAGGTTCGTATTAATGGATGACCCCACAAACTGCCTCCTTCTCCAAAAATTGACCATAAATCCACTATTTAACAAAAAATTGACCACAGATCCATTTAGACACCAAAAATCGACCATAAATCCATGATTCATCCCCAAATCCACCATAAATCCATTCCATACTCAAGAACCGACCCTACAACCCAGCCCTTGTCCCAAAATCAACCGATAAATCCATTTATTGGCCAAAAATTGACCATAAATCCACTTATTGTCCAAAAATTGACCATTAATCTATTCCTTACCCCCAAAATTGGCCACAGATCCATTCCTTGCCCAAAATTGACCCTACAACCCATCCTTTGTCCCAAAATCGACCATAAATCCATTCCTTGTCCCAAAATTGACCCTACAACCCATCCTTTGTCCAAAAATTGACCACAAATCCATTCCTTGCCCCAAAATCAACCCTTCAACCCATCGTTTGTCCAAAAATTGACCATAAATCCATTTATTCTCCAAGAATTGACCATAAATCCATTCCTTGCCCTAAAATTGACCCTACAACCCATCCCTTGTCCCAAAATTGACCATTAATCCACTTATTCTCCAAGAATTGATCATTAATCCATTCCTTGCTCCAAAGCTGACCCTACAACCCATCGTTTGTCCAAGAATTGACCATAAATCCATCCTTTGTCCAAGAGTTGACCATTAATCCATTCCTTGCCCCGAAAATCTACCCTACAACCCATCCCTTGTCCCAAAATTGACCATAAATCCATTTATTGTCCAAAAATCGACCATTAATCCATTCCTTGTCCCAAAATCGACCATAAATCCATTCCTTGCCCCAAATCAACCCTTCAACTTATTGTTTGTCCAAAAATCGACCATAAATCCATTTATTGTCCAAAAATTGACCCTACAACCCATCCCTTGTCCCAAAATTGACCATAAATCCATTTATTCTCCAAGAATTGGCCGTTAATCCATTCCTTGCCCCAAAATCGACCCTACAACCCATCGTTTGTCCAAGAATTGACCACAAATCCATTTGTTCTCCCAAAATTGACCACAAATCCATTCCTTGCCCCAAAATTGACCATTAATCCATTCCTTGACCCAAAATCAACCCTTCAACCCATCATTTGTACAAAAATCGACCATAAATTCATCATTTGTTTAAAAATTGACCCTACAACCCATCCCTTGTCCCAAAATTGACCATAAATCCATTTATTCTCCAGGAATTGACCACAAATCCATTCCTTGCCCCAAAACCGACCGTCAGACCCCCCCTCCCCCAAACGACCCCCCACAACCCCGCTCCCCGCCCCCACACCCCCCTCCCTCACCCCAAAACCCCCCCTTAACCCCCCCCCGCCCCCTCCTCCTCCTCCGCAGCCTCCTCCATCCGCGTCTCCCCCCTCCCCGCCCCGCCGTCGCCATGATCTTCGTGGAGCTGCTGTCCCTCCTCGGAGGGATGGGTCGCTTCCAGGTGACCCACGTGGCCGCGCTGGCCGTCCCGCTGCTGATGCTGGCCAGCCACAACCTCCTCCAGAACTTCACCGCCGGCGTCCCCGAGCATCACTGCAGGCCGCGGGCGCTGCCCAACGGCACCGCAATGGCCGACGTCCCGCTGCTGGTCTCCATCCCTTCCGATGGCCGGCGGGGGCTGCAGCGCTGCCGGCGTTACGTGGAGCCGCAGTGGCACCTCCTGGGGGTCAACGGGACGGCCAGCCTCCACGGGGGGGGAAACGGGTATGGGGTGGGGGGCGCCTATGGGGTGGGCAACGTCAATGGGGTGGGCAACGTCAATGGGGTGGGCAACAATAATGGGATGGGCAACGTCAATGGGGTGGACAAGAACAATGGGGCGGGCAAACAATAATGGGATGGGCAACGTCAATGGGGATGGGCAACAATAATGGGGTGGGGAGCGTCTATGGGATGGGGAATGTCAATGGGATGGCCAACAACAATGGGACGGGCAACATTTATGGGGTAGGGAACGTCTATGGGATGGACAAAGTCAACGGGATGGACAGCAGCAACGGGATGGACAACAACAATGGGGTGGGCAAGGTTTATGGGGGTGGGGGAAAGTCAATGGGATGGCCAACGTCGATGGGAAGGTCAACGCCAACAGCAATGGGGTGGGCAACGTCTATGGGGCGGCCAACGTTAATGGGGCGGCCAACGTTTATGGGATGGCCAACACCAACGGATGGCCGGCGCCGACAATGGATGAGTGACGGTGGGGTGCGGCCACCGAGCCGTGTCGCGACGGTTGGGTCTATCGCGACGGCGTCTTCGCTCACACCATCATCAGTGAGGTACGGAGGGGAAGGGCGAGGGGGGGGAATCGGGTGAACCCCACAAGCGGGGGGTTGGAGCCCCACACGCGTGTTGCCCCCCGTGTTTGGGCTCAGTGGGACCTGGTGTGCGAGGCGAAGTCGCTGCGGCAGCTGGCGCAGTCCATCTACATGGGGGGATCCTGCTGGGCTCCGGGGTCGTCGGGATCCTGTCTGATAAGTAGGGGGGGCTGGGGGGGGGCCTGGAGGGGAGTGGGATGGGACCGGGAGGGACTGGGGGAGATGGGGAGGGACTGGGAGGGAGTGGGAGAGAACTGGGGGGGAGTTGGAGGGATGAAGAGGGGACTGGAGGGGATGGGGAGGGACTGGGAGGGAGTGGGATGGGACTGGGAGGGAGTGGGATGGGACTGGGAGGGACTGGGGGGGATGGGGAGGGACTGGAGGGGACTGGGAGGGACTGGGGGGGGAGTGGGAGAGAACTGGGGGGGAGTTGGAGGGATGGAGAGGGGACTGGAGGGGATGGGGAGGGACTGGGAGGGAGTGGGATGGGACTGGGAGGGACTGGGGGGGATGGAGAGGGGACTGGAGGGGACTGGAGGGAGGAAGTGGGATGGGACTGGGAGGGACTGGGAGGGGACTGGGGGGGGAGTTGGAGGGATGGGAGGGACTGGGGAGGACTGGGGGGGAGTGGGATGGGACTGGGAGGGGACTGGGAGGGGACTGGAGGGGATGGGGAGGGACTGGGGGGGACTGGAGGGGACTTGGGGGGAGTGGGATGGGACTGGGAGGGACTGGGGGGCAGTGGGAGAGAACTGGGGGGGAGTGGGAGGGATGGGGAGGGGAGGGGACTGGAGGGATTGGGGGGGGAGTGGGATGGAACTGGGGGTGAATGAGGGGGATGGGGAGGGACTGGGAGGGACTGGGATGGGACTGGAGGGGACTGGGACCCCCATCCAGTGTTCCCATCGCCCCATACCCCCATCCCAACCCCCCCATAACCCCATTTTGGGTTCTTCTTAGGGTCTTGGTTGGATTTTGGGGGTCTTTGGGGTCTCGTCCCCATTTTGGGGTCTTATGGGTTTGTTTGGGGTCCTGCTTGGGATTTTTGGGGTCTTTGGTGTCTTGGGGTCTCATCCCCATTTTGGGGTCCTATGGGTTTATTTGGGGTCCTGCTTTGGGATTTTTGGGGTTTTCTCCCCTTTTTGGTGTCATTTTTGGAGTCAGTTTGGGGATTTTGGGGGTTTTCTCCCCATTTTTGGGGTCCAGTTTGGTTTCCCCCCCCTCCCCCCCCCATCCATCCCAGTCCTCCCAGTTCTCCCAGTCCGGTTCCCCCCCCGCAGGTTCGGCCGCCGCCTGCTGCTGTCGTGGTGTTACCTGCAGATGGGGCAGCGGGGGTGGGCACGGCGCTGGCCCCCACCTTCCTCGTTTATTGCATCTGCCGCTTCCTGGGGGGGGGTCGCCATGGCGGGGGTGTCCCTCAACTCTGCGTCCCTATGTGAGAGATTATGGGGTCGGAGGGGGGGCTAAAATCCATAGGAGGGTCCCAAAATCCCATGGGGGAGGCATTGAGATCTGTGGGGGGGGGGAAAATCCCATGGGGGGGTCCGAAATCCCGTAGGGGGAGGCAATGATGCCCCCCCAACTCATGCCCCCCCCCCTCCCCATTTATTCCCCACCACCCCCCCATGTTTCTGCCCCCCCCATAAGCACGGAGTGGATCCCACTGACGCCCCCTATATTTCTGCCCCCCCCCCTCCCCCCATAGGCATAGGAATGGATCCCACTGATGCCCCTCCCATATTTCTGTGCCCCCCCCCATAGGCATGGAATGGACCCCACTGACGCCCCCCCAATATTTCTTTGCCCCCGCCCCCCCCATAGGCACGGACTGGACCCCACTGAAGCCCCCCCCCATATTTCTGTGCCCCCTCCATAAGCATGGACTGGATCCCACTGACGCCCCCCCCTATTATTCCCCTCCCCCCCCCCCATTTATCACCCCTCCATGGGCATGGAATGGACCCCACTGACGCCCCCCCATCTTTCTTTGCCCCCCGCCCCCCCCAACAGGCATGGAATGGACCCCACTGCCGCCTCCCCCATTTCTTTGCCCTCCCCCCCATAGGCATAGCAATGGAGCCCACTGACGCCCCCCCCAATATTTCTGTGTCCCCCCCCCATATCTCTGTGCCCCCCCCATAGACACGGAACGGACCCACTGCCGCCCCCCCTATTTATTCCCCCGCCCCCCATAGGCATGGAATGGACCCAACTGACGCCCCCCCCAATATTTCTTTGCCCCCCCCCCAATGTTTCTGTGCCCCCCCCCCCCCCAGGCACGGAATGGACCCCACTGCCGCCCCCCTCAATATTTCTTTGCCCCTCCCCCCCATATTTCTGCCCCCCTCCCCCGCCCAACAGACATGGAACGGACCCCACTGCCGCCCCCCCCATTTATTCCCCCACCCCCCATAGGCATGGAATGGACCCAACTGACGCCCCCCCCCAATATTTCTTTGCCCCCCTCCCCATATTTCTGTGGCCCCCTTCCATAGGCATGGAATGGACCCCACTGGCGTCCCCCCCCCATATTTCTGCCCCCCCCCCGGCATGGACCCCACTGACGCCCCCCCATATCTCTGTGCCCCCTCCATAGACACGGAACGGACCCCACTGCCGCCCCCCCCCCAATATTTCTGTGCCCCCCCCTCCATAGGCATAGCAATGGAGCCCACCGCCGCCCCCCCCCCCCCAATATTTCTGTGCCCCCCCCAGGCATGGAGTGGATCCCCCCCCGCAGCCGCGCGCTGGTGGGCACGCTGAACGGCTACAGCTACACGGGGGGGCAGTTCCTGCTGGCCGCCCTCGCCTTCGCGCTGCCCCGCTGGCGGCAGCTGCAGCTCGCGGCGTCGCTGCCCTTCTTCCTCTTCTTCCTCTATTCGTGGTACGGGGGGGGGGGCGGGGGGGGGGGGGGCGGGTGTCCCCCAACCCCCCCCCCGGTTTCGGTGCGTTTCGGTGTTTTTTGGAGGTTTTGCGTCGAGTCGGGGGGGGCGTTGTCCCGAAACCCCCCCGATTTCGGTGTGTTTTGATGCTTTTTGGAGGTTTTTCATCGTATCGGGGGGGGGGGTGTCCCCAACCCCCCTCGATTTTGCTGCTTTTTGGAGGTTTATCCTCGAGTCCGGGGGGGGCGGTTGTCCCGAAACTCCCCCGATTTCGGGTGCGTTTCGGTGCTTTTTGGAGGTTTTTCGCTGAGTCGAGGGGGGGTTGTCCCGAAACCCCCCCGATTTTGGTGTTTTTATGGTGTTTTTTGGAGGTTTTTCGTCATATCGGGAGGGGAATGTCCCGAAAAGCCCCCCCGATTTTGCTGCTTTTTGGAGGTTTATCCTCGAGTCGGGGGGGGGGGGGATGTCCCGAAACCCCCCGATTTTGGTGCGTTTTGATGCTTTTTGGAGGTTCTTCGTCGAGTCGGGGGGGGGGGGTTGTCCAGAACCCCCCCGATTTTTGCGTATCTCGGTGCTTCTTGGAGGTTCTTCGTGGAGTCGGCTCGCTGGCAGCTCATCTCCGGCCGCGTTGACTCCGCTCTCCGGGGGCTCCGCAAAGTGGCCCGGATCAACGGCAGGGGGGAGGAGGGGGAGAGAACTCAGCCGGGAGGTGAGGGGGGGTCCCGCAACGAGACCCCATGAGACCCCCGGAGGGACCCCCAGAGAACCCCGGATCCCACCAGAGACCCCCTGAGACCCCCAGATCCCACCAAAGACCCCAAATATCCCTTAGTGGCCCCCAGATCCCACCCAGATCCCCCCAGAGACCCCCTGAGTGACCCCCAGATCCCCACCAGACCCCCCAGGCCCCTAGCTCCCCCCCAAGATCCCACATAAATCCCCCCCAGACCTCCCCCAGGTCCCCCCTAGACTCCCTAGACCCCCCTAGAGCCCCCTAGACCCCCCAAGCTCCCCTCCAGATCCCATATAAATCCCCCCAGACCCCCCCCACATCCCCCCTAGATGCCCCCCAGACTACCCCAAACCCTCCCAGATCCCACCTAGACCCCCCAGACCCCTCAGCTTCCCCTCAGCTCCCACATAGGACCCCCCAGATCCCCCCCACATCCCTCCTAGATCCCCCCAGATCCCCCAGACCCCCCCACCTCCGCCCCAGCTCCCACCTAGACCCCCAAGACCCCCCCCTCTCCCCCCAGATCCCACCTAGACACCCCAGACACCCCCAGACCCCCCCAGCTCCCCTGCAGATCCCACCTAGACCCCCCAGACCCCCCCCAGAGCCCCCCAGCTGCCCCCCATCTCCCCCCCAGCTCCCACCTAGACCCCTAAGACCCCCCCAGACCCCCCCCAGATCCCACCTAGACCCCCCAGACCCCCCCCCAAGACCCCCCATCTCCCCCCCACCTCCCACCTAGACCCCCAAGACCCCCCCAGACCCCCCTCCATTCCCCCCCCAGACCCCTGCAGGCGATGCTGCAGCAGGAGAAGCCGATGCCGGGGGGGGCTCTGACTGCCCTCGTCCGCACCCCCGGGGATGAGGACGGTGTCCTGCGGAGTCTGCTTTGTCTGGCAAGCTTCGGGCTGTTTTGGGGTGCTAAAACCCAACTTTTTGGGCAAAAGGGGTTTTATTTTTTCTTGGGGGAAGGGGAGAAAACTCCTTTTTTGGGGAGCTAAACTCCATTTTGTGGAGATCTGAACCCAAATTTGAGGGGTCGAAAGTCAATTTGAGGAGCTAAACCCAACTTCGGGGGGTAAAACCCAACATTTGGGGGTCTAAACCCAACTTTGGGGATCTAACCCAATTTTTGAGGATCCAAATTCAAATCCAAGGATCTAAACCCAATTTTTGGGATCTAATCCTAGTATTGGGGATCTAAACCCAAATTTGGGGAAACTAAACCCAACTTTTGGGATCTTAAACCCAACTTTTGGAGATCCAAGCTCAAATCCAAGGATCTAAACCAAACTTTTAGGGATCCAAACCCAACTTCAGGGATCTAAACCCAACATTTGGGGAATCTAAACCCAATTTTTGAAGATCCAAACTCAAATCCAAAAATCTAAACCCAGCTTTTGGGGATCTAAACCCAACTTTTTGGGATCTAAGCCCAAGTTTGGGATCTAAACCCAACTTTTTGGGATCCAAACCCAACTTTTTGGAGATCCAAACTCAAATCCAAGGATCTAAACCCAATTTTTGGAGATCCAAATTCAAAGTCCAAGGATCTAAACCCAACTTTGGGGGATCTAAACCCAACTTCTGGGATCTAAACCCAACTTTGGGGATCTAAACCCAACTTTTTGGGATCTAAGCCCAAGTTTTGGATCTAAACCCAACTTTTTGGGATCAAACCCAACTTTTGGAGATCCAAACTCAAATCCAAGGATCTAATCCCAACTTCTGGGGATCTAAACGCAACTTTTGGGATCCGTACCCAACTTTTGGGATCTAAACCCAACTTCTGTGGGATCCAAATTCAAATCCAAAGATCTAAACCCAACTTTTTGTGGATCAAACCCAACTCCGAGCTCTAAACCCCATTTTTTTGGGTGGAAAAATTGGGTTTTCCCAATTTTTGAGGTCAAACCCAACTTCATCCCCTCGGGTCATCCCGGCTGCGTTTTCGAGTCCGAAAAAACGTCTTTTTGGGGGCAGGTTCTCCACCAGCTTTGCCTATTATGGGCTGGCCATGGACCTGCAGGGCTTCGGGGTGGACATCTACCTGAGCCAGCTGATTTTTGCTGCCGTGGACATCCCGGCAAAATTGATTTCGATGCTGGTGATCAGCGGGGCCGGGCGGCGCACGGCGCAGGCGGCGGCTTTGGGGCTGGCTGGGATCTGCATCCTCATCAACAGCTCGTGCCATCGTGCCATGGGTGGGCAATGGGGGGGGGGGGGGTGAGGGGGGGCGATGGGGGGGGGTGGGGGGCAGCGGGGTGGAGGGCTGGGAAGTGAGGGAAAATGGGGTGGGGGGTGGTGGGGTGGATTGGGGACAGTGGGATGGGTGGGGGGCAATGGGGTGGAGGGGTGGGAGGTGGGGGAAAGTGGGGTGGGGGGTGGTGGGGGTGATGGGGTGGGGGCAATGTGGTGGTGGGAGGCGATGGGGGGGTGGTGGGGGTGATGGGGGCATGGGGTGGAGGAGTGGGAGGTGGGGGAAAGTGGGGTGGGGGGTGGGGTGGAGGGGTGTAAGATGGGGGAAAATGGGGTGGGGGGTGGGGGGGGATGATGGGGGTGATGGGGTGGGGGTGATGGGGGGCCAGGGGACAGTGGGGTGGAGGGGTGCAAGGTGGGGGAAAATTGGGTGGGGGGTGATAGGGGTGATAGGGTGGGAGCGATGGGGGTGATGGGGGGTGGGGGTGATGGGGGGGTCGGGGGGGCAATGGGATGGAGGGGTGATGGGGTGGGGGGACAATGGGGTGGGGGTGGTGGGGGTGGTGGGGGTGATGGGGTGGGGGGAAAAGGGGTGGTGGGGGGTGGATGGGGTGGGGGGTGATGGGGGGGGTGGGGGGCCAGTGGGGTGGAGGAGGGGAAGATGGAGGAAAATGGGGGTGGTGAGGGCGATGGGGGTGATGGGGTGGGGGGAAAGGGGTGCTGGGGGGGGGCAGTGGGGTGCTGGGGGCGCAGTGGGGTGGGGGTGACAGGGCTGTTCCCCCCCCCAGAGCTGCGCGTGCCCCGCATGGCGCTGGCGGTGGTGGGGAAGGGAGCCCTGGGCCGCCTCCTTCAACTGCGCCTACATCTTCACCGGGGAGCTTTTCCCCACCGCCATCAGGTGGGACCACGCGGCCCCCCCCGCCCCGTCTCCCCTCTCCCCCACCTCACCTCCGTCCATCTCACCTCCCTCCCTCCCTCCGTTTCTCCTCCATCCCCCTCCCTCCATTCCTCCGTCCCTTCCTTCCTTCCCTCCCTCCGTCCTTTCTTCCCTTTCTCCCTCCATCCTTCTTTCCCTTCATCGCCCTCTTCCCTACCTTCCCTCCCTCGCCCTCCCTCCCTCCGCCTCCCCCTCTCCCCCTCAATTCCTCCCACCTCTTCCCTTCCCTCCCTCCCTCCCTCCATCTCCCCCTCCCTCCCTCCTCCCACTTCCTTCCTTCCTTCCCTCTCTTTCACTCCCTCCCTCCCTCTCTCCCTCTATCCTCCCACCTCTTCCCTTCCCTCCCTCTCCCTTCGTCCATCTCCCCCTCCCTCCCTCCTCCCACCTCTTTCCTTCCTTCCCTCCCTCCCTCTCCCTCCCTCCATCTCTCCCTCTTTCCTTCCCTCTCCATCTCCCGCTCCCTCTCTCCTCCCACTTCTTTCCTTCCCTCCCTCCATCTTCCCTTCCGTCCCTCCATCTCCCTCCCTCCATCTCCACCTCTTTTCTTCCTTTCCTCCACCTCCCTCTCCCTCCCTCCATTGCTCCCTCCATCTCTCCGTTTCCTTCCCTCCCTCTCCCTCCCTCCATCTCCCCCCTTCCCTCCATCTCTCCCTCTTTCCTTCCCTCCATCTCTCCCTCTCCATCCCTCCATCTCCCCTCCCTCCCTCCCACCCCTTTCTTTCCCTCCTTCCCTCCATCCCTCTCCCTCCCTTCCTCTATCTCTCCCTCTTTCTTTCCTCCCTCCCTCTTCCTCCATCTCCCCCTTTCCTTCCTCCATCTCCCCCTCCCTTCCTCCTCTTCCCTCCCTCCCTCTCCCTCCCTTCCTCCATCTCTCCCTCTTTCCTCCCTCCCTCTCTCTCCATCTCCCCCTCACTCCCTCCATCTCCCACCTCTCTTCTTCCCTCCATCTCCCCCTCTCTCCCTCCCACCTCTTTCCTTCCCTCCCCCATCTCCCCTCCGTCTCCCCCCGCAGGCAGACAGGGATGGGGCTGGGGGCAGCATGGCTCGTGTGGGCAGCATGGTGGCCCCATTGGTGCGGATGGGGGCCGACGTGGCCCCCCTGCTGCCCCCCCTGGTCTATGGGGCAGCCCCCATCGTGGCGGCCATCGCTGCTCTTTTCCTCCCCGAAACGCGCAACGCTCCGCTGCCCGAAACCGTGGAGGACGTGGAGAGGCGGTGAGGGTCCCCAGACCCCAAAATTCACCTTTCTGACCCCAAAAAAATGAGGCCGGGGTTGGACCCGTTCCTCCAGGGGGGGCAGGGGGGGAAATGGGGCGGAGGGAGGGGGGTTCTGGCGTGGGGGTTTTTTGGGGTGAGAATGGGAGATTTTGGGGTGAGGAGTGAAGGTTCTGGGTAAGAAGTGAAGGTTCTGGGGTAAGAACTGAAAGTTTTGGGTAAGACTGGAGGTTTTGGGGTAAGATCTGAAGGTTTTGGGGTAAGAACTGAAGGTTTTGGGGTAAGATCTGAAGGTTTTGGGTACGAAGTGAAGGTTTTGGGTAAGAACTGAAGGATTTGGGGTAAGAACGGAAGGTTTTGGGGTAAGAACGGAAGGATTTGGGGTAAGATCTGAAGGATTTGGGGTAAGAACTGAAGGATTTTGGGGTAAGAACGGAAGGATTTGGGAAGAACTGAAGGATTTGGGGTAAGAACTGAAGGATTTGGGAAGAACTGAAGGATTTGGGGTAAGACTGAAGGATTTGGGGTCTCCCCACAGCGGGGGCCACCTGAAGGACGACGAGGTCACCGTCCCACTGAGCGTCACCAGGACCCAGGACAGCTGGTGACGCCTCAGCCTGGGGCACGGTGACCTCGTCGTCATACCCCGGAGTGCCCCCGCTGTGGGCCCCCCGACCCCCCAAATCCTATTTATTTCCCCCAATAAAAGCTTTGCCCCAATTGGGGCGGTTTTGGCCCCGGGTTTCATTCATTCCCCATAGAGGGAAAAGGGGTGGGAAGAAAGCAACACCAAAACGGGCGTTTTTAGCCCCAAAAAGAAGGCGGGGCAAAACCAACATCAGCACCCGCGGGGAAAAAAAAAAAACAACTAAAAAAGGGCTTTTTCACCCCGAAAATGAGGATCCAAACCCCTCAGATTCAGCCCAGATGGAAAACCCTAAAAATGGGCTTTTCCACCCCAAAAATGAGTGCAGAAAACCTTCAGTTTCAGCCCAGATGGAAAACCCTAAAAAAGGGCTTTTTCATCCCAAAAATGAGTGCAGAAAACCTTCAGTTTCAGCCCAGGAGCAAAACCCTAAAAGGGCTCTTTTCATCCCAAAATGAGGGCTGGAAACCCTCAGTTTCAACCCAGACACAAAACCCCAAAAAGGGCTCTTTTCATCCCAAAATGAGGGCCCCAAAATCCTTACTTTCAACACAGAAGTAAAACCCTAAAAGGGCTCTTTTCACCCCAAAAATATGATGGTTTTCAGCCAATTTCGCTCAATTTCGGCCCAAACGAAAAGCCCTAAAAAAGGTTTTTTTCATCCCGAAAACGACAGCGGCAAACTCCCCAAAACCAGCCCCGAAAGAATCCCCACCTTATCGACTAAACTGAGGTTTTTCACCCCAAAATCACTTCAGTCCCCCCCCGCCCCCATCCCACTCCACCGCTGCCCCAAAATCCCGTTTTTTTACCCCAAAACGCCTCAACCCCACCTTTTTTTGTATCCGTTTTTATTACGAAAACGAGCGATTTTGGTGTCATCTTTGTGTGTTTTTCCTGGATAAGACACAGCCGTGAAGCTTTGCCAAAGTGGGGGGGGGGGGGGGGGAGAGAAAAAAATGGGGCAAAATCCATCAGATTTGGGACTTTTCAATGTCAAGAGGCCTAAAATGGGGGAAAACGGCCCATTTTGAACCAAAAACCCTTTGTTTTCACCCAAATTGCACCCAGGGAGGTGGGGTGGGGAAGATCTGAACCCAAAAGCGGCGACGGTGGATTTGCTTTGATCCCAAAATTGGGATTTTTTTGGATGAAAAGCAGTTGATTTTTTTGATCCATTTGGGTCAATTCGGAGCTTTTGGGTGAATTTTGGGGTTGTTTTGGTCGGTTTTGGGTTTTTTTTTTTTTTGGGGGGGGGGGTGGAGGTAGGTTTTAAAGTTGGTTTTAAGTAAAAAGAGGCACATTTTGTCAATGGGATCTTTGGGGGAGGGGGGGGAGGAAGGAGACCCCAAAATTGTGAGGTTTTGCCCCATTTTGTGATGGTTGGGGGGACCCCAAAATTGAGGGATTTTGCCCCATTTTGAGCTGTCTAAAGGAGGGTGGACGGGGGACCCCAAAACTGTGAGGTTTTGCCTCATTTTAGGGTGTCTGAAGGGGGGGTGGGTGGGGGACCCCAAAATTGTGAAGTTTCGCCCCATTTTGAGGTGGTTGGAGGAACCCCAAAATTGAGGGGTTTTGCCCCATTCTGTGGTGTTTGAAGGACGGGGAGGAGGGACCCCAAAATCGTGAGGTTTTGTCCTATTTTGTGGCAGCTGAAGGAACCCCAAAATTGTGAGGTTTTGCCCCATTTTGAGGTGTCCGAAAGAGGGGGAGGGGAGACCCCAAAATTGTGGTTTTTCACCCCATTTTTTGGGGGGGGGGATTTTGGGGTGTAAGGCCTCGTTTGGGCGGGGGGTGGGGGGGGAGGGGGCGATTCCACGGGGAGAAAACAGACGAAAATGGACAAAATAAACCCCAAAAATAGAGATATATATAAAATTAAACCTCACCCCGAGAAATTTTAACCAAAAGCGGAGAAAATTGCCCCAAAACGGCGCTGAATTTTTGGAGAAAAGGTGAAAAATGGGGAGGTTTGGGGGGGTTTTTTTTGTTTTTTTTGGTGTTTTTTGGAGTGGGGGGTTTTGTGTTTGTGTGGGGTGCGGGGGGGGCAGACGTTGATGCCACGTTTTGGGTGGAAAAAATGGGAATAAAAGAATGGTGAAAATGAACAACAACAAAAAAAAAGCACCAAAAAAAGCCCAAAGTGACCCAAAATTATGGGGGAAACGGTAAAATTAATGAAAAATGACCGTGGGGGGGCGGGGGGGGGCATCAGGAGTTGTTCTGGTTCTGGTAGATGGAGGCTTTCTCCTTCAGCAGGTCCAGACACAGGTGGCAGCTCCAGCTCCCTTTTGGGGGAAAAAAAGGGGATTTTGGGTTTTTGGGGGGAAAATGAGGATTTTGGAGGGTTTTGGGGGGATTTGGGGGATTTCTGGGGGGAAATTTTGGGGGGGTAAAATGGGGATATGGGTTTTTTTGGGGGGGGAATGGGGATTCTGGGGGGATCTGGGGGGAAAAATGGGGATCTTGAGGGGTTTTGGGGGGGATTTTGAGGGTTTTGGGGGGGGATTTTGGGGGTTTCAGGGGGGATTTGGGTTTTTTGGAGGGGGAAAATGGAGGTTTGGGGTTTTATGGGGGGGGATTTGGTTTTTTGGGGGGGAATTTTGAGGCTTTGGGGGGGAAACGGGGATTTTAAGGGGAACTGGGAGGGACTTGGGGTTGAAAATGGAGATTTGGGGGGGGATGGGGGATTTTAGGGGTTTTGGGGGGGATCTGGGGTTTTGGGGGGTAAAAATTGGGATTTGGGGGATTTTGGGGGAGGATTCGGGGGGGGTTTTCTGGGGAAGATTTTCAGGTTTGGAAGGAAAAATGGGGATTTTGGGGGGGGGTTGGGGGGAAAATGGGGATTTGGGTTTTTTGGGGGGCGTATTTGTTTTTTGGGGGGGAATTTGGGGTCTTGGGGGGGATTTGGGTTTTTTTGGAGGTTGCTGTTTCATCACCTTCGTTAACGGGGGTCAATTGAGTTTAATTTTGAAAGTGGAGTTTGGGGTCACTGAGTGGTGACCCTAAACCCCCCCCCCCCTCCTCCTCGTTAACCTTCGAGCTGGGTCATTAATGCCAGGCTGTTAATTAACTGCCCTCGTTAAGGGCTTTTTCCATGGTGAGTCAGCCTGAAGGAAGACAAAGAGGAGGAGGAAGAATCACCCCAAAATTGAGCAAAATTGACCAAAATTTGGTCCATTTTAAGGCCCGGCAAAGTAAAAATGATAAATTTTAGCGGATGAGGAAAATTAACGATGATTTTGGGGCAAAAATGTGCTTTTTTGGCACCCTGGTGGAGCAGAAAAGGGACAACTGGGGAACGCTGCCACGATCGACTCCATCAGTTTTGAGCAGATTGTTCAAAACCCCAAAATCTCCCCCAAAAAAAGAAGGTGATGAAAGGCTAGCAGTGGATGGTTGGGTTTTTTTAACCAAATTTGTCCTTTTTGGACCCATTTTTGGAGGCACTCACCCTCAGGGGGCTCCGACATGGGGGGTGTGAGGCAGTACATGTGGTAACCGCGGTCACAGTCGTCACAGAAGAGCAACTGGTCCTGAAAATGGGGGGAAAAAGGGAGAAATTGGTAAAATAACGGAAACAACGGGGAAAATAATGGGGGAATTGGGGGAATAATGGGGAATTTGGGGGAATAATGGGGGATTGGGGGAATAATGGGGGAGTTGGGGGAACAATGGGAGAATTGGGGGAAATAAGGGGGGATGTGGGGAAATAATGGGGGATGTGGGGAAATAAGGGGGGAGTTGGGGGATAATATGGAATTTGGGGGAATAATGGGGGAATTGGGGGAAATAATGGGGGATTTGGGGAAATAATGGGGGAATTGGGGGAATAATGGGGGAATTGGGGGAATAATGGGGAATTTGGGGGAATAATGGGGAAATTGGGGGAAATAATGGGGGATTTGGGGGAACAATGGGAGAACAGGGGGAATAATGGGGGATTTTGAGGGAGTAATAGGGGATTGGGGGAATAATGGGGGAATTGGAGGAAATAATGGGGGAACTGGGGGAATAATGGGGGACTTGGGGGAATAATGGGGACTCTGGGGGAATAATGGGGGATTTGGGGGAAATAATGGTGGATTTGAGGAAATAATGGAGGAATTGGGGGAACAATGGGGTACAACGTCCCCCAACCATCCGCATGAGGCTGTCCCAAATGTCGCCCCCAAACCCCATAGCTTTGTCCCCACACAATCCCAGTGTCCCCAGTGCCCCATGGTGTCATCCCCACATGGTCCCAACGTCCCCCACCACCCCACAGGGCTGTCCCCACACACTCCCAGTGTCCCCAACCTCCCTCCCACCCCCATGGTGTCGTCCCACCATGGTCCCAACGTCCCCCACCACCCCCATGGCGTTGTCCCCACGTGCTCCCAATGTCCCCAATGTCCCCCCCACCCCCTCGGGATTGTCCCCACGGGTTCCTGGTGCCCCCCGCTGCCCCCAGGGCCTCTCACATCGTTCTCGGAGGTGCCGCAGATGTTGCAGCACTTGCACTCGATGCACTGCCAGCGGTACGTCTTCACAGCTGCCATCATCACCGGGGTGAACTGCAGGCACGAGGGGTGTCCTGTGGGGAGGGGGACAGCGGCGTGAGGGGACACACAGACACCGAGCCCACAGGAGATGAACCGTGTCCACATGGAGAACCACGGTGGGAAAGGTCTGGAGATGTCCGTGGATGAGAATCCCGATGGGGAAGACACTTCTCAAGTGGATAACCACGGTGGGAAAGGTCTGGAGATGTCCATGGATGAGAATCCCGATGGGGAAGACATTTCCCAAAGGGAGAACCTTGTTGGGAAAGGTCTGGAGATGCCCATGGACACAAATTCCATCAAAAAAGACTCATTTTTTGAGAAGAAAAGATCTGGAGATGTCCATGGACATGGATCCCAATGGGGAAGACACTTCTCAAGTGGATAACCATGGTAGGAAGGTCTGGAGATGTCTATGGATGAGAATCCCAATGGGGAAGACATTTCCCAAAGGGAGAACCTCGTTGGGAAAGGTCTGGAGATGCCCATGGACACAAATTCCATCAAAAATGACCCATTTTTGAGAAGAAAATCATGATGGAAAAGATCTGGAATTGTCCATGGATGAGAATCCCAATGGGGAAGACACTTCTCAAGTGGATAACCATGGTAGGAAAGGTCTGGAGATGCCCATGGATGAGCATTCCTCCAGGAAAGACCCATTTTTGAGAAGAAAATCACAATGGAAAAGATCTGGAGATGTCTATGGATGAGAATCTCGATGGGGAAGACACTTCCCAAGTGCAGAACCTTGTTGGGAAAGGTCTGGAGATGCCCATGGACACAAATTCCATCAAAAATGACCCATTTTTTGAGAAGAAAAGATCTGGAGATGTCCATGGACATGGATCCCAATGGGGAAGACACTTCTCAAGTGGATAACCATGGTAGGAAGGTCTGGAGATGTCTATGGATGAGAATCCCGATGGGGAAGACATTTCCCAAAGGGAGAACCTCGTTGGGAAAGGTCTGGAGATGCCCATGGACACAAATTCCATCAAAAATGACCCATTTTAGAGAAGAAAATCATGAAAGAAAAGATTTGGAGTTGTCCATGGATGAGAATCCCAATGGGGAAGACACTTCTCAAGTGGATAACCATGGTAGGAAAGGTCTGGAGATGCCCATGGATGAGCATTCCTTCAGGAAAGACCCATTTTTGAGAAGAAAATCACAATGGAAAAGATCTGGAGATGTCTATGGATGAGAATCCCGATGGGGAAGACGTTTCCCAAAGGGAGAACCTTGTTGGGAAAGGTCTGGAGATCTCCACAGACGCAAATTCCATCAAAAATGACCCATTTTTGAGAAGAAAATCGTGAAAGAAAAGATTTGGAGTTGTCCATGGATGAGAATCCCAACGGGGAAGACACTTCTCAAAGGGATAACCATGGTAGAAGAGGTCTGGAGATGCCCATGGATGAGCATTCCTCCAGGAAAGACCCATTTTTGAGAAGAAAATCACGACGGAAAAGACCTGGAGATGCCCAGGGACACAAATCCCCACAGGGAAGACCCTCCTCCATGTGGATATCGTGTTGGAAGAGCCACGCTGCTCACCCGATCGGCCGCAGTCGGAGCACGAGACCAACTCCTCGGGCTGCCCCGTCTTCTTGTTGATTTTGGAGTCCCCCAGGCAGAAGTCGCAGTAATTGTTGGGCAGCGCCAACCCATCGGGGCCCTTCTTGGCTGGAGGGAGGAGAAACAGTGGGAAAAAGGTCAATTTTGTAGAAAATGTGGGAGGGGGGAGGTGGGAAATGCTTTTGGATGTCCTCATGTGGCAACGTCAAAGCTCTGGGGTGTTGCTTGAAAGGGGTCGGGGTGGTGTGGGGGGTGTTTGGGTCAACCCTTCCATTTCAAGCAACCCCAAATCCTCAACCAACCTCGAAACTTCAAACCCCAACACATCAACCAACCTCAAATCTTCAATCAACCCCAACATATCAACCAACCCCATCAACCAACCTGTCAACTAACCCCAAATCTTCAATCAACCCCAACGTCAACCAACCCCAACGTCAATTTACCCCAACACATCACCCACCCCAATCAACCACCCCCAACACATCAACCACCCCCAAATCTTCAACCAACCCCAACGTCCACCAACCCCAACACATCACCCACCCCCATCAACTACCCCCAACACATCACCCACCCCCATCAACCACCCCCAACACGTCAACCACCCCCAAATCTTCAATCAACCCCAACGTCAATCAACCCCAACACATCCCCAACCCCCATCAACCACCTCCAACACATCAACCACCCCCAGATCTTCAACCAACCCCAACGTCCATCAACCCCAACACATCACCCACGCCCACCCCCCCTCCCACCCCATACATTTCTGCTCCTCGGATCGCTGTGAGACGGGGGTTGGGGGCTGTGAGTCGTCCTTGTCGTCGCCCTCCTCCTCAGCCAGATGTGAGTGTGCATAATGGTAGCTCAGCCCCGGGCGGTTCTTGTAGCGCTTCCCGCAGACTGCAGACAGAAATGGGGCCGGCTGAGCGCCCGCCTGCACCCAGCAGCACCACGACCCACCCCGGGCCACCTCAGGAACAGCTCTCTGCCCCACTTCTCTGCATTTCAGCCCCATTTCGACTGGCTTTTTTCGCCCTGTTTCACCCATTTTTACCCCGTTTCGTCTGGTTTTTCTGCCTTTTGCCCCTTTTTTGTCCCATTTGGCCCATCTGCCCCATTTCTCTGGTTTTTAGCCCCATTGCACCTGTTTTTTTGCCCTATTTCACCTGTTTTTACCCTGCTTCGTCTGTTTTTTTGGCCTTCTGCCCCTTTTTTGTCTCATTTTGCCTGCTTTTCTGCCTTTTTTCTGCCCCATTTGCCTGGCTTTTAGCCCCATTTCGACTGTTTTTTGCCCTATTTCACCTGCTTTTACCCCATTTTGCATGGCTTTTCTGCCTTTTGCCCCTTTTTTGTCCCATTTCGCCAGCTTTTTTGCCTTTTTTCTGCCCATTTCTCTGTTTTTTAGCACCATTTTGCCTGTTTTTTTGCCCTATTTCACCTCTTTTTACCCCATTTTGCCTGTTTTTTTGCCTTTTGCCCTATTGTGTCCCATTTTTTTTGCCTCTTTTTTGCCCCATTTCTCTGGTTTTTAGCCCCACTTTGCCTG
The DNA here is from genome assembly GCA_030408155.1 of Lophura swinhoii. Lineage (NCBI taxonomy): Eukaryota > Metazoa > Chordata > Aves > Galliformes > Phasianidae > Lophura > Lophura swinhoii. The sequence goes on from CM059491.1 coordinate 325,621, forward strand.
TTTTTTTGCCCTATTTCACCTGTTTTTACCCTGTTTCATCTCGTTCTTTTTGCCTTTTGCCCCTATTTTGTCCCATTTTGTCTTTTTTGCCTTTTTTTCTGCCCCATTTTGCCTGTTTTCATCCCATTCCATCTGTATAAAACAGGTGCCTCCTTTCATCTGTTTTTTTTGCCCAATTTCAACTGTTTTTACCTCATTTTGTCTGCTTTTCTGCCTTTTGCCCTCTTTTTTATCCCATTTTGCCTTTCTTGCCTTTTTTCTGCCCCATTTCACCTGTTTTCATCCCACTTCAACTATTTTTTGCCACCTTTTGCCTGTTTTTTGCCCAATTTCACCCTTTTTTTACCCCATTTCAGCTTTTTTCCCCCTTTTTTTGCCCTATTTCACTTCTTTTTTACCCTGCTCCACCTGCTTTCGGTCCTATGTCACCCACAGTTACCCCATTCTGGCTATTTTTTGCCCTATTCTGCCTGCTTTTACCCCATTCTGCCTACTTTTTGCCTCATTTCACCTGTGTTTACCCCATTCTCCTCTTCTTGCCCCATTCCTCCTGTTATTACCCCATTCTGCCTGCTTTTTGCCCCATTTCACCCACTTCCACTCTGTTCTGCTTGTTTTTAGCCCCACTCCATCTCTTTTTTTGTCCCATTTCACCTCTTTTTACCCCATTCTGCCTCTTTTTTGTCCCCCATTTCGCCCATTTTTGCCCCATTTCACCTTCTCCCCCCCCCCCTCCCGTTCCACCTGCTTCTTTTTGCCCCCTCCCACCTGCTTCTTCACCCCATTTCACCCATAAGAAAAGCAAACCCGACCACCCTGATTTCCCCTCTTTTTGCCCCAAAATAAGGGGGATCACACCACCCCCGTGCCTCCCTCTGGACGAACGCTCAGAGCAGCCAACCCCCCATTAATCACCACCCGGGGCCATAATTACACCCTACAACAGCGGGGCCGATCGTTTGTCCCAAATCCACCTTTTTTCCACCCAAAACAACCCCTGGGGGTGCAGCTCCCCCCCAGCCACGACTCAGCCTTCCTCCCCCAGCAGCGAGGAGGAGGAGGAGGAGCAGTGATGGCGCACATTCGCCGCTCACCCGCGGGTTTTCTCGCGGCCCCGACCTATTTTTGCTGTTTTTTTAACCCAAAATGTCCTTTTTTGGGTTGTTTTTCCTTTTTGGGGGGGGGGGGGGGAGCGATGTACTTTGGCTCAGCATGAAAGGAGCAGCGGGGCAGGCGATCCCACCCAGCACTGTAGGGGATTTGGGGGGGAGGGGGGGGATGGGGGGTCTGTTTTCCCATTCTGGTGCCACGCGGAGGGGATTTGGGGGGGGGAGGGGAGTGCAGAGAGAGCGAAAAATAATGGAAGGGTTTTGAGGGAAAATGAGGAGAAAAATGGGGGGGGGGGTGAGAAATAGGGGGGAAATAGGAAGGAATGGGGGCAGAAATTAAATAGGAAAGGAATGGAGGGGTGGAAGGGGAGAGAAGTGGGGGGCTGTGGGGTGTGTGGGGCTGTATGGGGTGTGTAGGGTTTGTGGGGTATATGGGGTGTGTGGGGCTGTATGGGGTGTGTAGGGTTTGTGGGGTATATGGGGTGTGTGGGGGTGTGTGGGGTGTACAGGGTTGTATGGGGTGTGTGGGGTGTATGGGGTGTCTGGGGTGTATGGGGTGTCTGGGGGTGTGTGAGGCTGTATGGGGTGTATGGGGTGTGGGGGGTTTATAGGGTGTGTGGGGTGTGTGGGGTATATGGGGTGTGTGGGACTGTATGGGGTGTGTAGGGTTTGTGGGGTATATGAGGTGTGTGGGGCTCTATGGGATGTGTGGGGTGTATGGGGGCTTATGGGGTGTGTGGGGCTGTATGGGGTGTGTGGGGTGTGTAGGGTTTGTGGGGTGTGTGGGGGTGCATGGGGTGCGTGAGGTGTTTGGGGTGTATGGAGGTTTATGGGGTGTGTGGGGCTGTATGGGGTGCATGGAGGTTTATGGGGTGTGTGGGGATGTATGGCTGTATAGGGTGTATGGGGCTGTATGGGGTTTGTAGGGTTTGTGGGGTGTATGGAGTGTGTGAGGTGTATGAGGCTGTATGGGGTGTATGGGGCTGTATGGGGTGTGTAGGGTTCGTGGGGTATATGGGGTGTGTGGGGTTGTATGGAGTGTATGGGGTGTGTGGGGTTGTATGGCTGTATGGGATGTGTGGGGGTGTATGGGGTGTGTGGGGTATATGGGGTTTATGGGGTGTGCGGGGTGTATGGAGGTTTATGGGGTGTGTGGGGTGTGTGTAGCTGTATGGGGTGTGTAGAGTTTATGGGGTGTGCGGGGTGTATGGAGGTTTATGGGGTGTGTGGGGCTGTATGGGGTGTGTAGGATTTATGGGGTGTGTGGGGTTTATGGGGCGTGTGGGGTTTATGGGGTGCGTGTATATACGTGGGTACGGAAAGGGGGATTGTAAGGATAAACAACGGCCAAAACGTGGGATGTAGGAATTGTGGGAGATGTGAAAATTGGGCACGAGGTCCATAAAAACTCAGGGGATTTGTGGTGTGAACGCGTGCAGTGTAAACACAGAGCGGAGGGACGGGCAGAAAGAAAAATACAGAGCAAAAATGGAAGTGATGGAAAATACTTAATAAAAAACAGGTGTGGAGTGGCAAACGACACGTGCTGATGGTAAATAATGCATCTGTGATGCAAAATAATAAGTAATTAATGGGGTAATGAGAGGTAAGAACACGGAGTGCTGAAAAACAGGGGCAGTAAATGGGAATGAGTGCAAATAATACCAAAATAATGGGTATAAAAATATTGAGGGTGACGTAAAAATGATGAGAGTGGTGGTAAGTGAAAAGAAATAATGATAAATAAATAAAAATAATGGGGAGTGCAGGCAAATATTGATAAATGTGGAGAGGTAAACATCTGAGTGGTGGTGAGTATGAATGAATGGTAGATAAGGAATGGCAAATAAAAAGAAATGATGGAAATAAAGCCAATGGCATCAATAAAATTAAGGACGTGTGTCATGAAATAATGTGAGAGTAAAACAATGTGAAAGTGGAGTAAAATATTCACATAATGACAATAAAGCCATTAAAAAAAAAAAAAAAACATAGGAAATACAACCACAAAAAAAAAAAAGCCTATAAAAAATAAAAGCATTACCAGCAAATGAATAAAATAAATTAATTAAAAAAATACCAACGTAAAAAAGGCACAAATCCATAAATAAAGATTTTAAAAAACCTCAAATTTGTGTGCATTCATATCTACAAAAAGCTCAGCCACGGGGTGGGGGCACAAAGCCTATAAAGAATAAAACTATTAAAAGTAAAGAAATAATATTAATTAATACAAATAAAAATTAAAAAAAACCACACCATTAAAAAGGCACAAATCCATAAATAAAGATTAAAAAACCCCAAATTTGTGTGTTTTTGTCCACATTAAAGGCTCAGCCGTGGGCTGGCTGCACAAAGCCTATTAAAAATAAAGCCATTAATATTAAATAAATAAAATTAATTAATAATATTAATAATTTTTTAAAAAAAATCATTAAAAAAAAAGGCACAAATCCATAGATTAAGATTAAAAAAACCTCAAATTTTTGTGTGTTTTTCTCCACATAAAGGCTCAGCCACGGATGGGGGCACAGAGCCTATTAAAAATAAAACTATTAGCATCAAATAAATAAAATTAATTAATAATAATTAAAAAAAAGCATTTAAAAACAGGCACAAATCCATAAATAATGACTAAAAAAACCTCAAATTTTTGTGTGTTTTTCTCCACATAAAAGGCTCAGCCACGGATGGGGGCACAAAGCCTATTAAAAATAAAGCTATTAATAACAAATAAATAAAATTAATTAATAACAACAATTAAAATTAAAAAAAAAAAAATCATTAAAAAAAAGGCACAAACCCATAAATAATGATTAAAAAACCGAAATTTGTGTGTTTTTGTCCACAAAGAGGCTCAGCCACGGCTGGGGCACACGATGGACGGTGGGACGCAGCGCGGACCCCCACCCCCCCGGCCCCCCCTGCCCCCCCCCGGCCGTACCTCGGTCGGGAGGTTTCAGGGAATGCTTTTGTTTGTAACTGTCTGAAACACAGAAAGAGAGAGGTGAGAGCAGCGGGACGGACAGCGGGACGGACAGCGGGACGGACAGAAGGGGGGGGCCCTGTGGGGGCCGTTTTCGGGCCCATTTCGGGGCCCTTTTCGGACCTTTGTGACCTTTTGGTGGCCATTCCGGGGCTTTTGTGGCCCTTTGTTGTGCCTTCGGGGGCCGTTTTGGGGCCTTGGTGGCCCTTTTGTGACGTTTTGTGGCCATTCTGGGGCCTTGGGCAACCATTTTGTGACCCTTTGTGGCCTTTTATTGGGTCCTCGTTGGCCATTCTGGGGCCCTTGGGGGCCATTTTGTGACCCTCAGGGACCCTGCAGGGGCCATTTTTGGACCTCTGCGACCCTTTGGTGGCCATTCTGGGGCTTTTGTGGCCCTTTGTTGTGCCTTTGGGGGCCGTTTTGGGGCCTTGGTGGCCCTTTTGTGACCCTCTGTGGCCATTCTGGGGCCTTGGGCAGCCATTTTGTGACCCTTTGTGGCCCTTTATTGGGTCTTTGTTGGCCATTTTTGGAGCCTTTGGTGGCCATTTCGGGGCTTTTGCGGCCCTTTGCTGTGCCTTTGGGGGCCATTTTGGAGCCATTGTAGCCATTTTCGGACCCTTGTGACCCTTTGGTGGTCATTTTGGGGCTTTTGTGGCTCTTTGTTGTGCCTTTGGGGGCCATTTTGTGACCCTTTGTGGCCCTTTATTGGGTCTTCATTGGCCATTTTTGGGGCCTTTGGGGGCCATTTTGTGACCCTCAGTGACCTTCAGGGGCCATTTTTGGTCCTTTGTGGCCATTTTCGGACCTTTGTGACCCTTTGGTGGCCATTTTGAGGCTTTTGTGACCCTCTGTGACACTTTGGGGGCCATTTTCGGACCTTCGTGGCCCTCTGGCAGCCCTTTTGTGACCCTCTGTGGCCATTTTGGGGCCTTTGTGGCCCTTTTGTGACCCTCTGTGGCCCTCCAATGTGCCTTTGGAGGCCATTTTTGGGACCTTTGTGGCCCTTTATTGGGTCTTTGTTGGTCATTCTGGGGCCCCTGTGGCCCTCTGGTGGCCATTTTGTGACCCCTTGTGGCCCATAATTGTGCCTTTGGGGGCCATTTTGTGGCCTTTGTGGCTATTTTATGACTCTTTGTGGCCATTTTGAGGCCTTTGGTGGCCATTCATGGGCACTTTGTGGCCCTTTATTGGGACTCTGCAGCCTTTTTGTGGCCCTTCACGGCCATTTGTGGGCCCTCTGTGGCCTTTGGTGGCCTTTTTGGATGTCTGTGGCCCTTTTCTGGCCCTTTATTGGGCCTCTGTAGCGCTTTGGTGGCCATTTTTGGGCTCTCTGTGACCCTTCTGTGGTCCATTTTGGTGGCCCTCCTGGTCCTTCTGTGCCTTTTCGAGGCTCTTTGTAGCCCTTCTGTGCCCATTTTTGTGCCCCTTTTTGTGCCCTTTCGTGACCCTTCTGGTGGCCCTTTCTGTGGCCTTTTGTGTTCATTTTGTGGCCACTTTGGTGGCCCTCGTGGTCCCTTTGTGCCCTTTGGAAGCTCTCTGCGGTCCTTTTGCGCCCCTTTTTGGGCCCATTTTTGTGCCCTTTCACGACCCTTCTGGTGGCCCTTTCTGTGGTCTTTTGCGGTCCATTTTTTGTGGCCCATTTTGTGACCATTTTGGTGGCCTTCTCGTGGCTTTTATAGCCACATCTACGCTCCTCAAAGAGCGTAGCTTTCATAGCTTCCCGAGCTGCATTTTTGCAGCTAGAAACCCATTAAAAGTCCTTAACAAAGAAAGCAGAGCTCAGGTTGGGGTCGAGAGGACCCGGAGAGAGATCCCTCCCTCCACCATATGTGCAAATGTCCCCTTTCAGGCTTAAAAATGAAGAATCAATGCCACCCCACAGCATCACCTGCCCCGAAAGGCCGTGGCAGAGGTTGGGCTACTCACTGTCGCACGCGTAGGGTTTGTCCCTGTCCTCCAAAATGGCCGCGTCCAGTTTCTTGCGTGCGCCTCCGACGCCTTTGCCCTGGGTTTGGGGGTAGGAGGAAGGTGAAAAAATAAGGAAAAAAAGGAAAATTCGAAGGGAAAGCCAATCCTCAAAGGTTGGAGATAGGGAGGAATGATCCCACAGTGCCACTGGGTGGGGAGAGCCTGCAATGACTGCTTCGGGATGGAACGGATCCAGGTGGGATCTCTCCAGCACTGAAAATGGCGTTTTTGGGGGTAGAAATTTGCCTGATTTTGGGGGGATTTAGAGTTAAAATGGTGCTGGGGTTCTCACCTTTGCTTTCCCCTTCCCCCTCCGTTTCGGTGTGTCCTCCTCATAGTCCTCATCATCCAAATCATCCAGGAAATCGTCTGGCTCCAGGATGCGCTGGGGGGGAAAAGAGGGAGGGGGTTACAACAGAAAACACCCCCCAAAAAAAGGGAATTTAGGGCGATTTGATGATTTGGGTAATCCACACAGCTGCAGGGGGAAAGTATGAAACCTCTGATATTTGTGGGGGGAATGATGGGTTTGATGCTCATCTTGCCAGTGAGGAATTCAACTCTTTGAGGAGCGTAGACGCAAAAAGGTGAAAGCAAAACTTGAAGAGTAAAACGAAAGGGTTTTCGTCAGAGCAAAATAAATCAATGGTTCATTATTTGCCTATTTTTCGGCCTCAGTTCCCTTTCTGCCTTCCTATTTTTTCTTTCAAAACCTCTTTCTGTTCCAGACCGATGGGTGAAGACGGCGTGCCTGGAAAGAGCGTGGTTTTCAAGCTGCTAAAAACCTCATTTTGCAGGAAATTGGCCCCAAAGGAAAAGCAAATCAAACTCCGGGCGCAATTAGGAACAAACGGAGTTTCTTTGATGAGGTTTGTCTGTATCCAGGAGGCTGAGCAGCAGTGAGGGATGGGAGGAGAAATAAAAAGTGATGAAAAACCAAACTGTGGAAACAGTTTGTGGAATTTTGGGGAGAGAAAGTGCTTTATTAAGAATTTGGGGGGGGGTTTCATGGGGTTTTGAGGAGGATGGGTGGCACTGCTATAGCTGGGGGCACCCTGGGAGGGTGACAGCATCCTCTCTGCCCCCCAAAATTCATCTGGGAAGGTTTGGGGGGGGTCTGTACCTTCCGTGCACGGCTGTTGGTGACGGGGAACTCGCCCAGGCTGTCGTCGTCCATGCGGGGGTCCGGGAGGGAACGCTTCTCCAGGGGGTCTGTCCTGAGCAGAGCCTCCAGGCTGCTGCCGTCCTGTGAGATCAGCCCTTCCTTCTTCAGGGTCTGGTCGGTGTCTGCAGGAGGAAGAGAGAGGAGGGGATGGGTTGGAAGGGTCCTTACAGGTCACAGAATTGGTCAGGAGGGTCTTTGAAGGTCAAAGAATGAGTTGGGTGGAGTCGGAAGGGACCTTAAAGGTCACAGAATTGGTTAGAAGGATACTTAAAGGTCATAGAATTGGTCAGAAGGGCCCTTAAAGGTTACAGAATGAGTTGGGTTGAGTCGGAAGGGACTTTAAAGGTCATAGAATTGGTTAGAAGGGTCCTTAAAGGTCATAGAATGAGCTGGGATGGGTTGGGAGGGTCCTTACAGGTCACAGAATGGGTTGTGTCGGGTTAGAAGGGTCCTTACAGACCACAGAATTGGTTACAAGGGTCCTTAAAGGTTAAAGAATGAGTTGGGTTGAGCTGGAAGGCTCCTTAAAGGTCACAGAACTGGTTGGAAGGGTCCTTACAGGTCACAGAATTGGTCGTGTTGGGTTGAAAGGGTCCTTACAGAGCACAGAATTGGTTAGAAGGGTCCTTAAACGTTATAGAATTAGTTGGGTTGGGTTGGAAGGGACCTTAAAGACCGCAGAATGGGTTGGGTTGGAAGGGTCCTTAAAGATCACAGAACCACAGAATGGTTGGAGTGAGCTCGAAGGGTCCTTAAAGACCATAGAGCGGGTTGGGTAGGAAGAATCCTTAAAGATCAATGAATCGTAAAATGGGTTGGAAGGGTCCTGAAAGATCAACAAATCGTAGAATGGTTTGGAAGGGTCCTTAAAGATCAACAAATCATAGAACGGGTTGGAAAGGTCCTAAAAGATGAATGTACTGGAAGGTACGTGGCCCTCTGACAACAATCAGAGGCACAAGAAGAGCCGGAAAGCAACAACAGGAAGGACTCACCTGGTTTGATGGAAGGGAAGGAGAGCCTCGGGTCCTCTGGAGGATGAGCACGGCGTTTTTTCCTCCAGCGGCGCGCAGGATAGGAATAAAGCTGCCCTGCTGCTAAACCTTTTTGGGGAAAAAAATACATAAATAAAAAATAATTGAGATCATCCAATCCAACAGCACGCAGCGACCTGTTGCGTGGGTCGGGAGCAAGCCAACCCCACCTGGACCACGGTGCCTCTTCTCCATCCAGATGTAGCAGTTGCTCTGAGCCACGCCGGTCTGTGAATCCAGGAAGGGCAGGCGGACGCTGCGCTCAGCGCAGAGCCGGGCGTTGTAGTTGTGGCACTGCTCCATGGCATCCCTGTAGTACTGCTCACCGAGGCTGGGGGGAGAGGGGGTCAATGGGAGGGGGTGAAAAAAAAGCCAGGCTGGTTGGTTTACGTACAAATTCCCTGAGGAGTTTGGGAGGGAGAAGGAAAATCTGGTTTGCTATCGAAGTGACCTAGCGATTTTTGGATGCTTTGGGTGATGGAAAGAGTTCTGATGGAGGGATTTTGTAGGGAGAGAGAAAATCCTGGTTGCCAACAATATAACCTATCGATTTTGGGGTGTTTTGGGTGATGGACAGAGCTCTGATGGGGGAATTTTGTAGGGAGAGAGAAAATCCTGGTTGCCAACAATATGACCTACCAATTTTTGGAGATTCTGGGTGTTGGGAAGAGCTCTGATGGAGAAATTTTGTAGGGAGAGAGAAAATCCAAGTAACAAACACACGATCTACCAAATTTTTGGAGATTTTGGGTGTTGGAAAGAAGCTTTGGTGGAGAAATTTTGTAGGGAGAGAGAAAATCCAAGTAACAAACACATGATCTACCAAATTTCTGGACATTTTGGGCATCGGAAAGAAGCTTTGGTGGAGAAATTTTGTAGGGAGAGAGAAAATCCAGGCTGCCAACAATACAACCTACCAATTCTGGGACATTTTCGGGTGTTGAAAAGAGCTTTGATAGATAAACCCTTCAAGAAGAAAGAAAACTCGGGTAGCAAAACATAAGATCCATCATATTTTGAGATGTTTTGGGGTGATGGAAAGAGCTCTGATGGAGAAATCTTGAAGAGAAAAGGAAAATACAAGTAAAAAACCACACAATCTACCAAACTTTTGGTCACTTTGAGTGTTGGAAAGGGCTTTGATGGAGACATTTTGTGAGGAGAGAGAAAATCCAGGCTGCCAACAATGTCACCTATCAATCTTTGGGTGTTCTGGGGTGTTGGGAAGAGCTTTAATGGAGAAATCTTGAAGGGAGAAAGAAAATTCAAGTACAAAAATGCACGATCTACCAAATTTTTGGACATTCTGGGTGTTGGAAAGAGCTCTGATGGAGAAATCTTGAGGGGAGACGGGAAATCCAGCTCACAAACACGCGACCTACTGCATTTTTGGCCATTTTGAGCTATAATTACGTTAATTGGGATTGTTCCATCGTGGTGATGAGAAGGAAGAGCTGAGTTTGGCTGCTGGAAGCAGAGTTCTCTGCTTGCTGACGCCGCAGAAGAGGCGGAAGGGCAGAAATACATCAGCAATTCTGTTTGATGGATGGGTATTGATTGTGGTTAAACACCGGCTGGAAGAACTGCACGGAGCACGAGGAGATGGCTAATTACAAAGGGGAATAATTAATCAAAGGATGCTGGTGGTATGGGAAGCAGAGGGAAAGGAAGGCTTCAGAAATGGGGCGAAATTATTTGGTTCTTGGTTTATTCCTGAAAAAAAGGAAACCGTGCTCAACACCTTCGTTAAATGCAAAGGAGGATTGCCATGCTTGATTTCACACTGTTTGAGCCCAAAATGTAGCACTTAAGCTCCAAAATCTCCTTTTTTTTTTCCTCGCTGCTGACTGCAGAGGGAGCCCAAAGGTCGCGTTCTGGAGGCAGAAATCAGAACTGGGAGAGAAGAATCAATTTCCTCCTAAATCACTCAAAAACTCAACGAGCGCCCCAAAAAATACGCTACATCCAGAGGATTCCCTGCCAGATCACAGAGATTCGGTGGGAAACTCGGCCTTTTTGGTGAAATGTTCCATAAAATGGTGTTTAGAGCAAAAAAAAAACCCAAACAACTGTTTGGGGATGGCTGTCCTGCTCCGATCGCTGCTGTTGGCGGGGGAGAAATAAAGAGGGATTTGATGCAATTCTGTCATCTTGTATCCAAAAGATGAGGGTGGGCTTAAAAAAATAATAAAGAGAACCAAATCTTGATGTTTTTTGCCCCAGAGGAGAGATCCAAAGCGTCATCTCAGCAGCTTTCCCAAACTCCAGCCTCAAAAGCCGGTGTAGAAATCAATAAATACGCTCCTGCAATGAAGGGAGTGTGATTAATTTGCGGCTTAATTGCTCGTGTAATTAGGTCGAGGCGCTGTCTCGCGTGCTCCATTTGGCTGTTGATTTGGGGCAAAAAAGTGTGGAAAAGGAGTTCTTGCTCTTCAGGGATCGCACAGTGGATGGAGGGTGGTGCCAAAAAACTGCACAGGAGATGCCAAAAAACTATAAAAATGTCAAAATCTGGGGAAAGTGACCCGAAACTGACAGAAAGATACCTGAATCTTATGGATAATTTACCCAAATCCAATGGATAGAGACCAGGAACCTATAGACAGTGACCAGAATCCTATGGAAAGTGACCTGGAGCTTATGGATAATGACCAGAAATCTACACAAAGCTATGGATAACTGTGAAAAACCTACAGATAACCATGAGAAACCTATGGATAATCATAGAAAAACTATAGATAATCATAAAAAAGCTATGGATAGCCACCAGAAATCTGTGAATAACCATGAAAAACCTACAGAGAGCCACCAGAAATCCATGGATAACCATGAAAACCTATGGACAATCACAAAAAAACCTGTGGGGAACTACAAGAAATCTACGGATAACAACTTGAAACCTAAAATCAGTGACCAGAAACCTATGGGCAGCTCCCAGAAACCTATAGGAAATGCCCCACTGATGAAGAAATCCCTTTTTCCTATAGTGGAAGACCTTATGGCCCCCAAGGATGTATAGGATACCCTGGGTCTCTATAGGGGTCTCTATAGGGGACGCCCGGTAACCATAGGGTACTCCCATGGGTTCCTATAGGGATCTCTATGTGATTCTATAGGGGGAAGCTCTATGGGTTCCCACAGGAAGATCTCCATGGGATCCTATAGAGGGGACTCCATGGGATCCTATAGGGGGGATCTCTATGGGATCCTATAGAGAGGGTTCGATAGATTCCTATAGAAGGGATCTCTATGGGATACTATAGGGGAGAGCTCTGTGGGATCCTACAGGGAGGGCTCTACAGACTCTTATAGGAGGGATCTCTATGGGCTCCTACTGGGGAGATCTCTATGGGATTCTATTAGGGTATCCCTATGGGCTCCCACAGGGAGATGTCCATGGGATCCTATAGGGAGGAGCTCTATGGATTCCTATAGGAGGGATCTCTATGGGATCCTACAGGGGGAATCTCTATGGGTTCCCACAAGCAGATCTCCACGGGATCCTATAGAGGGATCTCTATGGGATTCTATAGGGAGGGCTCTAGAGATTCATATATGAGGGATCTCTATGGGCTCCTATTGGAGAGATCTCTATGGAATCCTTTTGGGGTATCTCTATAGGATCCTATAGGGAGGAGCTCTATGGGTTCCCACAGGGAGATCTCCATGGGATCCTACAAGGAGGACTCTATGGATTCCTATAGGAGGGATCTCTATGGGATCCTATAAGGAGGAGCTCTATGGCTTCCTATAGGGGAGATCTCTATGGGGTCCTATAGGAGGGATCTCTATGGGATCCTATAGGGAGGAGCTCTATGGGTTCCTACAGGGGGGGATCTCTATGGGACCCTATAGAGAGGGTTCTATAGATTCCTATAGGAGGGATCTCTATGGGGTCCTATAGGGAGGAGCTCTATGGGTTTCTATATGGGGAATCTCTACGGGTTCCCACAGGGAGATCTCCATGGGATCCTACAGGGAGGACTCTATAGATTCCTGTAGGAGGGATCTCAATGGGATCCTATAGAGGGATCTCAACGGGATCCTTCAGGGGGGAGCTCTGTGGGTTCCCCTCTCCCAAGGACACAACGAAAAGATCCCTCCTCCTACACGGCACCCCCTACAGGGCCCTAAAGGCCCACAGGAGCGCCCACAGGGCCTACAGGGAGAGCTCCCCCGCCCCACGGGCCCCACACAGCGCCTTTCCCCATTGGCACCGCGCGTGGGGGGGGCACCACACGGCCCCAAACCGCCCTCACGGCCCCACCGCCCCCCACACGGACACCCCCAGCCCGGGGCAGCCCCACAGCCGGTCAGGACCGCATTATTCCCGCGGGATACGGGACAGAAGGGAGGGGGGAGGGGGCTTTCACTCACAGCTTCACCACATTCTGTACCACCGCCGCCATTTTGCCTCCGCCGCCTCCGGAGCGCTGCGCAGCGCGCATGCGCGGGGAACGGCCGCGTTGCGCCTGCGCAAAATGGCGGCGCCCTTCCCCCCCAGCCCCGCCTTAATTCAGCGCGTGCGCAGTGCGCGTGGCATGCAAGGGCCCGCTGTGGGATTCTGCGCATGCGCAGTCTGCTCCCGGGGGCGCGTGGGGAGTTGTGCGCATGCGCAGGAAAAAAAAAGGCGGGAAAGGGGGCAGGTGGGAAAAGGCGGGAAGATGTGAAGGGAAAGGGGAGAATTGGAAGGAAAAAAGGGGAGAATATGGGGGAAAATGGGAAAATGTAAGGGAGAATGTGAAGGAAAGGAGGAAATTTGGAAAGATAGTGGGGGATATATGGGAGGAATGGGAAAATACGAGGAAGAATGTGAAGAAAAGGGGGAAGATTGGAAGGATTTTGGGGGAAATATGAGGGAAATTTGGGAAATAGGGGAAGATGGGGAAATATGAGGGAAAATGTGAAGGAAATGGGAAATTTGGAAGGATATTGGGGGAAATAAAAGGGAAAATGGGAAAATAGGAAGGAAAATAGGTAGGAAAGGAGGAAAATTGGAAGGATATTGGGGGAAATATGAGGGAAATTTGGGAAATAAGGGGGTAAATGGGGAAATATGAGGGAGAATGTGAAGGAAATGGGAAATTTGGAAGGATATTGGGGGAAATATAAGGGAAAATGTGAAGGAAAGGGGAAATTTGGGAAGAAGAAAGGGAAAAATATGGGAAAATATGAAGGAAAGTAAGAAGGGGAAATTTGGAAGGAAAAAAGGGGAGAATATGGGGAAAATATGACAAAAATATGAAGGAAGGGGGAAAATTGGAAGGATAATAGGGAAAATATGAGGGGAAGTGGGTGAGGGGAAACGTGAAGGAATGGGGAAATTTGGAAGGAAAATGGGGAAAATGTGAGGAAAAATGATAAAATCTGAGGGAAAAAAGGGGGGGGAAATTGAGGGTTGGGGGGAAATGGGGGAGAATTGGAGGATTAAAGGGAAGTCTGAGGGAAAAGAGGACAGTGTGAAGGGAAAACAGGAAAATGTGACAGAAAAGGGAAAAAGGGGGGGATGCTGAATAGAGAAGGGGAAAATTGGAGGGATAGAAGGGAAATTTGAGGGATAAAGGGGGAATTTGAGTGGGAAATGGGAGGAGAAGGATGAGGAAAAGGGAAGAAGTGGGAGGAAATGGCAGAAAGGGGGTGGAAATGGAAGGAAAAGGGAGGAAATGAGAGGAAAAAGGAAGGAAAGTGAGAGGAAGGGGGAGGAAAATGGAAGGAAAAAGGGGGGAAATGAGAGGAAAAGGGGATAAAATGTGAGGAAGGAGGGAATATGAGGGGGTAAATGGGAGCAAAAGGGGAAGGAAATGGGGAACGGGGAGGAGATGGGAAGGAAACGGGTGGAAAAGGGGGCGAAATTGGGAGAAAAGGGGTAGGAAATGGGAGGGAAAGTTAGGGTTTGGGTTCAATTAGGGTTTGGGTTCAATTAGCATTTGTGTTTATTAGGGTTTAGGTTCAATTAGGGTTTTGTTATTAGGGTTGGATTCAATTATTGGGGTTTGTGTTCAATTAGGGCTTGGTTATTAGGGTTGGATTCAATTATTGGGGTTTGTGTTCACCATTCACACATTCCTGTGTCCTTTGGGCACCAAAGCCGCCACCCAAAGGAACCCATTTGCTTCGTGGTTTGCTTTAATTATCACAATTAACCATTGGTTTTAATTGTTATTTATTGCCTCGGAGGATCTGTTGGGTTGATCCAACGCCGAAATTCTGCACAAAATCTCAAATCTCCCTTTTCCACCTCAGTTTCTTCGCACGCAACCATGACCCCCCCCCCCTCCCCCCAAACAACCCTCCCCTTTTAATTATTTATTGTGTTCTCCCAATTAACACACCTCAATTAACCACCCATCTCAACGCTTACCCCCCCAGGTCTCAATGTGGGTCAGGAAGAAGCGGACCCACTGCTCTGACAGGTGAGCTCCTTTCCTTCCCATTCATTTTTCCCCTTAATTACCCGGAAATTGGGGTTTTTTTTAATGCCCCCAAACCTTTCCGTACACAACACCTCTCCCTGCGCGTTAATTAACCCCTCGTTAATTGATTTTTTTTTTCCCCAAATAAGCTCCCCATGAGTCACGCTTCGTGGAATGGGCGTAGAAACGCGGAGTTTGGCAAGGCTCGTTTACCACGAAGCGCTCATTAAGGAGTGACTAATTGGGGAATGAACGCACGCGGGGAGCAGCGATGGGGCAATGGAGGAAGCTCTCATCCTGTGTGGAAACCCCGAGTGGCAGTGCTGCTTTTTTTTTTTTTTTTTTTTGCTAAAGTAGCTGAAAAATATGTTTTTGTTTTTGTTTTTTTTAAGGGTATTTTGCAGCTGGTTCAATGGCTTGCAGCCAAGGGGATGAGACAGCAGGGAAATGGGGGGGGGAAATGGGAGGGAAATGAGGGGGAAAGGGAGGGCAAATGGGGAAAAAAAGGGAGAAAAGGGGAGGAAAAGGTGGGGGGGGGAAGAAAAGGGGAGGAAAAGGTGGGGGGGAAAGGGAAGAAGGAAAGGGAAGGAAGGGGGGGAGGAATGGGGGGGAAGGGGGGAAAAGAGGAGGAAAAGGGAAGGAAAAGAAAGAGGAAAAAAGGGAGAGGAAAGGGGGGAAGGGAAGAAAGGAGAAGGAAAAGAGAGAGGAAAAATAGGGAAGGAAAGGGGAGAAGGGAGGAAAAGGGGTGAAAAGGAGAGGAAGGGGGGGGAGAGGAAAAAAGGAGGAAAGAAGGGAGGGAAGGAAAAGCGTGAAAATGGGAGGAAAATGAGAGGAAGTGGGTGGGGAAAGGGGATAAATGGGAGGAAAAAGGGGAGGAAAAAGGGGGGAAAGGGAGGAAAGAAAGGGAGGAAAAGGGGGGGAAGGGGGAGGAAAAAGGGAGGAAAAGGGGGGAAAGTGGGAGGAAATGGAAAGAAAAAGTGGGAAAATGGGAGGAAAATGAGAGGAAAGTGGGAGGAAAATGAGAGGCAGTGGGGGGGGAAGGGGATAAATGGGAGGAAAGGGGAAGGAAATGGGAGGAAAAAGGGGGAAAATGAGAGGAAAGGGGGGGGGAAGGGGAAAAAAACAGATGGTTGGTTTGTTTGTTTTTGCTGTATCTGGGGAAGCGAAAACCAGTGGGAACGAAACCCCAAAGCCTCAATGCAGCGCTGTACACTCAATTAACACCGGGTTTTAATTACTCCTCATCCCGCAGGCTGGAAAAGTTGGCAAAAAAAGTGTTTTAACCCCAAATTTTTGCTGTTTGCATGCATTCCAACCCCCTCTCCCCCAAAAATGAGAACCAAGAGGCAGCACACACACGCTGACCAGCCTCCAGCTCGTTAATTAATGAGTCTTTAATTAATGAGTCGTTAATTAGAGAGTCGTTACCCAACGATGCGCCCGTGCCAAACGGCCATAAAGAAACATGGGGAACCACCAGAAGGGCAGCGGAGAGCGCGGAACGCCGCCTCACGTTGGGCAGGAAGGCCACAAATCACCGCCAAGTCCCGCAGGTAATTAATTACTGCCTGACTTAACGAGGTCAGCCTCCGCCGATGGCCGATTTCAGCAGAAACGGGTGGTTTTGTTTTGTTTGTTTTGGGTTTTTTTGGTGATGGTTTTGGATACAAAACGGGACCGACGTCGCCTCTCAGCCCGCCTTCCTCCGCCCGCTTAACGAGGACGGCGCGGTTAACGAGGAGGCAATTAATTAATCCAGGCGATTCATTAATTAATCCAGGGCGCTGTGATTCTCCCCGCTCCCGTCACGTTGGTTTATGATGATGATTCCAAATTCCAAGCCCTGCACTGCGGGCCAACTTTTCTGTCCTGGCCAAAACTGCAGCTTTTCGCTGCTCTGTGCTGGGGGGGGGGGGTTTGGGGGGGGGTTGTGGGGGTTTTTGGGGAAGGGGGGGTTCTTAATTTTTGTGTTTGATTGATTTTGTTGTTTTGGGGGAATTTGTTTTTGGGGGTTTGTGGGGCTTTTGGTTTTTTGGGGGGGGATATTGATTTATATTGGTTTCTTTTTGTTTTGGGAGTTCTGGGGGGGGTTGATTTTTTTGTTTATTTGGGGGGGGGGTTGGGGGGTCTTTTTTGTTTCTGTTTTTTTTGTTGTTGTTTTTGGGGGGGGGGTTGTGGGTTTTTTTTTTCATTTGTTTGTTTGCATTTCTTTGTTTTTTTCCCGTTTTCTTTGTTGTATTTTGTTGTTTTTTTGGGGGGTTGGGGTTTTTTGGTTTTGGGTTTTTTTTGGGGGGGGGGTTGGGGGCTTTTGAGGTTTTTTTGGGGGGGGATATTGGTTTTGGGGGTTTTGGAGGGGGGGGTTGGGAAGTTTTTTGGGGGGTGATTTGGGTTTATATTGGTTTCTTTTTGTTTTGGGGGTTCTGGGGGGGTGTTTTTTTGTCTTTTTGGTGGGGTTTGGGGTCTTTTGGTTGTTTCTTTTTTTGTTGTTTTTTGGGGGGTTGTGGGGGTTTTTGGGGGTTTTTGGGTTTTGGGGGGGCTGGGGGTTTGGGGAGGTATTTTTCAGGATTTTTTTGTTTTTTCTTCTGTTTTTTATGGGTGGGGTTGGGGGGGGTTGTTTGTTTTTGGGGGGGTTTTGAAGTTTTTGGGGGGAGGGTCAGATTTTTTGTGTTTTTGAGGTTTTTTGGGCGGGCTTGGATGTTTTGGAGTTTTTTTTTGGGGGGGGTCGGATTTCTTTTGTTTTGGGGGGGGGGTTGGAGGGGTTATTTTGGGGGTTGGGGATGTTCTGGGGGGTCTTTTGAGGGTTTTTTTTGCGGGGCTTGGGGGTTTTGGGGGCTTTTTTTGGGGTGTATTTTTTTGTTTTCCGGGGGGTTTTGGGGTGTTTTTTTGGGGGGGTGGTCGGGTTTTTTGTGTTTCTGAGGTTTTTGGGGGGTGCTTGGGGGTTTTTTGGTCGCTTTGTTTTGTTTTGTTTTCGGTAGGTTGTTTTTTAGTAGGGTTGGAGGGGTTTTGGGGAGCTTTCAGGGTTATTTTGGAGGGTTGGGGGATTCTCGGGAGTCTTCTGAGGACTTTTGTCGGGGATGGGGGGTTTGGGGGGGGGGGGGCGTCTTTTTTTGTTTGTTTTTTTAAGCTTTTCCACGGAGGAGGAGCAGCACGAATCCCCAGCGGGGTCATTTTGCTGCGAAGCCCCCCCCTGATTTTACTTCTTTGTGGCACCCACAGCGACCTGAAGCTTTTAGGGCCACGCGCTCCCTCCTTGCGGGGCGCGGATCCCAACCAGCACCGAAATCCCCCCCAAAACAACGCCTCCTTCCTTTGGGAATCCCGTCTGGACTTCGCCCCCCATCCATTTTCCACCGGCGCTTCGTCTCTTCCAGGTCAGCTCAATCCATCTCTGTAGGAACCTCGGGGGTCCCCGGGGGGGTTTTATTCCCTTCCCCGTTGCCGGGGGCTATCTGGAGGGCTGCAATGCTCCTGTCCCGTTCGCACCAGGGGTCCTGCAAGAGGAAAGGAGAGCGGTGAGGATGAGGGATCTGCGGATTTGAGCCTCCCCTTCCGCGAGGAGGAGGAATCGATCCAAAACGGACCCGTTTTTTTTTGTTTTTACCTCCGCTCGCCTTCATGTCAACACCTCCTGCCGGCCCGAATCCTTCTCCCCTTGGTGCTTCTCCATCACCTGCAGCACGTCCTCCAGGATGGACGGCCCCAAATCCACGTGGAGGGAGAGGAGGGAGCCGGCGTGTGAGAGGAAGGGCTCGGGGCTGCTCTTCTCCTCCGAGAAACCGTTCTGTGGGCTGCAGGGATGCGGGGCGGCGGCAGCAGCGGCGGTTTTGTCATCCAGGTGGAGCCGTGGGGGTTTTGGGGGGGCTTGGGCGGAAGGAAGGGTCAAAGCTTGCAGCCCCCCGATGACGGGCAAGGAAATGGCGTTCTTGAGGAGGGGAGAGGAGGTTTCGGTGGCCTGCTGGCGGCCGGAGATGGTGGCCGTCCTGGAGAACTCAAAGGGAGCCGCCTCGGGGCTGTCCTTGTCGGAATGGAAGCCGCTCTCGGTCCTGGGGAGGAGGTGGAATTTCCCCTGGAGGAAGGAGATGTCCCCAAACATGTCGCTTTCGCCGCCGCTGCCGATGTGGATGGTGTGACGGAAATCCCCCAGCGGGGGGCTGATCATGTCGGACGACAGGATGTCGCGGAGCTTCTCCTTCTTGCCCTTCCTGCTGCCACGCTTCAGGTAGATGGGAGCCTTGGTGGACATGGTGGTGGATCCCGGCTCCTGGATCTGCAGAAGAAGAGGGGAAAATGGGTAAAAATGTGCTCAGAGGTAGAATTTCACATTTAGGGCTCCTAGGGCGTGGCCCAGGAGCTCTGCGATGCCTCACTTTGAAGAGCAATCTGCAGTAAAAAGGAGGAAAATTGGTAAAAATGTGCTCAGAAGTAGAATTTCACATTGAGGACTGAACCTCAACGCCGCCGCCCAGGAGCTCTGCGACGTCGCTTTGAAGAGCAATCTGCAGTAAAAAGCAGGGAAATCGGTAAAAAAGGCACTCGAAAGTAGAATTTCACATTGAGGGCTGAACCTCAACGCATCCCAGGAGGTCTGTGACGGCGGTTTTAAGAGCAATCTGCCAAAAAAAAGGAGGAAAATGGGTAAAAATTAGCGCTCAAAAGCAGAGCACAGCATTAGGGCCGAACCCCAACACAATTTTAACCCCAATTTTTGCAGTTTTCCCCCTCATTTATCCATCTTCAATCCTTTCTTATGCACTTTTAACCCCGTTTCTGCCATTCTGACCCCAATTTATGTATATTTTAACCCCGTTTATCCATTTTCAGCCCTCATTAATGCACTTTTAACCCCACTGATGCGCTGGGGGAGCTCTGTGATGATTGAAGCCAATCTGCGAATACTGGGAGGAAAATGGGTTGAAAAAGACATTTCAAAGTGGAATGCAGCACTTAGGACCGAATCTTCGTGGCCTGAACCTTCGCTGCATTGAATTTAAAGGCAGCCTGCATAAGGGAGGGGGAAAATGGGTACAAAAGAGGAGGAAAATGGGTAAAAAGGAGGAGGAAAATCAGTACAGAAGAGGAAAATCGGCACAAAAGAGGAGGAAAATGGGTAAAAAAGGAGAGGAAAATCAGTACAAAAGAGGAAAATCGGCACAAAAGTGGAGGAAAATGAATAAAGAAGAGGAGGAAAACGGGTACAAAAGAGGAAAATGAGTACAAAAAAGGAAGAAAATCAGTACAAAAGAGGAGGAAAATGGATACAAAAGAGGAGGAAAGTCAGTACAAAAGAGGAAAATGGGTACAATAGAGAAGGAAAATGGGTTAAAAAAAGGAGGAAAATGGGTAAAAGAAGGCGCTCAGAAGTAGAATTTAACATTTAGGGCTGAAGCTCAGTGCAGCCCAGGAGATGAATTCCAGCTGCTCTCTATCTCGTCTCCATTGGCTGCGTAATTGATAACGAAACGAGCCGGTAATTAGTTCCAGGCACGCAACGCCTCGTTAAAGGTTTTATGGAGTGGTTCTGATTGTGAGAAAAATCCGGAATCCAGCAGGATTTGGGGCCTGGAATTCAACCGCAGAAGGTATTGGGGTCAAACCCAAGGTTTTGAACCCGAGGTTTTGGGGGAAAACTCAAAGATTTGGGGTCAACCCAAGGTCTTGATCTGGAGGTTTTGGGAGAAAACCCAAAGATCTGGGGTCAAACCAAAGTCTTGGGCTCATAGCCAAGGTTTTGAATCTGAGGTTTTAGGGGAAAACCCAAAGATTTTTGGGGGGAATCCCAAAGATTTGGGGTCAGACCAAGGTCTTGCGGTCAAATTCAAGGTTCTTGAACCCGCGGTTTTGGGAGAAAACCCAAAGATTTTGGTTAAATCAGCGTCTTGAATGTGAGGTTTTGGAGGCCTGGAATTCAACCTCCGAAGGCAGCGTTGGCTTTTTTGAGCCAAAAACAAAGGGATTTTGGTTCATCCCTTCCGACAGCCGTCTGCAATCTGACCGCACCCAAGCTTACAAAACCCAACGCAGATGAAGGGGAAGGAAATTGTGATTTTTTTTTTTTTTCTGGTTTTACTGAAATCCAACAGTTTGCGTTTCTCGGGGCGAGTTTTCAACAAAAGAGTGAAGAAACCAAAAATGGGCATTTTCAGTCAAAAAAAACCCCAAAAAACGTCAGGGTAGAAGGAACTGAGGGTTTCATTGGCTGGCTGAGCCCTGATTATTAATAGCCCTGATAATTAATAGCCCTGATTACTAATAGCGCCTCTGCTGCTCATTTTTTAGGAGCAAAATCCCATTTTTTGGCGCTTATATAAAATGCATTCATTTCAGTGTGGGCTGTAGGAGCGAATCTGAGGTTTTTGGGGTGAAATCTGAAGTTTTGGGGTCAGATCCAAGGTTCTGAATCCGAGGTTTTGGGGGGAAACTCAAAGATTTTGGGACAAACCAAAGTCTTGGAGTGAACCCAAGATTTTAAGCCTGAAGTTTTGGGGGAAAATTTAAAGATTTTGGGTGAAATCAAAGTCTTGGGGTCAACCCAAGGTTTTAAGCTTGAGGTTTTGGGGAAAAACTCAAAGATTTGGGGGAAATCCTGAAGATTTGGAGGTCAAACCAAGGTCTTGGGGTCAAACCCATGGTTTTGAACCCGAGATTTTGGGGGAAAACCCACAGATTTAGGAGAAAACCCAAAGATTTGGGGGAAATCCCATGGTTTTGGGTACAAAACAGAGACTTCCAACCCCAAGCAGAGCTCTTACGAAGGAACCGAAGTCCTGAGCTCCACCACAACCCCCAAAGAGGAGCCCTCAGCTCTCCCTGACAAAATTATCCTTACAAAATCACCCCAAATGACGGAAGAATCCCCAAATCTGCCCATTTTTGGTGGAAAATCAATGGGATGGAGGCAGCGGCGCCGCATTTGCCGCATCCCAACCCCGTCGGCATCAATAGGGCCGCACTGATGTCATCCCACACCCGACGCCGCTGCGTGCTGACAGTGCAGAGCTCAGCCTCGTTAATCCCGCCTGGATTAACGAGACGCAGCAGGGTGGCACTGAGCAGGGGAAAAAAATAGGAAAACAGCCCCAAATGGCCCCCAAATGCTCCCCAAACGGCCCAAATGGCCCCAAAACAGCCTTGAAACAGCCCTGAAACAGCCCCAAAGCAGTCCTAATGCCCCCCAAATGTCCCCAAAACGGCCCCAAAACATCACAAACGGCCCCAAAACAGCCCCAAATGGCCCCATAACAACCCCAAAAGGGTCCCCAAGTCCCCAAACGGTCCTGAAACAGCCCTAAACAACCCCCAAATGGTCCCCTATGGCCCCTAATGGCCCCAAGTGGCCCCCAAATGTCCTCATAACAGCCCCAAAACGGCTCCAAATGGTCCCAAAACAGCCCTAATGGCCCCCAAACGGTCCCAAATGACCCCAAAACGGCCCCAAATGGTCCCAAAACAGCCCCAAATGGCCCCAAAACGGTCCCCCAAATGGTTCCAAAATGGCCCCAATGGCCCCAAAAGGGCCCCCAAAAGGGGAATTTTGGGCCAACGCCGCTCAGGATGGGGTCAGTGGCCCCAAAAGGTGCGGATGTGTTTATAGGGAGGACAGAAATCCCCCAAATCCTTCATTTTCCCTCTTTTCCCAGCACTCAGGAGGTGAGGGATGCGGTCCAGAATGGGGTGGAAATGTCCAAAATTGGGTCAGAAAGTAAAAAAAACCCAATATCACAAATCTGGGCCTTTTCTGAGCCACATTTATGCCTTTTTCACCCCCATTTCTGCCTTTCTAACCCCAATTTAGGTATTTTTAACCCCCCTTTTGCCCTTTTTACCCCCATTTATCCATTTTCAATCCCCATTCCTGCCTTTCCGACCCCAATTTCTGCCTTTCTAACCCCATTTCACACCTTTTTCTACCCCCATTTATCCACCTCAACCCCGATTTAGGCACTTCTCACCCCATTTCTGCCATTCTAACCCCAATTTATGTGTTTTAGCCCCACTTATCCCTTTTAACCCTTATTTATGCACTCTTAACCCTATTTCTGCCTTTCTATCCCCATTGGTGCCTTTCTAAACCCCCAT
Source organism: Lophura swinhoii (assembly GCA_030408155.1). Taxonomy (NCBI): domain Eukaryota; kingdom Metazoa; phylum Chordata; class Aves; order Galliformes; family Phasianidae; genus Lophura; species Lophura swinhoii. Next base: position 348,372 of record CM059491.1, read on the forward strand.
TTTCCCCTTTTTAACCCCATTTTTTCCCTTATCAACCCCACTGATCCCTTTTCAACCCCTATTTTTCCCTTTTTAACCCCAATTTCTGCCATTCTAGCCCCAACTTCTATATTTTTACCCGTTTACCCCTTTTCAGCCCCCGTTTTTCCACTTTAAACCCAATTTATCCTTTTCCAACTCCCATTTTTCCATTTTAAACCCAATTTATCCTTTTTCAACCCCCATTTTTCCATTTTAAACCCAATTTATCCCCTTTCAACCCCAATTTTTTTCCCTTTCTAACCCCAATTTTCCCCTTTTTAACCCCATTTGTCCATTCTAAGCCCCTATTTATCCCCTTTTAACCCCATTTCTGCCATTCTAACCCCCATTTATCCATTTTCAAGCCCATTTTCCCCTTTTTAGCCCTTATTTACCCCCTTTTAACCCCCATTTATCCATTTCCAACCCCATTTCTACCTTTCTAAACCCCATTTACCCCTTTTCAACCCCCATTTTTCCGTTTTAAACCCAATTTATCCCCTTTTAACCCCCATTTTTTCCCTTTCTAACCCCAATTTCTCCCTTTTTAACCCTTATTTATCCACTTTTAACCCCATTTATCCCCTTTTAACCCCATTTCTGCCATTCTAACCCCAATTTATCCATTTTCAACCCCCATTTCCCCCTTTTTAGCCCTCATTTACCCCTTTTAACCCATTTATCCATTTCCAACCCCCATTTATCCCCTTTTAATCCCCATTTATCCCCATTTCTGCCATTATAGACCCCATTTATCCATTTTCAACCCCCATTTTCCCCTTTTTAGCCCTTATTTATCCCCCTTTTGCTCCATTTATCCATTTCCAACCCCACTCATCCATTTTCAGCCCCATTTCTGCCCTTCTAACCCCCATTTGATCCATTCCCCCCCTTCGTTTCCCCCTTTTAACCCTTATTTCCACCATTTTAGCCCCTATTTATCCATTTTAACCCTTATTTGTGTGTTCCTCCCCCCAGCTTTTGCCATCACAACCCATCTCCCATCGCCACGGCGGAGCAAAACTCACCAAAAAGACCCCAAAAAAGGCAAGAAAACACCCCAAAAAGAAGAGGAGCACAACCCAGGTGTCCCATTGGGCAGCAAAAAGAGGAGGAAAAAGGGAAAAAAAGGGAAAAAAAAACCAACAGAAAGCAGCTTTGTTGCAGAGAAAGAATCCAGCCGCCACGTGCTCCCATTTTTGGGCCGAAAACAGACATTTTTGGCCAATTTTACCCATTCCTGGGTGTTTTGTGCCACCTATTAACCCACCCCCAAACCCCCGCCCTCATCAGGATCACAAAAAGCCACGAAATCACCCCAAAATGCAGAGCTTTGGCCCCGATCCCAGCGCTCCTTTGGGGTGCCCCCATCTCTGCTCACCTGCAGGCGGCAACGGAGCCAAAATTGGCCTTTTTCACCCCAAATTTCTGACGTTTCCACCTCCGGGGATGGCCGCGGTCCTCCGTGAACGGCCTGCAAATAATTAATGAGGGTTAATTGGGGGGAATTGGGGGCAAATTGGGGGCAAATTAGGGGGAATTCGGGGAGGAAATAGGGGGAAAATGGGGGAATTGGGTAGAAATTAGGGGAAATTTGGGGGAATTTGATGGAATTTGGGGCAAATTCAGGCGATGTGGGGGAAATTGGGGAGAAATTTGGGGGGATTTGATGGAATTTGGGGGCAAATTGGGGAAATTGGGGAGAAACTGGGAGAATTTGGGGCAAATTGGGGGAAACTGGAAGAATATGGGGGCAAACTGAGGAATTTGGGGGCAAATCGGGGGAAGCTGGGGGGAAACTGAGGCAAATCAGGAGAATTTGGGGGAAATTTGGGAAAACTGAAGGGGAATGGGAGGAAAACTGGGGGAATTTGGTGCAATCTGTGGGGAAATTTTGGAGAATTTGGGGTCAGTTGGGGGAAATTGGGGCAGATTGGGGGGAAATTGAGGCAAACTGGGAGATTTGGGGAGAAATTGGGTCCAATTTGGGGGGCAAATTAAGGAAATGGGGGGGAATTGGGGAGAAATGGGGTGGATTTGGGGCTAATTGGGAGGAATTGGGGCAAAGTGGGGTCTGAAGGGGCAGAAAAAACGGGGGAAATAAGTGTCAAAATGGGAAAAACGCTCCGAAATGAAGAAAAGCGGGCGAGGGAAAAGGTCTTAAAGGCAGAAAAGGGGGGGGAATGAGGAAAGAAAGGGCAGAAAATGGGGGAAAAAGCCCCCAAAAAGGGGAAAGAAAATAGGAAGGGGGGGGAGGAAGGGTGTGAAAGCAATGGGAAATGCTGGGTGTGAGCAATGGGAGTGCTGGGAATCCCGGGGGGCAGAGGTCGCTCCCTCTCCCCTCCTCCCCCAAACCCCTCCTTGGGGTCAGAGTCCACAAATCCCACCACGAGAAGCCCCAAATTCCTCCTTTTTGCCCCCAAAACGTGGCTCTGTCTTCTGGTCTCTCTTATGGGGAATCTTTGGGTTTAATCTCCTGGGGGGGGGGGACGAGAGGGGGGGGGAACAGCCGTAGAGAGCAAGAAGGGCATTGAATATATAAATATAGGGGTAATTAGGGGTCATCAGGGGGTGTTAGGGGTGATTAGGGGTAATTAAGTACCCCCCCCCCCAATTCGAAGCAGGTTGACCCCCCCCCAAACGATGGAGGACGCTGAGGATTGGATTTGCTCGGCCTTAACGAGCTGCGGCGCTGACGAACTTCGCTCTCCCATCCGAAGCCAACGAGAGGTTGGAGGGGGGGGGGGGGATGGGGTGTGGGGGGGGAACGTCTGAACCCAAAAAGCCCGAAATTCACCCCAAAAAATGAATACCCAGGAGCAGGAAGGAACGCTGCGCCCTGTTTGCTGCATGGGCAGGAAGAGGCCGCGCTCCTTTAAACCCCCCCCCCAAGCCCTATAAACCGACCCTATATCTACGGGGGGAGTGATGGGGGTGGGGGGCTGGGGGGGGGAGGGGGAGCGGGGGGGGGGGGCACTCACCCCCCTTTTTCGTTTTGCTCTGCTGCGTCCTTTGCTGCGGGGCTGCGGCTGCAATGCAACGCAACGCAATGCAATGCAATGCAATGCAAAGCAAAGCCACACCCCGCAGTGACTGCATCGCCACGAGCCGGGCGTCAAACCCGCGTTGGGGGGGGGCTTTGGGGGCGGGGGGGGTCCTGGGGGTTTTATGGGGGCTCCTGGGGGGGTCCTGGGAGGGGTCCTGGAAGTCTTATGGGGGCTTCTGAGGGTCTTCGGGGGAGTCTTGGGGGGTCTGTGGGGGACTTTATGGACTCCTGGGGGGTCTTTGAGGGCTCCTGAGGGTCCTGGGAGTTTTATGGGGGCTTCTGAGGGTGTTTGGAGGGTCCTGGGGTCTTTGGGGGGCTTTATGGGCTCCTGGGGTGGTCTTTGAGGGGTCCTGGGGGCTTTATGGGGGCTCCTGGGGGTCTTTTGGGGCTTTTCGGGGGGCTTTATGGCGTCCTGGGGTATTATGGGGGCTCCTGGGAGGGGTCCTGGGGGTCTTATGGGGGGCTCCTGAGGGTCTTTGGGGGAGTCTTGGGGGGTCTTTGGGGGGCTTTATGGGCTCCTGGGGGGGGTCTTTGAGGGGTTCTGGGGGTTTTATGGGGGCTCTTGGGGGTTTTTTTGGGCTTTTTGGGGGGCTTTATGGCGTCCTCGGGTATTATGGGGGGCTCCTGGGGGTCTTTTGGGGCTCCTGGGGGTTTTATGGGGGCTCCTGGGGGGGTCCTGGAGGTCTTATGGGGGCTTCTGAGGGTCCTTGGGGGGCTTTATGGGGTCCTGGGGTCTTACTGGGGCTCCTGGGAGGGTCTTTGAGGGGTCCTGGGGGTTTTATGGAATCCTGGGGGTCTTTGGGGGGATGATGGGGGGGGTTTTAGGCGGGGTCCTGGTGGGCTTGATGGGGTCCTGGATGTCTTATGGGGGCTCCTGGGGGTCTTCGGGGGGCTTTATGGGGTCCTGGGAGTCTTTCGGGGCTCCTGGGAGGTCTTTGGGGGCTCTTCGGGGGGGCTTTATGGGGTCCTGGGGGTTTTATGGGGGCTCCTAGAGGATCTTTGAGGGGGTCCTGGAGCTCTTATGGGGGCTCCTGGGGGTCTTTGGGGGGCTTTATGTGGTTCTGGGGGTCTTATGCGGGGGTCCTGGGGGTCTTATGGGGGCTCCTGAGGGTCTCTGGGGGAGACTTGGGGGGTCTTTGGAGGGTCCTGGGAAGCTTTATGGGGTCTGGGGGCTTTATGGGGCCCTCCTGGGGGCCTTTGAGGGCTCTTTGGGGGGTTTTCTGGGGTCCTGGGGGTCTTATGGGGGCTCCTAGGGAGTCTTTGGGGGTCTTCGAGGGGTCCTGGGGTTTTATGGGGTCCTGGGGGTCTTTGGGGGCTCTTTGGGGGGGTTTTATGGGGTGATGGGGGGTCTTAGGGGGGCTCCTGGGGGTCTTATGGGCGCTCCTAGGTGGTCTTGGGGGGATATTTGAGGGGTCCTGGGGACCTTATGGGGGTTCCTGGGGGGGGGGGGGGTCCTGGAGGTCTTATGGGGGCTACTGAGGGTCTCTGGGAGGTCTTGGGGGTCTTTGAAGGGTCGTGGGGGACCACGGGAGTCCTATGGGGGGGTCCTGGGGGTCTTATGGGGGGGAGGGGGGTCCTGGGTGGCAATGGGGATCCCCTCTGTGCCCCCCAAATTCCTCTCCATAACCACCCCCAACTGCACCCCCACCTCAAAACGACCCCCCCCAACTGCTCCCCCACCTCAAGATACCCCCCCCAAACGACCCCGACCTCAACCCCCCCCCCAAACTCCCCCCCCTCCTCAAAATTACCCCCCCCCACCTCAAAATACCCCCCTCAACCCCCCTCCCCCCCTCAAAATAGCCCCCCCTCAAATTCCCCCACCCCCCCTCCTCCCCCTCCCCCCTCCTCAAAATAGCTCCCCGCCCCCAAAATCCCCCTCCCCGCCCAACTCAAAATAGCTCCCCCCCAAATCCCCCTCCCCCCCCCACCTCAGAATCCCCCCCCAACCCCCCCCCCCAGAACACGCAGATAAGCACAGAGCACAGTTATTGCAGAGGAAATTTGGGCGGGTGACGGGGGGGTCCCCCAAAAAATCGGGGATTCCCCCCCCCCCAAAATAAATAAAGCCCCCGTGGACACCCCCGGGGTGGTTGGGGGATTGGTCGAGGGGGGGGTCCCGTGGTTATGGGGGGGGGGTCCTTCAGACCCTCGATGTGGGGGTCGGACCCCCGCCCCTCGCGCTGCAGCTGCTCCTCCTGCCGCAGTTTGGGTTTCTCCGTCCTCGTGTGCCAAACCAGCACCTGGGGGGGGCGGCAATATGGGACCCCCCACCCCAACGACCACCCACCCCCCCCACGACCCCCCCCAACCCCAGCACCCCATAGGATCTCCAATGCCCCCCCTCCAAATAAAAAAACCCCCACAGCCCCCCAGGACCCTCCAGAGGATCCCCAATGTCCCCCATTCCCCCTCAAAGACCCCCCATTGCCCCTCAAGACCCCCAAAGACCCCCAGGACCCCCCCAAAGACCCCTAATGCCCCCCCATAAGACCCCCATTGCCCCCCAGGATCCCCCAAAGACCCCCACTGCCCCCAAAACCTCCCCAGGGACCCTCAGGGACACTCCATAGGATCCCCATTGCCCCCCAGGACCCCCCATAAGACCCTTGATGTCCCCATAAGACCCCCAGGACCGCCCCTTAAGACCCGTAATGTCCCCCCCTAAGACCCCCAGGACCCCCCATAAGCCCCCTCATTGCCCCCCCAGGACCCCCCAAACACCCCCCCTGCCCCCAGAACCTCCCCAAGGACCTTCAGGACACTCCATAGGATCCCCATTGCCCCCCCCAAGACCCCCCATAAGACCCCCCCATGAGACCCCTGATGTCCCCTGTAAGACCCCCAGGACCCCCCCATAAGCCCCCCATTGCCCCCCAGAACCTCCCCAAGGACCCTCACAACACTCCATAGGATCCCCATTGCACCCAGGACCCCCCCATAAGACCCCCCGCTGTCCCCATAAGACTTCCAGACCCCCCCCTAAGATCCCTAATGTCCCCCGTAAGACCCCCAGGACCCCCTACAAGCCCTCATTGCCCCCCAGGACCCCAAAAAGACCCCCCCCTGCCCCCAGAACCTCCCAAGGACCCTCAGGACACTCCATAGACCCCCGCCATAAGCCCCCTGATGTTCCCCATAAGACCCCCAGGACCCCCCATAAGACCCCCCCCACCCCCCCCTCCCTACCTGCGTGCAGTTGTCAGCCTTGGGTTCCAGCTGGGCGGGGGGTCACCAGCCCCCCCAAGCAGGCTGCTCTCCCAGGTACCCCCTCTCAGCCTCGGGGTCGAACCGCGCCCCAGGGTGGGCCAACAAGAGGGGGCAGCCCCACAGCGAAGCCCGCCATGTCCAAGGGGAAGGGGCGTTCAGGTTTCCAGGCCGTGTGGAAGCCCACCACGCGCCCCCCCCCTCCACCAAAGGGCGCTCGAAACGAAGCCCACCCACCAGCCCCACCGGGCCAGACTGAGGAGACCCCCCGGGTACTGCGCATCTGTGGGGAGAAATAGGGGGGGGGGGAAATGGGGGTCAGAGTGGGGGGGGATATGGGGGATTTGGGGGGGGGTTAGAGGGGAGAGAAGGGTGAATGGGGGTCAGAAGGGGGGATATGGGGGATTTAGGACTTAGGGACCAAGTGGGGGACTGAGGGAGGATCAGAGGGGGTCCAACCCCATAGAGCCACAGAACCACAGACTGGAAGGGTTTAGGGACAGAATATAGGGCTGGGGACCCCCAGTATGAGGCTGGAGGGGGGCTGGGGGGTCTTTTAGAGTCTGGGGGCCGTGGGGGGGGCTCTGATCTCCTCAAAGAGCCACTGGCTGTAGGATTTGGGATTTAGGGACCAAGTTGGGGACTGAGGGAGGGACAGGGGGGGTCCAACCCCATAGAGCTATAGAACCACAGATTGGAGGAGTTTAGGGACTGGGTATAGGGCTGGGGACCCCAATATGGGCCTGGGGGGTCTTTTAGGGTCTGGGGGGGGATGCGGGGGGGCTCCTGACCTCCTTAAAGAGCTGCAGGCTGTAGGATTACGGATTTAGGGACCAAGTGTGGGACTGAGTGAGGGATCAGAGGGGTCCAACCCCATAGAGCCACAGAACCACAGATTGGAGGGGTTTAGGGACTGGATATGGGATGGGGGACCCCAATATGGGGCTGGAGGGGGGCTGGGGGGTTCTTTTAGGGTCTGGGGGGCTGCGGGGGGGGGCTCTGACCTCCTTAAAGACCCACAGGCTGAAGGATTTAGGGACCCACTGTGGGTCTGGGGGGCTCCAAGGGATTTCAACCCCACAGAGCTACAGATCTGAGGGGTTAGGGATCGGATATGGGACTGGGGACCCCAATATGGGCCTGAGGGGGGACTGGGGGTCTTTAGGGTGTGTGGGGGCCGCGGGGGGGCTCTGACCTCCTCGAAGAGCCGCAGGCTGTAGGTGTTGTCATCATCAGCAAAGTAAACCACGCCGCTCTCTCCCGGTCGCCTGTTTCCCGCAGCCATCGCAGCGCTCGGTTCCGTTGTTCCCACCCCGCGGGGGGAACGAAGCCAGGGGGGGTCACCGGGTTTCCGTCGTCGTTCCGGGGGGGTCGGGGCGTAAAGGTGGGTGTAACGGAGTCCGCTGGAGGCCAAAAGCCCCCCCACTAACGGGGTGGGGGCTGCGGAGTCCTCCACCACCAACCAGTGCAGCGCCCGCACGTGGAGGAGGTTTGGGACAGACGGACCAGGTCGGCTTTCTGAACGGGTCTGGGGGGGGGGATTGGTTATAGGGGGGGGGGATTGTTTTAGGGGGGGGGGATTGGTTATTGGGGGGGGGGGATTGATTATAGAGGGGGTATGGGGTGTATGGGGGGGGATATGGGGTGTATGGGGGAATATGGGGAGGATGTAGGGAGGGATTGCTTATAGGAGGGGTATGGGGGGGGATATGGGGTCTATGGGGGGGATGTAGGGGGGGTTGGTTATAGGGGGGGTATGGGGTGGATTGGGGGGTGTGAGGGGGGGCATGGGGGCGTATGGGGGGGGGATTGGGGTGTATGGGGGGGATATGGGGGGGCATTGGGGGTGTATGGGGCGGATATGGGGGGCATTGGGTGTATTGGGGGGATATGGGGTGATTGGGGGGGTATGGGGGGGGATTGGGGGGGTATTATGGGGGATATGGGGGGGATGGGGGTATATGGGGGGGATTGGGGTGTATGGGGGGGCTTGGGGGGGGACGGGGGAAATGGGGGGGATATGGCGGGTATTGGGTGTATGGAGAGGTATGGGGGGGATATGGGAGATATGGGGAGGACATGGGGTGTATGGGGGGGTACGAGTCATACTGGGGGGGGAACTGGGGGCAGGGAGGCTGCAGAGGTCATATGGGGGGGATTGCGGGTGTGTGGGGGGTAGAAATTATATAGGGG
>CM059491.1:356938-391407 GCA_030408155.1 Lophura swinhoii
CTGTGCCCATCCCACACCCCCCCCACCCACATCCAAACCCCCTGTGACCCCCCCAGCCCCATCCCATAACCTGTAACCCCCCCCACTCCCACCCCATCGCCCCTGTCCCCCCCCAACCCCACCCCATAGCTGCTGCTTGCCCCCACCCCACCCTACCCCATATCGACCCCCCCAGCCCCCATCCCATGCCCCCACCCCCTGCGCCCCCCCCAACCCAATCCCATACTCTCCACCCATCCCCTGTGACCTCCCCGCCCCCATCCCATATCCCCCCCCCATAACCGCTGCCCCCCTGCCAAACCCCATTCCGTACCCCCTAACCCCACCCTGCCCCCCCCCCCCCCAGATCCCAACCCCCATCCCCAACCGTTGACACCCCCCCAGGACCCCATTCCACCCCCCCCACCCCCTCTCTCCCCCCAACCCAATTCCTCACCGCCCCATCCCTCCTCCCTGCCCCCCCCCCGTCCCCATCCCATATCCCCATCCCCTCCACCTCCCCCTTCGCCCCTACCCCATATCCCCCCCCCCAACCCTTTGCCCCCCCCACACTCCCCCCCCAGCACTCCGTGTCCCTTCCCCCTCCTGCCCCCCAAGCCCCCCCGCCCCCCCCCACACACCCCGCTCCAGCTCCTGGCAGGTGACGCAGTAGAGCTGCTGCTGCCGGTCCTGCAGGAGGATGGTCTGGGGGGGGACACAAGGGGAAGGGGGGGAATGGGGGGGGTCACAAGGGGAGGGGGGGCATGAGGGGGATCAGAGGGACCCCCACCCGGCCCCACATCCCGCTCCCATCCCCACCTCTCCCCCCATGACCCCACGACCCCCCCTTGATCCGCCAGACCACTTCTCCCCCCTAACATTCCCCCCCCGACCCCATTAACCCCTCCCCCACCCCACAGCCCCGCCCCCACGACCCCCCCCCACCCCATAACCTCCCCCCACTGCCCCCCGAGCCCCCACCCATTGTGGTCAGCAGCTCCCCACCATGCCAGACCCCTTGAGCCCCCTCCAGACCCCCCCAGCGCTACCCCAACCCCCCCACTGCCCCCCCTCAAGCCCCCGGACCCGCTCCAGACAGCCCTCAGCCCCCCCAACGCTACCCCAACCCTCCCGGACCCCCCCAGCCTCCCCCCCTGGCACTGTGGGCAGCAGCTCCCCACCATACGGTACCCCTTAAGCCCCCTCCAACCCCCCCCAGCGCCCCCACATCGCTACTCCAACCCCCCCCCCTGCCCCCCCCCGGCCCCCCCCGCCCCCCCACCTGGCAGTGCGGGCAGCAGCTCCCCAGCATGCGGTACCCCCGCAGCAGGTACTGCCCCAGCGCCCGGCTGATCCGCTCCTGCCGCTCCCTCCTCTCCTCCTCCGCCGCCCCCCCCCCCAAATCCGGGTCGGTGCCTGCGGGAACGGGACCACCGTTACCGGGGGGGGGGGGGGAGGAGGGGGAACATTGAGGGGGGGGCGGTCTGGAGGAGTTTTGGAGGATTATTGGGGGTTTTAGGGCTGCCTGAGGGGGGGGGGCTCTGGGGGTCTCTAAGGGGATCCTGAGATCCTGGGGGGGTTCATTGGTTGGGGGGGGTTCATTGGTCTTTGGGGGTTTATGGCGGAGTTCTGGGGGTCTCTGGGGGGGGTGGGACGGGGGGGTGTTCAGGTGGGTGGTTCTGAGAATTTCGGGGGGGGTCCTGGGGGTCTCGGGGGGCGGTTCGGGGATCTTGGGGGGGGGGAGAGGTCTGGGGGTAACTCGGGGGGGCTCTGGGGGTCTTGGGGGCGGTGCTGGGGCTCCGTGCGGATTCTGAGGGGGGTCTTTGGGGGGGGGGGCGGGGATTTCGGGGAGGAGTTGAGGGGGTTTATTTGGGGGGGGCTTTGGGGGTTGATGGGGGTCTCGATGGGAGAGGGGGGGTGAGGGGGGGCGGTTCTGAGGGGTTTGGGGGGGGCCGGGGGGAGTTTTGGGGAGGGGGGGGGAGGAGGGGGTCCCGTCCCGTTGCGCCGCGCCGCTCCGCACCCGCGTTCAGCGCCATCGTCGCTGAGGAGACGGCGTCGCGCGGAAGTGACGTCATGCGACGGTGCGCCGCCGATGGGTCCGGCGGAAGCGAGTCCCGCCCTGAAATAAATCCGCCGCGCGCCGACACCGCGCACTTTGGTTCCGGATCTCGCAAAAACCCCTCCCAGCGTCCCCTCACCCGCCCCCCCCTCCCCAGAAAAACCCAGCAGACGAAGTAGGTCGGTGGGAAAACCTTTATTTCGCTGGAAAAGCTGAAGGATGGGGTGAGGGGATGAAAAAATCGGGGGGGGGTCCGGGACCTGTGGGGGGCGGGGAGGGATGAAGTTGTGGGAACCTCCGTACAAAATGTGGGGGGAGGACGTGGGAGGGAGGGGAAGGGAGGGGAGGGGAGGGGGGCCCGGCGGCCGTTTTGGAGGGGGAAACGTAGACTCCACTTCGCCGCCACCCGACCTGGAAGAGAGCAGAGAGCGGTCAGAGGGCTGCGCCGGGACCACCGGCCCGGGGACGCCGCCGGCGGGGGGTGGGGGTCGGCCAGGACGTGGGGAACACACGGTGACACCCCGAGGAGACGGGAGGTGGGTGCGTGGTGGGGGGGGGGGCGAGCGGCCCCTTCCCCCCCGTGGCGCTGGGAGAGGGGAGCCCCCCCCGGTTGGATCCCGCGACGCGGGGACGAGACCGGCGGCGGCGACCCGGGGCTCCTCTGACCTGACGCGGCGCCGGCCGCAGAGGGGGCTCCGGGGGGGCTTCCTCGGCTTGGGGGGGAGTAATCCTGCCGGGCTCCTTCCGCCTTGGGGGGGTCACCTCCTGGGAGACGAAGGCCCGTTACCAACCGGCCGGCGCCGAACCGGGAGGGACCGGTGCTGGCAGCGCCGCGCTCACCGCCCCGCTCCGCCCTGGGGGTGCGCGGCCGCGTCCCCCTCCCCCTCTCCACACCTCCTCTCGCTCTCGGCCCCCCTCGGCGGGGCAGGAAATCCACGGGGACGCCTCACGGGAGAGTCGGCCCCGCGGCAGGCGCTCACCTCGGCTCAAAAGGCAGAGTACCGCGCCCTGTCCGCGTACGGGTCGCGCTCGAAGCGCTGCATGTCGTAGAGCGAAGGGCGAGCGACCGACGAGACCGGCGACAGCTGACTACGATCGTACGTGTACGCCTCTCCGACGGTGGTGGCCGCGGCTGCCGTGCGGCGCAGGGGGCTTCTATCCCGGGTGTAATAGGTGGAGGAGGCCGCGGCGGCGGCGGCGGTGGCAGCGGCGGCGACAGCGGCCGCCGCCGCGCCCGGGGTGGGCAGCAGAGCTCTATCGTAGGGGTCTAAGGTGGTGGGGATGCGGCTGGCCATGGCCGTGGTGGCCGCCATGGCCGTGGACTGGACCTGGGAGTACTGGGCGTACTGGGAGTACTGGGCCATGGTCTGCTCTGCGTAGGCGTCGTACGCAGAGGCCGTCGCATAGGACCTGACGCGGTAGCGCTTGTAGTAGTCGGCCATCCCGCCGTACGCGTCATCGTAATACATGGTCTCCCCATAGCCCGCGGTGTAGGGAGTGCGCACGGCTCCGTACTGCTCGTTATAGGCCTCGGTAAAGTCAGCCACTTGCCCCGGGCGATCTACCGGACACTCTTTAGACCAGTGCCCTTCCTTCCCGCACCGGTAGCAGCCGCTCTTGTCTCCCATCCCGGGCGCGGTCCTGAGCCGACTGGTGGACAACTGCACGCGCATCCGCTTGCCTTGAAGAAACAGACGCAAAAGGGAGGTGGGAATTAACGCCGGGCACACAGAGGGGGGGACCAAAATCCTCCGTGGGGCTCCTCCTCAACGTCCTCCGGGCGAACCGAACCGAGCCGCGGGGAGCGGAGCCGGCTCAAAGCCTCGCGATGCATCCGTTGCCCCCATCTCCCCTTTTTGCTCCCCGTTTTGCAGCCCGTGGGAGGAAGGGAGAGGCGCAGAACCGCGATGCGGTGTTGGACCCGCGGGGCTGAGAGCTGAAATGGCCCCAAAAGCAGCAAAACGCCCCAAATTCGGGGCATGGAACCCTCAGCGTCGCTGCGCGTCTCAGCATGGGGGGGGAAATGGCACCAAAACGCCCCAAATCGGGGTTGGAGGCGGCTGAGTATCGCTTTCAGATCTCAAGATGTGGGGGAAAGTGAACCAAAGGGCCCCAAATTGTGGTTGGTGGTCTCTAAGTGCCCCAAATTGGGGTCGGGAGCACCAAAGTTATTCAAATTTGGGCTGGAGGTCCCCCAGAGTGCCCCAAATTGGGGTGGAGGCAGCTGAGTATCGCTTTCAGGTCTCAGCACATGGAGAGAAATGACCCAAAGTGCCCCAGATTTGGGTTGGAGGTCTCAAAGTACCTCAACCTGGGGCTGGAGGTCCCCCAAAGTGCCCCAAATTGGGGTTGGAGGCGGCTGAGTATCGCTTTCAGGTCTCAACACAGAGAGAGAAATGACCCAAAGTGCCCCAGATTTGGGTTGGGGGTCTCAAAGTACCTCAACTTGGGGCTGGAGATCCTTCCAAAGTGCCCCAAATTGGGGTTGGAGGTCCGAAAGCGACTCAATTTTGGGTTGGAGGTTCCCCAAAGTGCCCCAGATTTGCACTGCAGGCACCCAAATGTTCCAAAATTTGGGTTGAAAGGAACGGAGTGTGGCTACGAATGTAAGCAGGTGGGGAGGAAGGGCCCTGAACTGCCCCACGTTTGGATCAGAGGTCCCAAAGTGCCCCGACTTTTCGTTAACACTGCTACGAATCTCAACTAAACCGAAGGAAAAGCACCAAAATGTTCTGAATTTGGGCTGGAATGCACCAAAACGCCCCAAATTTGGGCTGGAGGCAGCTGAGCATTCCTTGCAAATCTCAACAAACAACGCAAAGTGCACCGAAACACCCCAGATTTGGGATAAAGACACCAAAATAGCCCAGATTTTGAAGACACAGGCACAAATATTCCCAAAATTTGGAATAAAGGCACCAAAACCCCCCGGGCTGAGGGACACGGGCACCAAAATGCGCAGGTTTTGGGACAAAAACACCAAAATGCTCTGGATTTGGGGATAAAAGTAGGAAAGTGCACCAGATTTTGGGATAATAGCACCAGAGTGCCCCAGCTTTGGGGACAAAGTCACCAAAGTGTCCTGAATTTGGGGACATCAGCACTAGAACGCTTTGCTTTTGGCATAAAGGCATCAGAACAGCCTGGATTATGAACAGACAGATACAAATATTCCCAATATTTAGAATAAAAGCACCAAAATGCCCCATATTTTGGACGTAAAAGCACCAAAATACCCTGGATTTTGGGACAAAAGCATGAAAATGCCCTATATTTGAGATAAAGGCACCCGAACACCACAGATTTTGGACACAAAAGCACCAAAATGCCCTGACTTTGGGGACATGGGTACCGAAACACGCCGGTTTTGGGACAAAGGCACCAAAATATCATAGATTTTGGACATAAAGGCAACAAAATGCCTCAGATTTGGGAACAAAGGCACGAAAACGGCCCAGATTTTGGACACAAAGTGCCCTGGACTTGGGGACCCGGGCACCAAAACGCTCCGGATTGAGACACCAAAGCACCAAAACGCCCCAGATTTTGGACACGAAGCCCCCAAAACACCCCAGATTCGGGCCAAAGACACCCGAGCACCGCTCCACATCCACCACAGCCCCACCTCTCAGCCCCACAGCGCCGTGCGGGCGCCCCACAGGACACCTCCGTGTCCTTCAACGCGGAACGGCGGGGCGAGGAGCCGGGAGGACGCGGCTTCGCACCGAGGACGGAGCCGGGCCCGCCGTCCTACCTGACCTCGACTCCCTCTCCCATCCCGTCCCCGTGCCACGCGGTGTCACCTTGGAACTCGGTGTTGTCCAGCCCTCGGATGGCCTCCACCGCGTCCTCCGCCCGCTCCATGTGCACGAAGGCGTAGTCCTTGACGATGTCGCACTCGATGACGGGGCCGTACTCCTCGAACTTGGCGCGCAGCTCCAGGTTGGTGCAGGTGGGGCTGATGTTGCCCACGTGCAGCTTGGTGGAGGCCTTGCTCTTGTTCTTGCTGGCCTCCACGTTGATGCAGACGCCGTGCAGCTTGTGGTGGTGCAGGTTGCGGATGGCGTCCTCGGCCGCCGTCTTGTCCTCGATGTGCACGAAGCCGTAGTTCTTGATGATGTCGCACTCCAGCACCTTGCCGTACTGCTCGAACAGCGAGCGGATCTCCTGCTCCGTCGCCTCCCGCGGCAGGTTCCCGATGAACAGCTTCACCATCTTCAGGCCTAAGGTGGGGCCGGGGGTGGCTGCGAGTTCCTCAGTGCCGCCTCCCCCCCCTTCCCCCAGCCCCTCTCTGCCCTCCCATCCCCTTTATCACCCCCCTCGAGACCCCGTTCCCAGACCCCAAGGCCTCAAGCACTGAAGCCCCCGAGGTCCCCGCTGTCCCCAGTCCCCCCTGCCTCTCACCCTCACCCCGCTGTCCCCACCCCCATCGCCCTCAGCCCCTATTCCTGTTCCCCCCGAACTCCCCCGAGCCTCCCCGCAGCCCCCAACCCCCTCCATCCCCCTGCAAGGCCCCCAATCCAGCAGCCCCCAGCCCCCCCCCACCTCCCCCTCACCCCCCCTCCCAACCCCACAGCTCTCATCTCCTGCCCCCCCCAATCCCCTCATACCCCCATCCCTACAACCCCCAGACCCGCTGCCTTCAGGCTCCGTGCCCCCATCCCCTCGCCCCTTCCCCCCCCCCCCCCCCATCCCCCTCACGGCGTTTAGGCCCAAATCCTCTCCCCGGCGTCGCTGCCCTCAGGGGGGCGGACGCAGAACCCATCCCCGCCCCGCTTCACCTCGGCCCACCCCCCCCGCAGCCGCCCGTCCCTCCTCCGTTCCCTCCCCGCGGCCCCGGCCCTCACCGCGCTGTCCCTCACCGCGACGCTGACGGCGACAAAATGGCGGAGGCGCCGCTCCTCCCCTCCGCGCCTCCTTTGCGCCGCGCCCCGCCCCCCGCGCCCGCTGATTGGCCGAGCGCTCGGCGGAAGTGCGGCACGATTGGCGGAGGCTCCGCGGGGGGCTCTGGGAGGTGACGTCACAGCGCGGCGCGCCCGCCCGCTCGACGACCAATAGCGAGAAGGCGCTTCCGGTCACGCGGCAAGCGACGGCCAATCGGGAGGAGCCCGGTCGTGTCGGAACGGAGGTGCCGAGACCGGAACCGGAAGTGGGACGGGAACCGGAACCAGAACCGGAACCGGAGCCTCCCCGCCGGCAACGCGAGGCTTCCAGCGGCCCGACCAGGCCAGGCCCCGCCCCGCGCCCGGCCCCGCCCACACCTTTTCCCCGCCTCCCCTCAGTCTCGCCCCGCCCCTTTCCGCTGGCCCCGCCCCTCACGGCTGGCCACGCCCCCCGCTCTGCCGTGTCCGTTCCTCCGTCCCGGTCCCCGCCCCCTCGTGACCTCCGTGTCCCCAGCCCAGCAGCCGCCCCCACCCGCGTCCCCTTCCGATCGCCGTCCCTTCCTGCCCCCAGGCCCTCGTCCCAGTCCCCCTGTGCCCCCATCCCCCACCCCCTGTGTGTGCCCCCACTCCCTGTGCCCCCATCCCCCACCCCCTGTGCCCCCCACCCCCTGTGCCCCCATCCCCCATGCCCTACACCCCCCGTGTCCCCCTCCCTTGTAACGCCTGATCCCCATCCCAGCCCCTCTGTGCCCCCTGTATCCCCATCCCTTCTGACCTCCATATCCCCACCCCGTATACCCCCCCATTGCCCCTCCCCTATCCCCCATCTCCGCCCCTCTGTGCCCCTGTACCCCCATCTCCATCCCCCTGTACCCCCATACCCCCATCCCCTGTACCCCCCCCATTCCCCCTCCCCAATCCCCCATCTCCATCCCCCTGTGCCCCTGTACCCCCATCCCAGTCCCCCTGTACCCCAATACCCCCATCCCCTCTGCCCTCCCGTGTCCCCCTCCCCTATCCCCTATATCCATCCCCTTGTGCCCCCCACCCCCTCAGCCCCCCCATATCCCCACCCCTGCCCCCCCCAGCACCATGTCAGACTCCCTCCTCCTCCTCCGCCGCATCCGTGACCGCGGCGGTGCCGCATCCCCATTACCTCCCCCCCCTCCACCACTCCCAGCTCCCCCCCCCCCACCTCCATCACCCCCGGCTTCCATCCCCATCCTCCGTCGCAAACGCGGCCGCCGTCGCCGTTTCTACCCGGAGCACCGGGTCTACCGAACGCGCAGCTCCTTCCTGGACCTGACGGAGGAGCAGGTGCTGCGTCGCTACCGCCTGGACAAGGCCGCCATCGCCGGGCTGTGCCGGGAGCTGGGAGCCGACCTGGAGAGCCTGACGGGCCGCAGCCACGCTCTGCCCGTGGCCGTCAAAGTCACGTCGGCTCTCACCTTCCTGGCGTCGGGCTCCTTCCAAACAGCCACGCGTGACACCACGGGCATCAGCCAGTCCGCCATGTCCAACTGCTTGGCTCAGTTTTTGGAAGCCCTGCAGCGCCGTGCCGCCCGTTACATCGCCTTCCCTTCGCCCGGCCGCTCCGCTCCTCACCCCGGTCCCTTCCCCGGGGTGCTGGGGCTGTTGGGCAGCATGCACGTGGCTTTAAGGGCTCCGTCCGAGAACGAGTTGGCCTTCCGCAACGCCCGCAATTTCCACTCCATGAACATGCAGGTGGTTTGCGACGCGGCCGGAGCCATCACCAACGTGGTGGCCAAATTCCCCGGCTCGTGTCCCAACGCCGCCGTCCTGGAGAACTCGGCCCTGGCGAGGCTGTTGGATGGGATGAGGCCGGAGGGAGTCTGGTTGTTGGGTGAGGAAGGGGTGGGGGGGTATGGGGAGGAGGTGTGAGGGGAGAGTTGAGGGGTTTGGGGGAGATCTGAGGGGTTTGGGGGGGATCTGGGGGGTTTGGGGGGGATTTGGGGGAGATCTGAGGGGTTTGGAGGCAGTTCTGAGGGGTTTGGGGGGGGGATCTGGGGTGAGATCTGAGGGTCTGGGGGAAATGGGGGGGTGAGGGGAGATGGAGGGGGTTTGGGGGCAATTCTGTACGTCTAGAGAAGATCTGGGAGGTTGGGGGAGAGATCTGGGGGGTTGGGGGAGAGATCTGAGGGGAGATTTGGGGGGTTTGAGGGGAGATATAGGGGGTTTGGAGGCAATTCTGTACGTCTAGAGAAGATCTGGGAGGTTGGGGGAGAGATCTGGGGGGTTGGGGGAGAGATCTGAGGGGAGATTTGGGGGGTTTGAGGGGAGATATAGGGGGTTTGGAGGCAGTTCTGAGGGGTTTGGGGGGAGTTCTGAGGATCTGGATGAGATCTGGGGGGCTTGGGGGGAGATTTAGGGAGTTTGGGGGGAAATCTGAGGGGCTTAGGGGAGATCTGGGGGGGTCGGAGGCAGTTCTGAGGGGTTTGGGGAACGTTGTGGGGGTTGGGGGGAGATCTGAGGATCTGGGGGAGATGGGAGGGGAGTAAGGGGAGATCTGGGGCATTTGGGGGGAGACTGAGAGTTTTGGGGGTGCCCAGAGGTTTGGGGGAGATGCAAGGATCCGGGGACTGGGGAGAGGCTCAGAGATTTTGGGTCTGGGGGAGACCCAAAGATGTGGGGAAGACCTTTGGATCTGGGGGGAGAACTTTGGCTCAGGGGGAGACTCAAAAGTTTTTGGGAAAATTTAAAGGCGTGGGGAAGACCCAAGGATGTAGAGAAGACCTTTGGCTGTGGGGGAGACCCTAAAGATGTGGGGAAGACGTTTGGCTGTGGGAGAGACCCAAGGATGTGGGGAAGACCCAAGGATGTGGGGAAGACCCACGGACATAGGGAAGACCTTTGGCTCTCGGGGAGGCCTTTTTCTCTGGGCTCCACCCGATGCCTCAAGGAGCACCCACGGCTCTCAAGGCCTCACGGGACCCCCGGTCTGACTCCGGTCGCCCCCCCAGGTGACCGCAGCTACCCTCTGAAGACGTGGCTGATGACCCCCATCCTGTTCCCCTGCGGCCCCGCGGAGGAGCGTTACAACGCGCTGCACCACCAGGCTCTGTCCGCCCTCCGCCACACTCTGACCCTCCTGAAACGTCGCTTCCGCTGCCTGGACGCGGCGGGGGGCTGCCTGCAATACGCCCCCCAAAAGGTCTGTCAGATCTTCCTGGCTTGCTGCGTGCTGCACAACATCGCTCTGCGTCGCCGGATGCCGCTGGAACCCCCCGACGGCCCCGAGCCCGACCCCGAACCCGAGCTGCCCCTGCAGGCTCCACACGTGCAGATCTCCAGCGAAGCGCGGGCCGTGCGGGCTCGTATCGTGCAGCAGGTGAGGGACAGCATGGGGTGAGACGTGGACGTCGTGTGGGACAGCGGGGACACGATTTGGGGGCGCTGGGGACACGTGGTGGGGGTGTGAGAGCCGAAAACCTCGAGGATGTTGGAGGGGTTGGGGTGTGAACCCCCAAAACCTCGAGGGATGCGTCTGGGGATGTGGGGATGTGAGCCCCAAATCCTTGGGGACACCTGGGGATGTGGGGACATGAGATCCCAAATCCTTGGGGACGTGTTTGGGGACACTGGGGACGTGTGGTGGGGGAGTGAGAGCCCAAAACCTCGAGGATGTTGGAGGTGTTGGGATGTGAACCCCGAAAACCTCGAGGGATGCATCTGGGGATGTGAGCTCCAAAATCCTTGGGGACACCTGGGGAATGGGGGGACGTGAGACCCCAAATCCTTGGGAATGCATTTGGGGACACGTTTGTGGACATGTTTGGGGACACTGGGGACGCGTGGTGGGGGAGTGAGAGCCCAAAACCTGGAGGATGCTGGAGGAGTTGGGATGCGAACCCCCAAAACCTCAAGGGATGCATCTGGGAATGTGGAGATGTGAGCCCCAAATCCTTGGGGACACTTCTGGGGACGTTGTGGATGTGACCCCAAAACAAACTGGGGTACAATGGGGGACACCGTGGGATGTGACCCCAAAAGAAAAGCAGGGGGAGATGTGGGGATGTGGGGACACGCGGTCCGCACAGCTTTGTGTCCCTCCCCCCCCTCCCCCCCATTTTATGGCCACCGTTTTTTCCTTTAGGGCCAATAAAACTCTTCATGCATGGCCCCAAATCCGTCACTTCCATTTGTAGGAACGGAAAACAGAAGGGATGTGGGGGGGGAGGGGGGGAAAGACTCAAAGATTTGAGGGAGACCCATGGGTTTGAGGGACGCCCAAGGATGTAGGGAAGACCTTTGGCTTCGGGGGAGACCTTTGGGTCTGGGGGAGTCCCAAAGTTTTGGGGGGAGTCCCAACGTTTTGGGGGAGACCCAAGGATGTAGGGAAGACCTTTGGCTCTTGGGGAGTCCCAATGTTTTGGGGGGAGACCCAAAGTTTTGGGGGAGACCCAAGGATTTAGTGAAGACCTTTGGCTTTGGGGGAGTCCTTTGGGTCTGGGGGAGTCCCAACGTTTTGGGGGGAGACCCAAGGTTTTGGGGGAGACCCAAGGATGTAGGGAAGACCTTTGGCTTTGGGGGAGTCCTTTGGGTCTTGGGGAGTCGCAACGTTTTGGGAGGAGACCCAAGGTTTTAGTGAAGACCTTTGGCTTTGGGTCCGAGGGCCACAGCTTTGCGTTCCCTCCCAAGTCCCCATTTTGTGACCGCCGCTTTCTCCTTCGGAACCAATAAAGCCCTTCATCCACGGCCCCAAATGCATCGCTTCCATTTGTAGGAACGGAACACGGAGGTGAAACATGGTGGGGTTGCGGGCTGACGGAGCTCTGCCTCACCGCCGCCCCAGCGCCGACTGCACGATGCCCCCCATGGCGGCGGCTCTCCGGCCCTGCTGCAGCCGGTACAGCATCTCCCCCCGGTCCCTGCGCAGCTTCTCCTCGTAGCTGCGTCCCCTCAGAGTCACCACGTCCCCAAATTCCTCCCTCAGCCTCCTCAGCATCCCCTGCAGCTCCTCCTCACAGCGCAGCACCTCCGCGTTCAGCCGTCGCCGCGCTCGCGTCTCCCCGTGGAGGGCGGCCGAGGATGGGAGCCCGGGGCGGCGTTGGCGCTGGAAGAAGCGGTTGGGGTCCGAAGTTTGGAGCTCCATCCCTTCCAGCAGAGCCAACAGCCGCTCCCGACGGCGGATCAGAGCGGCCGCTTCTTCCCACACCTCCAAGGCGGCCTTCAGTCGTCGCCGGGCGGCCGCCGGGCCGTATTTGGCGGCCATGGCCAAACGCTCGCCCGTGGGGAGCTGAAGGGCGGCCCAGAGGCGGTGCAGGCGGTGCTGCAGCTCCTCGGGTTTGGGCGTCGGAGCTGCAGGAGGGGGTTCCGCTGTCCCCCGAGCCGCAGGCCGGGGTTCCGCCGTCCCCCGCGGCTGCTCGTCGGGCAGCTCCTCGCCGCCGTCGGCGCCGCCGAGGTCGAAGATGGCGTGGAGGAAGTCGGAGCCGGCGGCGGTGAGGAAGTGCTGGTAGTCCTGCGGGAGGGCGGGGGGCTGCTGCGGTTGTTGCCGCGCTCTGGGGGCTTTCGGAGCCCCCCGGGGCCGCTGTCGGGATTTCCCCGCTGTCAGATTGAGGTCGGTGGCTGCCGGTTCCAGCAGCGGCTCCGCGGGGAGAGGCGAGGAGCGGGCGGGCAGCACAGAGCCCAGCTGGGCGAGGAGATCCCGGAGAGCCTCGGGGGGGGCTGGGGGGGGGCGATGGGGAAACTCCATGGGCTGCACTGCGGCGTGGGTGTGCAGTGGTTGTGCCTTGGTGTCACCTTGCAATGGTTGTGTCACACTGTGGGTGTGCAGTGGTCGTGCCTTGGTGTCACCACTGAATGGTTGTGCCTTTGTGTCGCTGTGCAGTGGCTGTGCCTGTGTGTCACCTTGCAACGGTTGTGTCACACTGGGGGTGTGCAGCGGCTGTAGCTTTGTGTCACCATGCAGCAGTTGTAGCTTTGTGTCACCATGCAGCGGCCGTAGCTCCGTGTGTCCGTGCAGCGGCCGTAGCTCAGTGCCGCCGTGCAGCGGCCGCCGCCGTCTCCCAGCGCGCAGCAGCTCCGCCCCCAGCTCAGAGCCCGGCTCCGCTTCCAGGCCCGCTTTCACCGCGTCCTCCGTCGGCTCCGGGCGCCACGACAGCCGCACCCCGACGGCCGGCGGGGCTCCGCGCGGCTCCTCCGGCGGCTCCATCGGCGTCCGGAGGCGGCGGAGCCTCGCGCGGTCCTCGGGGCGGCGGGTGACGGCGGCGAGCAGCGGGGGCGGCCGCGGGGCGGGGGGGGCGCGTCCGGAGGGGCCGCGTCGGGTCGCCGGCGGCTTCGTGGCGGCGGGGCGGAGCGCCTCCCTCGCTCCTCCGCGGCGGTTCGGCGGCGCTGCCATCGCGCGGCGCTCCGCGCTCACGAAACCGAGCCGCAAAACCGGCGCCGGGCTTCGGGAAAACGAAAGGCAGCGCCGCGGGCCTCGGCGTCTCTGTTTCCGTGGCGACCGGCGCGCCGGAAGTGACGTGTAGACAACGCGCCCGCGTTCCCCGAGGCCCCGTTGCTGCGCCGATCGCTGCGCCGGAAGTGATGCCGCGTCGGATGTGACGCTTGTCAGGTCTGCACCGGAAGTGACGCCCATGCGCTTTACACCGGAAGTGGTGCTTTCTGTTTATGCGCCGGAAGTGACGCCTATGCGATGAGCCGGAAGTGGCGCTGGAGCGTTGCGCAGCGCGGGGAGTTCAGAGTCCGCCGTCATGGCGGGGGCCGGGGGGTCGAGCTGCACGGTGAGCGGCGGCGGCGCTTTGGGGGCGGGCGGAGGGGGTTTAGGGGTCCGGGGCTTCGCACGCCGCCATTTCGGTGGCGCAGAGCCCCGTAGGTGGGAATTTTGATGGCGCAGGTCCTCACAGACGGCGGCGTTGTGGGGTGCCGGGCCACACGGGGGGCGCAGGGGCCGAGAAATGGCATTTGGGGGGGGGGCAGCTCATCCCATCCCGTCCCACCCCATCGCCCCTTTTCCAGATGGAGTTTGCGGTGCAGATGAGCTGTGAGAGCTGCGCCGAAGCCGTGCGGGCAGCGCTGGAGGGCGCCCCAGGTGAGCCCCACTCTGTGCCCCCCCCATCTCCCCACTCTGTGCCCCCCCCATCTCCCCCCCACACCCCCAATTTCCAGGCATGCAGCTGCTGGAGCTGCACCCCAAAGCCCCACTCTGTGCCCCCCCCATCTCCCCCCCCCCAATTCCCAGGAGTGCAGCTGCTGAAGCTTCGCCCTGAGGCCCCACTCTGTGCCCCCCCCCCCATCTCCCCACTCTTTATCACCCCCCCATCTCCCCCCCCCACCCCCAATTTCCAGGCGTGCGGCTGCTGGAGCTTCGCCCCGAGTCGCAGACGGTGCTGCTGGAGGCCCAGGTGGGAGCGGAGCGGGTGAAGGAGCTGCTGGAATCCAGCGGGCGCCGCGCGGTGCTGCGGGGTCTGGGGGTCGCCGGGGGGCCCCGCGGAAGCGACACGACGGCGGCGGTGGCGGCGCTGCAAGGCGACGGCGGAGGTGTGAGGGGTTTGGTGAGGTTCCTGCAGGTTTCCCCGGAGCTCTGCTTGGTGGATGGGGTCATCGACGGGCTGAGGCCCGGCCCCCACGGGCTGCACGTGCACGAGTTTGGGGATACGTCCCAGGGGTGTCAGAGGTAGGGGGGGAGATGGGGGGGGGCGTGGGGACATCATTGGGGGCGGGAGAGGGGAGGGGGAAGGGGGAGGGTAGAGGCATCCCGACGGTGGGGGGAAAAAAAGGGGCTGTGCAATGGGGTGGGGGCACCGCCACGGTGGGTGGGGGCACACGGTTGGGATGGGGACAACGCAATGGGGACGGGGACGAGGACCCCCCCCCAGTGGGGACAGGACATCCCATGGAAGGAGAAGGACACCCCAATGGGGATGGGGACACACCAATGGGGACAGGGGAGAAGGACCCACCCAATGGGGACGGGGACACCTGATGGAAGGAGAAGGATATCCCAGGGGGGAAGGGGACACCCCAGTGGGGACAGGGACACCTGATGGAAGGAGAAGGACATCCCAGGGGGGAAGGGGACACCCCAATGGGGACAGGGACACCCCAAGAAAGGAGAAGGAAGCCTCTGTGGGGGACAGGGACACCCCAGCAGGAAACAAGGACACCCCAGTGGGGACTGGGACACTCCAATGGGGACTGGGACACCCCATAGGAGATGGGGATACCCCATAAAAGGAGAAGGACACCCCATGGGGGAAGGGGGCACCTCAATGGGGAGAGGGATACCCCAGTAGGGACAGGGACACCCCAATGGGGTCAGGGACACCCCAGAGGTGCATGGGGGCACCCCAATGGGGACTGGGACACCCCCAGCTGGAGGGGAGGACACCCCACTGTGGGACAGGGGTCCCTCCTCACCCCACATCTCCTCCCTGCAGCTGCGGGGATCACTACAACCCCGACGGGGAGAGGCATGGGGGGCCGCAGGACCAGCACCGGGTGAGCGGGGGCATTTTGGGGGTGCTGGGGGCACTTTGGGGGTGCTGGGGGCACTTTGGGGGTGCTGGGGGACATTTTGGGGGTGCTGGGGGACATTTTGGGGGTGCTGGGGGGAATTTTGGGGGTACTGGGGGGCACTTTAGGGTACTGGGGGACATTTTGGAATGACTGGGGGCACTTTGGGGTGCTGGGGGACATTTTGGGATACTGGGGGGCACTTAGGGGTGCTGGGGGGCACTTTAGGGTACTGGGGGACATTTTGGAATGACTGGGGGCACTTTGGGGGTGCTGGGGGACATTTTGGGGTACTGGGGGGCCCTTTGGGGTCGTGGGGGGCACTTTGGGGTCGTGGGGGGCACTTTGGGGTGCTGAGGGCATTTTGGGGTGCTGGGGGGGCACTTTGTGGGTGATGGGAGGTACTTTAGGGTACTGGGGGACATTTTGGAATGACTGGGGGCACTTTGGGGTGCTGGGGGGCACTTTGGGGGTGCTGAGGGGCACTTTAGGGTGCCAGGGGGCACTTAGGGGTGCTGGGGGGCAGCTCGGCCCCCCCCCGACCCCCATCCCGCCCCGCAGCACGCCGGGGACCTGGGCAACGTGTGGGCTGACGCCGAGGGCCGAGCAGCGTTTCGGATGGAGGACGCGCGGCTGAAGGTGGGGGTCTGGGGGTGGGGGGGTCGGTACCCCGGAGCCTGCACCCCCTCCCCCCCACTTACAGCCCCCTCCCCCAAAGGTGTGGGACATCATCGGGCGCTCGGTGGTGGTGGATGCGGGTGAGGACGACCTGGGCCGGGGCGGCCACCCGCTGTCCAGGCTGACGGGGAACTCGGGGCCGAGGTGAGGCTGCGGGGCTGGGGGTCGGGTTTGGGGGGTGGGGTGGGGGGGTACGGTGTGATGACACCCCCATGTTTGTCTCCCCCACCCTCCAGGTTGGCCTGCGGGGTGGTGGCGCGGGCGGCCGGGCTCTTCCAGAACCCCAAACAGCTGTGCACCTGCGACGGCCTCACGCTATGGGATGAGCGGGACCGGGCTGCGACCCCCAGCCCCACCGCAGCCCCCAGCCCCACTGAAGCCCCCAACCCCACCGCAGCCCCCAGCCCCACGGTGACCCCGACCCCACATCTGTAGGCATAAGAACGAGCAGGAAATCACTTTGTGCCCCCCCTCCTCCCCTCCCCCAGCTCCCCCCCCCAGCTCCCCCCCCCCTCCCCCCAGCTCCCCCCCCCCGAAGGACCAAAGAGAAATAAAGCGCTTTGCGTTTCCTCGTTCCTCCCCCGAAATTAGAGCGCGGCCCCTTTAAGAGGGGGGGTGGTTGGGAGGTGTGAAGCAGCTGCTGGGGGCCGCGCATGCGCAATGGGACGGAGTCGTTTTGTAGTCATGCGCATGCGTGAAGGAACGGTTTGGTGCCGCGCGCGTTCCCGGCACGCATGCGTAGTCGTTGTGTAGCGGTGCGCATGCGCGGCGGGCGCGCGATGATGGGTGTCGGTGCGCGTGCGCAGTAGAACGGCGTCTGAACGGCTCGGCGTCGTGGTGCGCATGCGCAGTGAGTGGAACGGGGCGGGTCCGTGAGCGGCGCGCGTGCGCCTTGGGTCGCCGAGGCGGCGCGCGTGCGCAGTAAAGGGGCGGGAAGCCGGCGCGCACGCGCAGTGCGCGATCACCGCCCCCCTCCGCGCTGAGGAGGCGCCGCCATTTTGTGAGGCCGCCGCCGCCGCCAGCGCCATGCGTCCCGGCATCAAACTGTTCGTGGGCAACGTCCCCGAGGAAGCGACGGCGGAAGAACTGAGCGAGCTGTTCTCCGGGGTGGCCGGCCCGGTGCTCGGCATCGCCTTGATGAAACAGTTCGCTTTCGTTCACCTCCGGGACGAAGCGGCGGCGGCCCGCGCCATCACGCAGCTCAACGGCCATCAGCTGCACGGCCGCCGCATCGTGGTGGAGCCGTCCCGGCCCCGGCCCACCAACACCTGCAAGATTTTTGTCGGCAACGTCTCGGCCGCGTGCACCAGCGGCGAGCTGCGGTCGCTGTTCCAGCAGTACGGCACCGTCGTGGAGTGCGATGTGGTCAAAGGTACCGGACCCGCCGCTCCGGGGCCCTCGGAGCCCCTCGTGGGGGGGTGCGGCCTCCGCCGCGTGGTGCCGCGTGCGGCCCTGAGGCGGGGCGGGGGGGGGGGGCGAGGCGCTCCGACGGGGGGCTGGAAGGGCGTCGGTCCCGCGGGGGGCGATGGAAGGCGGCGCGCGCGCTCCTTGCTGCCAGCGCTGCGCATCGCTCCGCCGCAGGACGGGCGTGGAGCTGAGCTGCTCCGCTGTGGGCTGCGGGGGTCGGAAGGCTGTAATTACCCCCTGTTAATTGATGCTAGGTGATTTCCGTACTCTTGGCCGCCATTCATACACCTAAATCTGCTCCGATCTGGACGTGGAGTTGAGCTGCTCCACGATGGGCTGCAGTGGGTTGGAAGGCTGTAATTACCCCCTGTTAATTGATACTGGGTGATATCCATGCTCTTTGTCACCATTTATACACCTCTGATTTGGACGTGGAGTTGAGGTGCTCTACGATGGGCTGCAGTGGGTTGGAAGGCTGTAATTACCCATATTAATTGATACTAGGTGGTTTCCATGCTCTTGGCCACCATTTATAGACCTAAACCTGCTCCGATCTGGGCATGCAGTTGAGCTGCTCCACGATGGGCTTCAATGTGTTGGAAGGCTGCAATTACCCCCTGTTAATTGATACTAGTTCGTTTCCATGCTCTTTGCCACCATTTATACACCTCCGATCTGGACGTGGAGTTGAGCAGCTCCATGATGGGCTGCAGTGGGTTGGAAGGCTGTAATTACCCCCTATTAATTGATATAAGGTGATTTCCGTGCTCTTTGCCACCATTTATAGACCTAAATCTGCTCCGATCTGGACATGGAGTTGAGCTGCTCCACGATGGGCTGCAATGGGAGGTTGGACGGCTGTAATTACCCCCTATTAATTTCTACTAGATCTTTTCCATGCTCTTTGCCACCATTTATACATCTCCAATCTGAACATGGAGTTGAGCTGCTCCGCTGTGGGCTGCAGTGGGTTGGAAGGCTGTAATTACTCCCTATTAATTGATACTGGGTGATTTCCATGTTCTTTGTCACCATTTATACACCTAAATCTGCTCCGATCTGGACGTGGAGTTGAGCTGCTCCACGATGGACTGCGGTGGGTTGGAAGGCTGTAATTACCCGCTATTAATTGATACTGGGTGGTTTCCATGCTCTTGGCCACCATTTATACAGCTCCGATCTGGACGTGGAGTTGAGCTGCTCCACTGTGGGCTGCAATGGGAGGTTGGAAGGCTGTAATTACCCATATTAAAGGGTGTAAGGTGATTTCTCTGCTGCTGTTTGCCACCATTTATACACCTAAATGGACTGCAGGGTGGGTATGGAGGGAGCTGCTCCCCCGTGAGCTGCAATGGGAGGCTGGAAGGGTATAATTACCCCCTATTAATTGATATAAGGTGATTTTCCTCCTCTTTGCCACGGTTTTATTTCTCTGCTCTTTGCCACCATTTATGCACCTAAATCTGCTCCAGTCTGGACATGGAGTGAGCTGCTCTCCCGTGAGCTGCAATGGGAGGTTGGGAGGCTGTAATTACCCCCGATTAATTGGTACTAGGTGATTTCCATGCTCCTTGCCACCATTTATACACCTAAATGGACTCCAGTGTGGGGATGGAGGGAGCTGCTCCCTCATGAGCTGCAATGGGAGACTGGAAGCCTATAATTACCCCCTATTAATTGATGTAAGGTGATTTCCTCACTCTTTGCTATCATTTCTGTGCGTAAATGGACTCCAGTCTGGAGACAGAGTGCGTTTGCACCCCCGTGAGCTGCAGAGGGATGCTGGAAGTCTGTAATTGCCCCCGCTAATTGATACAAGGTGATTTCCTTGCTCTTTGCCACCATTTCTATACATAAATGGACTCCAATCCGGATGCAGAGCGAGCTGCTCCATTGTGAGCTGCAATGCGAGGCTGGAAGCCTCTAATTTCCCACTATTAGTTGATATAAGGTGATTTTCCTACTCTTTGCCACAGTTTAATGCACTTGCTGTGCTTTTTGCCCCCATTCAGACACCTAAATCTGCTCCAGTGTGGACACGGAGCGAGCTTGCACCCCCGTGAGGTGCAGTGAGAGGCTGGAAACGTACAGTTCTCCCGTATTAATTGATATAAGGTGGTTTCCTCACTCTTTGCTGCCGTTTCTACACCTAAATCTGCTCCAGAGCAGTTGTGCAGGGTGCGCTGCAGGAGCTGCTCCCCCGTGAGCTGCAACGGGAGGCTGGAAGTCGATCATTTCCGTGCACTAATTGCTACAAGGTGCTTTCCTCCGCTCTTTGCCGCCATTCGTACGCCTCAATCCGATCTGGGTGTGGATGAGCTGCTCCTCCGTGAGCTGCAGTGGGAGGTGTGATGGCTGTGATTGATTACTCCGTGTTAATTGATGTTCGGCGCTTTCCTTCCCTTTTTGCCATGCTGTCAGGGGCTTTCTCCCTTTTTTTCCCTCATTTATACACTTAAACCGATTCCAACGTGGACATGGAGCGAGCTGCTCCCCTATGAGCTGCAATGGGAGCTCTGAAGCCTCTGATTACCCGCTGTTAATTGGCGTAAGGTGCTTTCCTCCACTCTGCCATCACATCACAGGAGCCCCCATCCCCAGCGCAGACACAGAGGCTGCAGTGCAGGAGCTGCTCCCGCAGCCGCAGCTGCGCCGCCGAGTGGGGATGCATTTTGGGGGCTGCTGAGGGGGTCTTTGCGGCAGAGGAAGGGGAGAGCGGGGAGCGCAGATTTGGGACAACTTCTGAACTTTCGGGGCTGTTGATGCCACCTCTGTGGGATCGCGCGCTGCTTTGAGGCACTCATTGTGCAGGAAGGAGCGGGACGAGCTAATGAGCGAGCTAATGAGCGCGCTAATGAGCGTGGTCACCGCGTTGGTGCTCAGCGGCCCTTGGTTTGGGCTGCACGCGTTGGCCGCGCCGTCCCCGCCGCTCTCTGACTGTGTGCTGTTTGGCTCCTGGGCTCGGGACGGCGCTGAGAAGCCCAGA
Organism: Lophura swinhoii; assembly: GCA_030408155.1. Taxonomy (NCBI): domain Eukaryota; kingdom Metazoa; phylum Chordata; class Aves; order Galliformes; family Phasianidae; genus Lophura; species Lophura swinhoii. Next base: position 377,406 of record CM059491.1, read on the forward strand.
CCCGTCGTGGCGCGGGGTCAGAGCCCACCTCACCGCTCCCCCCCACCACCGCGTCCCTTCGCCCCTGTCTGACGTCTCTGCTTCGTTAACGACTCTCGTTACCGCGCTGCTCGTTTGCTCAGCGTCTTCACGCCACGCCAGCCCCGCTCCCTCCTTCTTGCTTGCACGGGGGGGGGGGGGGGGCACAGAGCACGGCGATGTGTGAGGGCACGACAGGGCTGGGAGCATCACAGGGCGCACGGCCTGAGCTCCATCGTTTAACCTAACGATGTTAATTAACGGCCTCAAAGCTTTCTGTCTAAGCGGGAGCTCGGAGCTTCCCTGAGACCCTGCGGTGCTGCCCCCGAGCTTTGGGGGTCTGGGGGGATTTGTGAGCCTGGGATCTCGCAAAGGGGCACCGTGGGGGGGTCCGGAGCGCGGCTGGAGCTGAGGTCGTGGGGCCGCCGTCGTTCGTTACCGAGTGCGTAGGGTAGAGCCGGGCGGCGCGCCTCGTTAAGCCTTCAAGCCTGTAACGAAATGTCTTTTCTCCCCCACTGATAACCCTCTGTCTGCTGCTTTATCAGACTATGCATTTGTTCACATGGAGAACGAAGCAGATGCAAAAGTTGCCATCGAAAATCTTAATGGGAAGGAGGTGAAAGGAAGAAGAGTCAATGTGGAGCTCTCGACCAATGTGCAGAAAAAGGGAGCGGGTCTGGCCGTGCCGGCCGGCGTCGTGGTGGACAAGAACAAGCGGATAGGCCTGGAGTACAGGGAGAAGTTCCAGCCCAAGATTGAGGGCTTCGAGCAGCGCCGGCTCGCGGACTCTGCCTTCCCCTCAGCTGCCGCCGGCTACGCTGCCACCTCCTCCTCCTCCCTGTACGATTACCAGCAGCGCTTCGGCACAGCCGCCAAGTACGACGGCTTCGACGCGCAGCCCCGGCCCTCGTCCCCCACCTACTTCGGCCGGGACCGCAGCCCTCTGCGGCGCTCCCCGAACCGGGCCGGCTACTCGGCGGCCACGCTCCCGGTGACGGCGCAACCGGCCGCTTACCGCGCCCAGCCCTCAGCCTCGCTGGGGGCTGCCTACCGCGCCCAGCCCTCGGCTTCTCTGGGCGTGGCCTACCGCCCGCAGCCCACCACCGGCCAGGCCGCTGCCTACCGCGCGCAGCCCTCGGCCTCGCTGGGCGCCGCGTACCGCTCGCAGGCCGCCGTCTCCCTGGGCGCCTCGCAGCCCGCCGCCGGCTCCCTCGCCTCCTACGGCGCCCAGCCCGCCGCCGCCTCATACGGCGCGCAGCCCGCCGCCTCCCAGCTCTCTGGCTACGGCCTGCAGTCCTCGACCCTCGCCTCCTCCTATGGGGCGCAGGCTGCCTCCGGCTACTCCGCCGCCTATGGCGCCCAGGCCGCCGCCGCCGCCTATGGTGTGCAGGCCGCCGCCGGCCCCACCGCCTCCTACAGCGTGCAGTCGGTAGCCACGCACGTGGCCTCCTACGGCACGCAGCCCACCGGCTATGGCGTGCAGCCCGTTGACGGCCATGCCGCCTCCTACGGCGCTCAGCCTGGCACCGCGCTCCCCGCCTCCTACGGTGCCCAGCCGGTGGCGGCTCACGCCAGCTCCTATGGTGCGCAGCCGGTAGCTGGTCACGCCACCGCCTATGGTGCCCAGCCGGTGGCCGGCCACTCGGCCTCCTACGGTGCCCAGCCGGTGGCCGCCGCGCTCTCGGCCTCCTATGGTGCCCAGCCGACCGCCGGCCACTCGGCGTCCTACGGCGCTCAGCCCGCCGCCAACCTGCCCGCCTCCTACGGCAGCCAGGCCGCCGCGCTGTCCGCCACCTACGGCGCACCGGCAGCCTCCTCGCTGGCCGCCTCCTACGGCAGCCAGGCCGCCGCCTCCTACAAGGCACAGGCTTCCGTCCCGCTGACGGCGGCCTACCGAGCCCAGGCCTCCAACTCGATGGCGGCCTCCTACCCGGCGCAGCAGGCCTCCTCCGCGTCGCTGGTGGCCGCCTACAGAGCCCAGCCGGGCAGCGCCTACGACGGGCCGAGCCAGCTGGGGCAGCAGGCTGCCTCCTACCTGGGCCTCTCGCAGGCCGCCGCCGCCGCCGTCGCACCACCCTACGAGCGCACCCGCCTCTCCCCGCCTCGCAGTGCCGGCTATGACGATCCGTACAAAAAATCCTCCGCTCTGGCAAAAAGGTATGGAGCCCGGCTGGCGGCTCGCGCGTAGCCCACCTGCGGCAGCGTCTTCTTCCCCTCCTCCCTCCCCTCGCTTCTCTGTGCTGGATACCGGGGGGCTTTCGGTGCCTGGGGACGGGCCGGCTGTCCGTCTGTCCATCTGCTGCGTCGCTCCGTGCCGCGACAGCCGTCGGTGCCGGGTTGCGGCGGTGCCGTGCGCGACGCCGCGGGCTCACGGTTCTCCCCCAGAACGGGGCGGGGGACGAGTTCGGCTTCGCTTGTTCACCGAGCGCTCCCCGGGTCCCCGCGCTGCGCCACAACCCAGGGTGCCCGCACCGCCGCTCCGCCTTCACACCACGTCTCTCTTCTCTCGCCCAGGTACAATTCAGACCGCCGTCTCTCTGAGCTCTCAGATTACCGCCGCTTAGCGGACTCCCCGCTCGCGTACCGCCGCTCACCAACAAAGTCCCCGATGGATTACCGCCGCCTGCCAGACGCGCACGCCGATTACGCCCGCTACTCGGGTGGCTACGGCGATTACCTGCCCGCGGCCCGCGTGCACTCGGGCTACCAGCGCCGCCTGTAGCGTGCCCCGAGCCGCCCCCCGGCCTGCGCCGGATCCCCCCTTCTCGCGGCCCCCTCCGAGGGCACGGACGGTTGTTTTTGGGTTGTTTATTTTTTTGTTTTTTAGCCACCTTTTCGTTGTTTTTGAGTTTTTAGAAGGTTTTTCATTCACGGTTTGAGCAGCTCCCGCAGCGTGCCGGGAGGAGCGTGGGCACGGCCTGCCTGTAGCGCCGCGCGTCGCGCTGTGGCTGTCGGCACCGCACAGCTTCGTTTGCAGCCCAAACCATCGGTGCCGAACGCGGCCCCTCCGTTCCCCCCACACCTTCTTAGCGTTGCGTTCAATCCAGGCACGGCGTCGGACTCGACCCTGCGGCGCCAAGTGACGTTTTGTACGACTGTAAATAAACCGCTGGGCTGTTCTCAGTTTAGAAACCCTCGTCTGCTGTTTTTCTTTCCCCGTTCAGGGCAGTTCTGACCCGACCCCTCCTTTTAGGCAATGGGGGAAGCGGTGTGCGCCAGGACGACTGTACATTGGTACGGCAGTACGTGGTGGATGTACACCAACACACTTCCGCCTGCTCCCTGCATGTTTGGGTTGCAGAAGCAGCTTTGGAGAAGAGATGGTGGATGTGGGACTGCCGGCGCTCTGTTCCTAATCCAAACACTTCTGCCTGCAGGTTTTCCCTTCAGCCAACGTGTGTTTTTTCTCTGGGAATTCACTAAGTGAAATGTAATCTGTTCTTTGCAGACAGCGCTTTGGTTTTATCCAAGCAGCTCCTCAGCGTGACACGGAATCAGCTCGACTGCCCCGGGGTGAGCAGTGCCCGTCCCTACGGTGCGCTCACCGTGTCGCTGAGGCCGAGCGGGGCTCCTCCTCACTGCTGGAATTCAACTATAAAACCTTACAAAAGCATTTTTTGTCCCTTGTCTTCCCTGAGCTGCAGAACGCAGCGCGTCCTCTGCGGCTGTTCTCTGACACCATCACCACTTGCTTTGGTTTTATTGCAGGGTGAGGATGGCGGCTCGCGTGTGAGTGAAGAAGTACAGCCTGAAAAACTACAGCCCTACTGGGCAGAAATACAGCCTGACAGAGCAACAGTATAGTCTGCTGGGGTAGAAAGACAGCCTGACAGGACAACCGTGCAGCCAGTTGGAGTAGAAATACAGCCTGACAGGGCAGCAGTACAGCTGGTTGGGGTACGCTCAGCCCAGGTTGCTGTCGGGTGGGCACAGTGGTTGCAGGAGCCTCACCCCCTGGGTGCCTCATTGGCGAGGATTCGTTAACCAGCGTGGCACGGGAGGTAACGAGCACCCTAACAATTCTCCCCCTCGTTTTCCAGGCTGGTGGCAGCAAGAGGGTCCCGAGGAGCGGCAGGAACAGCTTTGAGGTAGAGCAGGAGGAGCGCAGCCACAGCCAGAGGTACGCTGGTAGGAATGAGCTGAGTGGCAGCGCTGGAAAAGAGGCCAAGAAAGTCATCGCTGTACCCAGGGAGGTGCTGGAAAGGAGATGTGAGAAGCTCATAGGAGAGGCAGCTATAGCTGTAGGAGACAGCCAGGGGAGCGGGTGAGAGCTGCTGGGCAATGCCACGACCCCCAGAATTCGGGCTGGGGGATGAGGGGCTTCCCCAGAACAACAGGAGCAGGGGGCCACAGGGTCAGGATGTAAAAGGCGCTGAGCCCAGACCTCGGCCCCAAAGAGCGTTTAATTGCATTGAGTAATGGGCCGGCAAGGCCAAGGGGAAAGGCGGGGGGCTCTGTAGGGTCCTTAACGAGCCAGCCCCATTAATTAGCCTGGCATCAGGATGAGGACGGTGTTAGAGTGGGGCTGTAAGGCGGAGCTGCTGCCTCAGCGGTCTCTTCGTTTGCAGCATGACAGTGGTGAGTGCAGGGGAAGGGGAAGCGCCCGCGCAGGAGACACAGGCCCGGGTTCGTTAAGAGGTTCGTTAAAAGAGTTTATTTGACTGGAAAGAGCGGTCGGAGGGAGGGAGGGGTGGGAGCTCAAGGCCGAGGCAGAGCCGCAGGTTGGGCTCCAGGCGTGGCGCCGGGCTCGGCGCAGCGCAGTTGGGATCACTAAGTACCACAACGGTAAGACTGACCATCTTTAAAAAAACACGCACGTCCTTAAAAAAAAATAAGAAAAAAAAAACCCCAACAAACCAAAACCGAACCAAAAGAAGCTACAGCCCAGGCTGCGAGAGGGGGAACAGCAGCTCCACGCACGCCGCCAGGGGAACACGGAAGCAAAGCTCGTGCTACGGCTACGCTCGCGCTGAACCTGAGCCTAGACCAGCTAGGGGCTGGAGAGCGGCACGGGGAGGCGAGAAAGCAAATCCTGAAAGACTGAATGTAAAGTGGGGCCGGGGAAGGGGGATCAGCTACTTCTGACTACGCTACGAAGAAGCTCGTGCGTCCGTTAGGGACCGATTCGTTAGGTGAAACGGGTGTGCTTTGAAGCCCAGCACAGTCAGACGCGCACGGCACGGGAACCCGACGTCCAGCCGCAATTATCTTACCTGAAAGAGAAAAGCAGAGTTCAGGGACCCCGGCGGAGAGCTGGGGCTGTGCCGAGCCCTGCGGAAAAAGCCGGAGTCCAGCTGGAGTCCAGACATCAGCCGAGCTGTCGGCAGCGGGGCGCCGCTCGGTTGTGACTCGTCAGTCGGACCAGGCTCGGCATGGTGTTGGTGTGAGGGGAATGGGAGAGGAGCCTCCCCTCGCACCACGCCGGGGAGGCAGGGCCCGCTCCCGGCACCGGGAGGACCGCTCAACACCGAGATGCCGACGCTCATCTCGCCACGCTCGCTGTGCGAATGCCAGCCGGGCTCTGGTGGAGCCGGCGTCCGGGCTTTAACGCCCACAAAGGGCCCCGAGCCGGGTCCTGGCGCTCGGCCCCAACCTGTGCACCCCCTGCTCTGGGAACGAGGCGGAGTCAGCCCCGCTGCCGGGGGAACCCCGCGCAACCCCGGCGCACCACCGGTGGTCTGCAGCTCCACACACGCTCACCTCGGCTCAAAAGGCAGAGTACCGCGCCCTGTCCGCGTACGGGTCGCGCCCGAACCGCTGCATGTCGTAGAGCGAAGCCCGAGCGACCGACGAGACCGGCGACAGCTGACTACGATCGTACGTGTACGCCTCTCCGACGGTGGTGGCCGCGGCTGCCGTGCGGCGCAGGGGGCTTCTATCCCGGGTGTAATAGGTGGAGGAGGCCGCCGCCGCTGCCGCCGTGGCTGCAGCCGCCACCGCGGCCGCCGCTACGCCCGGGGTGGGCAGCAGAGCTCTATCGTAGGGGTCTAAGGTGGTGGGGATGCGGCTGGCCATGGCCGTGGTGGCCGCCATGGCCGTGGACTGGACCTGGGAGTACTGGGCGTACTGGGAGTACTGGGCCATGGTCTGCTCTGCGTAGGCGTCGTACGCAGAGGCCGTCGCATAGGACCTGACGCGGTAGCGCTTGTAGTAGTCGGCCATCCCGCCGTACGCGTCATCGTAATACATGGTCTCCCCATAGCCCGCAGTGTAGGGAGTGCGCACGGCTCCGTACTGCTCGTTATAGGCCTCGGTAAAGTCAGCCACTTGCCCCGGGCGATCTACCGGACACTCTTTAGACCAGTGCCCTTCCTTCCCGCACCGGTAGCAGCCGCTCTTGTCTCCCATCCCGGGCGCGGTCCTGAGCCGACTGGTGGACAACTGCACGCGCATCCGCTTGCCTTGAAGAAACAGACGCAAAAGGGAGGCTATAATTGAGGCCACACCAAGAGGTTCGTTAGAAAAACATGCACAGTAAAGCAGACATCGGGACACGACTGGACAGATCCCCACCGGAACAACGCTGGGAATCACAGAGTCCCCGACCTCCTGCATCCACCCTGCTGCGTTCGGCGCCGAGCCACGTGCCAACTTACCAGCACGGTGCCGGCAACACCGGTGACACCGAACACTCAGTGGCTCTGAGACACATCCCGCCTGTCCTGGAGGGACTCGCAGCCGAACCCACGGCCTCCAAAGCCGCAGAAAAGCAGTGTTCTGCCCCAAACCGGCATGCCGACCCGTTGGCAGCGAGCTCACCGCCACGGCAAAGTCAGCACGGTGCACTGAGAGCCACCCAGCGATGCCGCCCAACGGGGCCGCGCACGAGCGGGTCCTGCCGCGTCACACGCTGGCACCCGGGGGACGAGAGCCCTTCGGGAGGGGACACGGCCCCAGCTGTGTGCCGGGGAGAGTCTGACGTCGGATCCTGCACAGACCACAGCGCTTTGGAGAGGAGTTTCAGCATTGGGATGAGCAGAGGGACCGAGTGCGGGGGAGAGCAGCGCTGGGGACACCGGGGATGGGGTGGCGAGGAGCGGTGAAGAGCATCGGGGATGCCCAAAATGGAGAGGATGGGTCACGGGGAAGAACGGCTCTGGGGACACCCAAAATCGGGCGCCGGGTGGGGAAGGAGAGCTTTGAAGACACCCCCAAGACGGGTGATGACTTGTGGTGAAGAAGAGCACTGGGGACGCCCCGCAATTGGACAACAGGCTGCGGTGAGGTAGAGCTGTGCTGACGGCCGACGTGGGCAGGCAGGCGGTGGCAAAGAGGAGCGTTGGGGGACAGCCCAACTGAAAGCACCGGGGTCACCAACGCCCCAACCGGGGATTGGTGACACCGCGACAAGATGGCGGCATTTTGGGATGACGCAACGGTCGCGTCCCCAACGACCCAACGGGCGCCGGCACGGCCCCATGGAGATGCGCTCACTTTCGGTGCGGAGGAAACGGCTCGGCACCGACTCCGCTCATCCACTCGGCAAGCTGTGGAGCTGGCGTGAGCCCCGCTGCCACGCTGGGTCATCAGATGGATCCCCCGACCCACCCGAGACCCCGGAGCGTAACCCTCCGTGAGCGGGACCGCCGTGAGGACGAGCTCGGAGGACACACCAAAGGGACGAAGGGAATGCCGGCGTCACCAACACCCCGACTGGGGGTCGGCAACAGCGCGACAAGATGGCGGCATCTCAGGATGACGCAACGGACCCCAGCGACCCAACGTGGCTCAGACGGGGAAGAGCCGGCCGTCCCCGCGGAGCGTTCTCCCTGCGAGCTGCGGGGCCGGCTCCGGCCTCACCAAAAAGAGCCGTACCGCGCCGCCGCGCCGGGCCGTGGCCGACCTCCATCTCCCCATCGCCATCCCGTCCCCGTGCCACGCGGTGTCACCTTGGAACTCGGTGTTGTCCAGCCCTCGGATGGCCTCCACCGCGTCCTCCGCCCGCTCCATGTGCACGAAGGCGTAGTCCTTGACGATGTCGCACTCGATGACGGGGCCGTACTCCTCGAACTTGGCGCGCAGCTCCAGGTTGGTGCAGGTGGGGCTGATGTTGCCCACGTGCAGCTTGGTGGAGGCCTTGCTCTTGTTCTTGCTGGCCTCCACGTTGATGCAGACGCCGTGCAGCTTGTGGTGGTGCAGGTTGCGGATGGCGTCCTCGGCCGCCGTCTTGTCCTCGATGTGCACGAAGCCGTAGTTCTTGATGATGTCGCACTCCAGCACCTTGCCGTACTGCTCGAACAGCGAGCGGATCTCCTGCTCCGTCGCCTCCCGCGGCAGGTTCCCGATGAACAGCTTCACCATCTTCAGGCCTGCGGTGGGGCCGGGGGTGGGTGGGGGCTCTCGCCGCCCCTCCGTCCCACCCACCCCCCTCCCCCAGCCCTTCTCTGCCCCCCTGCAGACCTACAGACCCCCGCATCCCGCCCCACGGCCCTCGCTCTGCCCCAGCTCCTCTCCCCCCCCCCAGCTCCTCTCCTCCCCCCCAGCTCCTCTCCTCCCCCCCCCAGCTCCTCTCCCCCCCCCAGCTCCTCTCCTCCCCCCCCAGCTCCTCTCCTCTCCACCGCTCCCCCCGTACCCGACCCCGACGCCCTCCCCCCCCCTCTTCCGATCCCCTCAGCCGTCGTCCCCGTCTCCCCCAACCCCTCCGCCTCCCCCCCATTCCCTGACCCACATCTCCCACCTCCGGCCCCCCTCCCCTCCTCCCCCCGTCCCGTTCCCGGTCGCCCCTCCCGGTGCGGCCCCGCCCCCACCTGCGCCCTCCGCCGCTCTCTCCTCGCAAAATGGCGGCGGCGCTGCTCGGCCACTCGGGCTCCGCTCTTCGGTTCCCATTGGTTGTTCGGGCTGTTCGTCAAAAGCAGCACCGGCCCCCGGGGCGCGCTGGCCCCGCCCTTGTCTCCCTCGCAGCCAATCAGGGGAAGAGGTGGGGCGCGCGGAGCGGCCCATTGATGGTGAATGGGGGGATCCGGAGCGGCCCATTGGTGATGAATGGGGGGATCCGGAGCGGCCCATTGGTGATGAATGGGTGGATCCGGAGCGGCCCATTGATGGTGAATGGGGGGATCCGGAGCGGCCCATTGGTGATGAATGGGGGGATCCGGAGCGGCCCATTCATGCTTAATGGGGAATCCGGAGTCTGCCGTTCACTGGGGAATCTGGCGGCCCATTCACAGTCCTGTCCCGTTTCTCTCCCGTCCCGTTTCTCTCCCGTCCCTTCCTGTCCCGTCCCGTCCCATTGCATCCTGTCCCGTCCCGTCCCGTCCCACCCCATCCCATTCTGTCCCATCCCATCCCATCCCATCCCCATCCCAGTCTCCATCCCTGTCCCCATCCCATCCCTATCCCATCCCTTCCCCAATCCCCTCCCATCCCATCCCAATCTCCCCGCCCCCAGTCACACTCCATCCGCTCTCTGCAACCGCTTTATTTGGGGTTCAGCACAGCACTGTGGGCCGCAGGGACATCACAGGGACCCCCGGCACGGGGCAGGAAGGCACAGCGGCTCTGGGGGGGTTGGGGGGGGGGACACGACCCCGCACTGCCCCGGCCGAGTCCCTCCGTCAGCTCTGCGGGACCCCTCGCTTTTATTAAATGACCCCCCCTCATTTTCTGTGCCCACCCCCCCCCCCGCCCCCTCCCCTATTTGTTCTTCTTGAAGAAGCTGAATCTCTTCTCCCTCTCCTTCCCTTCGCGGGCTCGCAGCGGGGGGGGCCCTTCTCCGTGGGGGGGGGGGCACGGGGGGCATGCTCATGGCTCTCGTCATCCCTTTGCCCCCCCCCGGCACCGATCCCACCGCCGGCTGTCCTTCTCGTGGCCCCCCCGGCACCAGAGCGGCTGCTGCGTGGATGACGCGGAGCCACGCGCTCATCTCTGCCTGTGGGGGGGGCAAAAGGGGAGGGGGGGGCACGTCAGAGCCATCCGTGGGGTGCTCGTGTTCGCCCCCCCCCCAAAAAAATGCCCCCATCCTCTGCTCTCACCTCATCCTTAGCCTGGAAGAGGTACTCCTTGCCGTCGCTCAGCCTGCGGGGAGGGATGGGGAGTGGGACCCCCCCGCAAAGCCCCGTGCCCCCCCCCCAGATCCCCCCAACAGGGTGGGGACCGGGCTCAGCAAGTGCCCCCAGCCCCCCCCCCATACCCTGCAGCAATGCAGGAATGAGGCTCAGACCCCCCAGCAATGCAGGAGCAGGACTCAGCAGATGCCCCCCCATCCTATGTGACCCCCCCAGACCCCCAGCAATGCAGGAACAGAACTCAGCAGTTGCCCCCCCCATTCTATGTGACCCCCCCAGACCCCCAGCAATGCAGGAACGGGACTCAGCAGTTGCCCCCCCACTATGTGACCCCCCCAGCAATGCAGGAACAGGACTCAGCCATTGCCTCCCCACTATGTGACCCCCCCAGCCACCCCAGCAATGCAGGAACAGAACTCAGCAGTTGCCCCCCCCATTCTATGTGACCCCCCCAGACCCCCAGCAATGCAGGAACAGGACTCAGCAGTTGCCCCCCACCCCCCCATGTAACACCCCCAGCCCCCCCAGCAATGCAGGAACGGGACTCAGCAGTTGCCCCCCACCCCCCCATGTAACACCCCCAGCCCCCCCCAGGAATGCAGGAATGAGGTTCAGCAGTTGCCCCTCCCACTATGTGACCCCCCCAGACCCCCCAGCAGTGCAGGAACAAGACTCAGCCGTTGCCCCCCACCCTATGTGACCCCCCCCAGACCCCCCAGCAGTGCCGGAACAGAACTCAGGCGTTGCCCCCCACCCTACAACCCCCCCCCCGTGCCCCCCGCCCCCGTACCCCCAGTTTGAAGACGTGTTTGCGCTTCTTGTATTCGGTGGCGGGGTGGCAGTGGGCGCCGCGCAGGCAGGCGGGGGCTCCCCGTGGTAGGGGGCTCCGTGGCTGGCGCTCTTGGCGTCCTTGTAGACGCTCAGCTTGCCCCCCCGCAGCACGCAGTACACGCTCTGCCACGACCTGGGGGGGGGGGGGGGGAGAGATTTGGGGGGGGGGGTTTGGAGGGATTACAGGGGGATTTGGGGGGGGAGATTGGGGGATTTGGGGGTGAATATGGGGGGGTCGGGGGCAGATTTGGGGATATAGGGGGATTGGGGAGGAGATAGGGGGTTTGGGGGTGAATATAGGGGGATTTGGTGGGAATTTGGGGATATAGGGGGATTTGGGGGGGAGATAGGGGGTTTGGGGGGGATATAGGGGTTTGGGGTGAATATAGGGGGATTTGGGGGAGATAGGGGTTTGGGGGGGATATAGGGGGATTTGGGGGGAATTTGGGGGATATAGGGGGATTTGGGGGGAGAGATAGAGGGATTTGGGAGAGGATTTTGGGGATATAGGGGGAATTGGGGTGAATATGGGGGGATTTGGGGGGGAGATAGGGGGTTTGGGGGGGATATAGGGAGATTTGGGGGGATTTGGGGGATATAAGGGGATTTGGGGGGAGAGATAGAGGGATTTGGGGGGGATATAGGGGGTTTGGGGGTGAATATAGGGGGATTTGGGGGAGATAGGGGGTTTGGGGGGGATATAGGGGGATTTGGGGGAATTTGGGGATATAGGGGGATTTGGGGGAGATAGGGGGATTTGGGGAGGGATTTTGGGGTATAAGGGATTGGGGGTGAATATGAGGGGGTTTTGGGGGGGATTTGGGGAGATTAGGGGATTTGGGGGGGAGACAGGGGGATTTGGGGGGGGGATTTGGGGGGTATAAGGGACTTGGGGATATAGGAGGATTTGAGGGGGAGATAGGGGGATTTTTGGGGGGATTTTGGGGGAGGGATTTGGGGAGATAGGGGGATTTGGGGGGTGATTTGGGGGATAAAGGGGTTTTGGGGGGGGATTTGGGGGGTGATTTGGGGGATAAAGGGGTTTTGGGGGGAATGGGGGTTTTGGGGGGGCATATGGGGGGGCTTGGGGGGGGAGATCGGATGCAGGGGGCGTGGCCACAACGCAGGCGTGCCGTGTGGGGGCGGGGCCAAAGAGCCGGGTGTTGCAAAGGGGGCGGGGCTTATGGGGGTGTGTCCATAAGGGGGGCGGGGCTTATGGGGGTGTGTCCGGGTGGAGGAGGGGCTTATGGGGGCGTGTCCGGGTGGGGCGGGGCTTATGGGGGCGTGTCCGGATGGGGGCGGGGTTTCCTCACCGGTTCGGGGCCTTCTTGCCCTGCGCCTCCATCTCGTGCTTCCGGCACAGCCCCCCCTCCAGGCTCTCGGGGGCCGGGGGGGGTGCGGGGGGGGGCAGCGTGGCTGCGTGGGAGGGGTCGGCGGCCGGGACCCCCCCTCGGGGGCGGCCTCGGGGTGGTGACCCCCCCGGGCTGGGAGCTTTCTCCTGCGCCCTATTGGTCAGCGCCGGCCCCGACGGCGCCTGTGGGGGGGGGGGGAGAATGGGGGGGGTCACATCTGTGGGTTCCCTGCGGGGGGTGGGGGATGTATGGGCGTGGGGGGGGGCATAATTTTGGGGGGGGGCTGTACCTGCGGCGCTGTGCTGTCCGGGCAGATCCCATTGACTGCCATGGGGCGGCTCTGCAGGGCCGGGGTCCTGGGGGGGTTAAGGGGGGGGGGGGGGGGCAGTGGGTTGGCACCCCCCCGTCTCTCCCCCAAGACTTTGAGCTGCCCCCAAATTTTCCGCTGCACCCCCCCCTGCCCCCCCAAAGCCTCGGTCCCAACATCCCACAGGGACCCCAAAGACCCCCCCATATCCCCCCCCCCTCCACATCCCCCCATTCCTCCTATTTCCCCCATTTCCTCCATTCCCCACCCCCCTCATTTCCAACATTCCCCCCTTATGCCCCCCCCATTTTCCCCCCATTTCCCACATCCCCCCTTTTATTCCCCCCCCAATTCCCTCATTTTCTCCACCCCCCCATTTCCACTCCCCCCCCCAATTTCCCCCATTCCCCCCCATTCCCACCCCCCCCTCCTCTATCCCCCCCCCATCCCCTCCCCAATTCCCCATTAATCTCCATTCTACCCCCCCACGACCCCCCCCCCTCACCGCTGTGTTTCTCCCCCCCCCGCCCCATTCTGAGCTCCGGGGGGCACAGTGGGGGGGCCCCCCCCGGGCTCGGGCTGCTGGGGGGGGGGTGTGGGGGGTCTTTTCTTCCTCGCCTCCTCCTCCTCGCGCGCTGCTTCTCCTTCTCCTCCAGCTGCAATGGGGGGGGGGGGTTGTTATGGGGTGGGGGGTCTCGGGTGGGAGAGTCTGGGGGGTCGTTAACATGTGGCCCCCCCCTCTCAGCCCCCCAGATGGAACACTGGGGACCTGGAGCTCACCAGCACTGTTTGTACCCTCAGGGCTGGGAGGGATTCTTATGGGGTGGGGGGTCTTGGGGGGGCAGGCCGGTGGGGGGGGGGGGACCTTCACATGTGCCCCCCCTCCCCAGCTTCCCCTCACCGTGTTGAGCCTAATGGGGGGGTTCCAAGAGGGTCCTAAAGTGTGCCCCCCCCTTTTTTTCTCTTCCAGATGGAACGCTGAGGGCCCAGCTCCACCAGCACCTCTCCCACCCCCAAACAGGGACGGCGGGGGTCCTCAGCAGCACAGTGGGGGGTCTGGGTGTGGAGACCCCCCCCTTCACCGTGTTGAGCCTAATGGGGGGGGTCCAAGAAGGTCCTAAAGTGTGCCCCCCCCCCTTTTTCTCTTCCAGATGGAGCACTGAGGGCCCAGCTCCATTGCACTTCTCCCACCCCCAAGCAGGCACTGTGCGGACCCCCAGCACTGCAGTGGGGGGGTCTGGGTGTGAAGCCCCCCCCTCACCGTGGTGAGCCTAATGGGGGGTCCCAGGGAGGTCCTAACATCTGTCCCCCCTCCGTCCCCCCTTTCTTCTCTTCCAGATGGAACACAGTTGACCCAGCTCCACCAGCACCTCTCCCACCCCCAAACAGGGACGGCGGGGGTCCCCAGCACTGCACTGGGGGGTCTGGGTGTGAAGCCCCCCCCCTCACCGTGGTGAGCCTAATGGGGGAGTTCCAGGGGGTTTCCAAGG
>CM059491.1:391507-429408 GCA_030408155.1 Lophura swinhoii
CCCACATCCCACCCCATTGCCCTACGTCCTGTCCCACATCCTACCCCACTGCCCCTCATCCCACCCCACATCTCACCCCACTGCCCCAGGTCCTGCCCCACTGCCCCCCATTCCCCCCCCACCGCCCCCCATCTCCACCCTCCTCCCCCACCTGCCCCCCTCCCACCCCCCATCCCGACCCAGCCCCCCATCCCCCCACCTCCCCCCTCCCCCACCACCCCACTGCCCTCCATCCCAACCCACTCCCCCCATCCCCACCTCCCTCCATCACCCCCCTCCCCCCTCCCCCTCCATTCCACCCCCCACTGCCCCCCATTCCCCCACCTCCTCCCACCTCCCCCCTCCTCCCTCCCACCCCCCATCCCCCATCTCCCCCCATCCCCCCCACCGCCCCCCATCCCCACCCTTCTCCACCCTTCTCCCCCCCCCTCCCCCCTCCCCCCCTTCCCCCATCCCAACCCGTCCCCCCAGCGTCCCCACCGCCCCCCATCCCCACCCTCTGCCCCCATCTCCTCCCTCCCTTCTTCTCCCCCCATCCCAACCCAGACCCCCATTCCCCCCACTGCCCCCCATCCCCACCCACCTCCCCCCATCTCCCCCCTCCACCCCCCATCCCAACTCATCCCCCCCACTACCCCATCCCCACCCTTCTCCCCACATCTCCCCCCTCCCCCCTCCCGCCCCCCATCCAACCCATCCCCCCAGCCTCCCCACCGCCCCCCATCTCCACCCTTCTGCCCCCCATCCCCCCCAACCTCCCCCCATCTCCCCCCTCCCTCCTCCCCCCCTCCACCCCTCACCCTCCATCCCCCCACTACCCCCCATCCCCTCCTCCCCCCACCGCCCCCCATCCCCCCCACCTCCCGCCATCTCCCCCCCTCCCCCCCACCTCCCCATCCCAACCCATCCCCCCCCACCTGCCCCCATCTCCCCCCTCCCCCCATCCCACTTCCCCTCCCACCCCCACACCCCCCGCCCCCCCGTCTCCCCCCTCCCACTCCCTCACCCCCCCCCGCCCCCCGCTCACCGGGGCCGCTCGTGGCGGTCGATGCAGAGCCGCACGCCGTCCATCCAGAGGACGAGGTCGCGGACGGCCCGCAGGAAGCGGAATTTCTCGGCGTTGTCCAGCAGGAGGCGCCGCCGCTCCCGGCAGCAGCGCTGCAGCGCGGCCCAGGCGTCGCTCACGTCCCGCTCGTGCCGCCGGATCTCGGCCGCCCTCTCCCCGGCGTAGCCCTCGGCCAGCCGCGCCGCGTCCTCCTGCACCTGGCGGACCTGCGGACGAAGAGGCGCGGCGCTGCTGTGGCCTGCCAGGACCCTTCGACCTGGCTGAACCCCTCCTGTGACCTGCTAGGACCCTTCGACCTGGCTGAACCCCTCCTGTGACCTGCCAGGACCCTTCGACCCGGCTGAACCCCTCCTGTGACCTGCCAGGACCCTTTGACCCGGCTGAGCCCCTCCTGTGACCTGCCAGGACCCTTTGACCCGGCTGAGCCCCTCCTGTGACTTGCCAGGACCCTTCGACCTGGCTGAGCCCCTCCTCTGGCCTGCCAGGACCTTTCCAACCACACTCAACCCCTCCTGTGTTCTTCCAGGACCCTTTGACCCGGCTGAACTCCTCCTGTGACCTGCCAGGACCCTTCGACCTGGCTGAGCCCCTCCTCTGGCCTGCCAGGACCTTTCCAACCACACTCAACCCCTCCTGTGTTCTTCCAGGACCCTTTGACCCGGCTGAACTCCTCCTGTGACCTGCCAGGACCCTTCGACCCGGCTGAGCCCCTCCTCAGGCCTTCCAGGACCCTTCCAACCACACTCAACCCGTCCTATGACCTGTAAGGACCTTTCCATCCCAACTCAACCCATTCTATGATCTCCAAGGACCTTTCCATCCCAACTCATCCCTTCCCATGACCTGCAAGGACCCTTCCATCCCCTCCCAACCCCTCCTACGACCCCTAAGGACCCTTCCACCCCAACTCAACCCCTTCTATGTCCTTTCAGGACCCTTCCACTCCCACCCAACCCCTCTTATGACCTGTAAGGACCCTTCCATCCCAACTCATCCCTTCCTGTGACCTGTAAGGACCCTTCCATCCCCACCCAACCCCTCCTATGACCTGTAAGGACCCTTCCATCCCAACTCAACCCCTTACTATGTCCTTTCAGGACCCTTCCACTCCCACCCAACCCCTCTTATGACCTGTAAGGACCCTTCCATCCCAACTCAACCCCTTTTATGACCTCCGAGGACCCTTCCTTCCCTTCCCAACCCCTCCTACGACCTGTAAGGACCCTTCCATCCCTACCCAACCTCTTCTATGTCCTTTAAGGACCTTCCCAATCCCTCCTACGACCCCTAAGGACCCTTCCATCCCAACCCAACCTCTCCTATGACCTGCAAGGACCCTTCCATCCTCTCCCAACCCTCCTACAACCCCTAGGGACCCTTCCACCCCCACCCAACCCATTCTATGATCTCCAAGGACCCTTCCATCCCAACTCATCCCTTCCTATGACCCCTAAGGACCCTTCCACCCCAACTCAACCCCTTCCACGTCCTTCCAGGACCCTCCCAGCCCCTCCCCAGCCCCCCCCCGCCCCCCACCTGGGCGCTGAGCGCCTGGACGTCGCGCTCGTAGGCGCAGTGGAGGCGCTGCAGGGCCTCGGCGGCGCTCAGGTCCCTGCCCAGCTCGTCGGGCAGCCGCCGCCGCTTCTCCCGCACCCCGGCCAGCGTCTCCCCGGCGTGGCGGAAGAAGCGCTGCAGCTCGTGGGAGGCGGCCAGCAGCTGCGCCCTGGTGTCCATCAGCTCCAGCAGCTCGGCCCACGCCTCGTTCAGCGCCTCCTTCCACTCCGCCGCCGCCCGCCCCGTCCGGGTGCCCGGCGCCGATCAGCGCCTCCGCCATGGCGTTCGCCGCCGCCACCCGCTCACCGCCCACCGCCCGGCTGTCGCGGCTGAACTCCAGGAATCGCTCGCGGAGCAGCTGGGGGGCGGACGGGGACGGGGGTGAGGGGGGCGATGGGGTGGAGGGGGGAGGAGGGGGGAGGAGGGGGGAAATGGGGTGGGGGGGGAAGAAAAATGGGCTATGGGGCAGCGCTATGGGGCAGTGATGTTATGGGGCAGGGCATCGGTTCAGGGCTATGGGGCAGTGATGCTATGGGCAGGGCATCGGTTCAGGGCTATGGGGCAGTGATGCTATGGGGCAGGGCATCGGTTCAGGGCTATGGGGCAGTGATGCTATGGGGCAGGGCATCGGTTCAGGGCTATGGGGCAGTGATGCTATGGGGCAGGGCATCGGTTCAGGGCTATGGGGCAGTGATGCTATGGGGCAGGGCATCGGTTCAGGGCTATGGGGCAGTGATGCTATGGGGCAGGGCATCGGTTCAGGGCTATGGGGCAGTGATGCTATGGGGCAGGGCATCGGTTCAGGGCTATGGGGCAGTGATGCTATGGGGCAGGGCATCGGTTCAGGGCTATGGGGCAGTGATGCTATGGGGCAGGGCATCGGTTCAGGGCTATGGGGCAGTGATGCTATGGGGCAGGGCATCGGTTCAGGGCTATGGGGCAGTGATGCTATGGGGCAGGGCATCGGTTCAGGGCTATGGGGCAGTGATGCTATGGGGCAGCACTATAGGGCAGCACTATGGGGCAGGGATGCTATGGGGGCAGCGCTATGGGGCAGAGCTGTGGGGCAGCACTATGGGGCAGGGATCCTATGGGAAAGCGCTATGGGGCAGCGCTATGGGGCAGGGCTATGGAGCAAGCGCTATGGGGCAGTGATGCTATGGGGCAGGGCAATGGGGCAGATCTATGGGGCAGTGCTGTGGGGCAGTGCTGTGGGGCAGCGATGCTATGGGGTAGCGATGCTATGGGGCAGGGCTATGGGGCAGCGCTATGGGGCAGGGCTATGGGGCAGCGCCGTGGGGCAGCGCCGTGGGGCAGCGCCGCACCGTGACGTGCTCGTAGTCCTGCCCCATCTCGTGCGCCGCCGCCACCACCTCGCGCTCCATCAGCCACTGCTCCACGTCGTCCAGCTCCCTGCGGAGCTGCCACAGCCGCTGCTGCTCCTGCAGCCGCCCGCGCCGCTCCTCCCACAGCTCCTGCAGCCCCGCGTACCGCCGCCAAACCTCGGCCTGGCGCTGCCGCAGCCGGGAGCTGCGGGCGGACGTGGGAGGCGCTGACGCCGCGCGGCGCCCATCCGTCCACGGGGCACCCATTGAATCCATGGGGCTTCCATTGAATCCATGGGGCCCCCATCCATCCCATGGGGCACCCATCCATCCCATGGGGCTCCCATTGAATCCATGGGGCACCCGTCCATCCCATGGGGCACCCATCCATCCCGTGGGGGCTCCCATTGAATCCATGGGGCACCCACTGATCCCATGGGGCACCCATCCATCCCATGGGGCACCCATCCATCCCATGGGGCACCCATTGAATCCATGGGGCACCCATCCATCCCATGGGGCCCCCACTGATCCCATGGGGCACCCATCCATCCCATGGGGCTCCCATTGAATCCATGGGGCACCCGTCCATCCCATGGGGCACCCATCCATCCCATGGGGCTCCCATTGAATCCATGGGGCACCCACTGATCCCATGGGGCACCCATCCATCCCATGGGGCACCCACTGATCCCATGGGGCACCCATCCATCCCATGGGGCACCCATCCATCCCATGGGGCTCCCATTGAATCCATGGGGCACCCATCCATCCCATGGGGCTCCCACTGATCCCATGGGGCACCTACTGATCCCATGGGGCACCCATCCATCCCATGGGGCACCCACTGATCCCATGGGGCTCCCATTGAATCCATGGGGCACCCACTGATCCCATGGGGCACCCATCCATCCATGGGGCACCCACTGATCCCATGGGGCACCCATCCATCCCATGGGGCACCCACTGATCCCATGGGGCACCCATCCATCCCATGGGGCACCCATCCATCCCATGGGGCTCCCACTGATCCCATGGGGCACCTACTGATCCCATGGGGCACCCATCATCCCATGGGGCACCCACTGAATCCATGGGGCACCCATCCATCCCATGGGGCACCCATCCATCCCATGGGGCTCCCCCTGATCCCATGGGGCACCCATCCATCCCATGGGGCACCCACTGATCCCGTAGGACACCCACTGACACCACAGGGCACCCACTGATCCCATAGGACACCCACGGACACCATGGGACATCCACTGACACCATGGGGCACCCATCCATCCCATGGGACACCCATTGACTCCATGGGGCACCCACTGATCCCAGGGGGCACCTACTGATCCCATAGGACACCCACTACACCACAGGGCACCCATTGATCCCATAGGGCAGCCATTGATACCACAGGGCACCCACTGACACCACGGGGCACCCGCTGCTCCCATGGGGCACCCACTGATCCCATAGGACACCCACCGACTCCACGGAGCAGCCATTGACTCCATGGGGCACCCACTGATCCCATAGGGCAGCCATTGATACCACAGGGCACCCACTGACACCATGGGGCAGCCATTGATCCCATGGGGCACCCACTGATCCCAGAGGGCACCCACTGACACCACAGGGCACCAACTGGTCCCATAGGACACCCACCGACTCCATGGGGCACCCATTGATCCCATGGGACACCCAATGACACCATGGGGCAGCCACTGACACCACGGGGCACCCACTGATCCCATAGGGCAGACATTGATCCCATGGGGCACCCACTGATCCCAGAGGGCACCCACTGACACCACAGGGCACCCACTGACTCCATGGGGCGCCCATTGATCCCATGGGGCACCCAGTCACCCCATAGGACACCCACTGACCCCATACAGCACCCACTTGTCCACAGGACACCCAGTACCCCCATAGGACACCCAGTGACCCCATACAGCGCCCATTTCCCCCCAGGACCCCCACTGACCCCATACAGCACCCACTGGCCCCACAGGACACCCAGTAACCCCATACAGCACCCACTGGCCCCACAGGACACCCAGTAACCCCATTCAGCACCCATTTCCCCCCAGGACCCCCACTGACCCCATACAGCACCCATTGACCCCACAGGACACCCAGTGACCCCATACAGCACCCATTTCCCCCAGGACACCCAGTGACCCCATACAGCACCCACTGACCCCCCAGGGCACCCACTGATCCCATACAGCACCCATTTCCCCATACGGCACCCATTGTCCCCGCAGGACCCGCAGCGCCCCCCCGGCCCCCCCGGCCCACCTGTCCGGGTGCCCCCCGGCCTGCAGCTCCCTGCTCTGCTCCGCCAGCAGCTGCACGCAGCGCCCGAAATCCCGCAGCGCCGCCTCCAGGCTCAGGTGCTTCTTCAGCAGCGCCTGCGCGCTCAGCTCGTCCTGCGGGGCAGCGGGACGCTGGGGGGGTTGGGTGGGGGGAGGCGAGGGGGGGGGGTTGGGGGTGGGATGTGGGGTAACACGTGGGGTGGAGGGTTTGGGGGTGGGGAGTTTGGGGGTGGGATGGGGGGATTTGGGGTAACACGTGGGGTGGGGGTGGGATGGGATGAGGGGGGGTGGGGTGGGGTGTAGGGATGCGGGGTGAGGATGTGCGATGTGGGGTGGGATGGGATGTGGGGATGGAGGTTGGGGGTGTGGGTGGGGGTGGGGGGCTTGGGGGTGGGATGGGGGGATGTGGGGTGGGATGGGATGGGGTGAGGGGGTGTAGGGTGGGGTGTAGGGATGTGGGGTGGGATGTGGGGATGGAGATTGGGGTGTGGGGTGGGATGTAGGGATGGGGGGTGAGGATGTGGGGTGGGGGATGAGGTGGGATGTGGGATGGAGGTTGGGGGTGGGGGTGGAATGGGGGGATTTGGGGTGGGGGGGTGGGGTGGGGGTGGGATGCAGCACAGGGATGCGATGCAAGGATGCAACGTGGGGATGCAGCACAGGGATGCAACGCAGGAATGCAACGTGGGGATGCAACGCAGCGATGTGATGCAGGGCTGCAGCGCAGGGCTTCAACGTGGGGATGCAGCACAGGGCTGCAGCGCAGGGATGCAATGTGGGGATGCAGCACAGCGATGTGATGCAGGGATGCAGCGCAGGGCTGCAATGTGGGGATGCAGCACGGAGCTGCAGCACACGGATGCGATGCAGGGATGCAGACAGGGATGCAATATGAGGCTGCAGCACAGGGATGTGACGCAGGGATGCAGCACAGGGCTGCGGCGCAGGGATGCAACGCAAGGACGCAAGATGAGGCCTGCAGCACAGGGCTGCAATGTGGGGCCGCAGCACAGGGCTGCGATGCAGGGATGCAATGCAAGGATGCAATATGAGGATGCAGCGCAGGGATGCAATATGAGGCTGCAGCACAGGGGTGCAATGTGAGGATGCAGCACAGGGCTGCGACCCAGGGATGCAATGTGGGGGTGCAGCGCAGGGATGCAGCGCAGGCTGCAATGTGAGGATGCAGCACAGGGCCGCAGCACAGGGCTGCGATGCGGGGATGCAATGCAAGGATGCAATATGAGGATGCAGCACAGGGCTGCGGTGCAGGGATGCAATGTGAGGATGCAGCACAGGGATGCAATATGAGGCTGCAGCACAGGGATGCGATGCAGGGATGCAGCACAGGGATGCAACATGAGGCTGCAGCACAGGGCTGCGGCACAGGGATGCAACGTGGGGCTGCAGCACAAAGATGCAATGTGAGGTTGCAGCACAGGGTTGCGGAACAGGGCTGCAATGTGGGGCTGCAGCACAAGGATGCAATGTGAGGTTGCAGCACAGGGTTGCGGAACAGGGCTGCAACGTGGGGCTGCAGCACAAGGATGCAATGTGGGGCTGCAGCACAAGGATGCAATGTGGGGCTGCAGCACAAGGATGCAATGTGGGGCTGCAGCACAAGGATGCAATGTGGGGCTGCAGCACAGGGCCGCGGCGCGGCGCCGCGCGGCACCTTGGGCTTCTCCTGGGCCATCATGTGCAGCTCCTGCTCCCCCATCCAGGCCTCGGCCTCGGCGGCGTCGCGGTAGAAGAGCTGAGCGGCCTGGGCGCTCTGCAGGCGGCGGTGCCGCAGCTCGGCCTGCAGCCGCAGCTCCTTCCAGGCCTCCCGCAGCTCCCGCAGCTCCCGCAGCTCCGGCAGCCGCCCGCCCGCCTCCCCGCGCCGCCCCCAGCAGCTCCGCCACCCGCGGCTCGTGGCCCTGCAGCTCCTTCTGCAGCGTCTGCGGGGCCAGAGGGGGCTGAGGGGGGGTGGAGACCCCCGGAGGGGGGTTGGGACACCCGTGGAGGGGGTGGGGGGGTATAGATAGGGGAACTGGGGGGGGGTGGGACCCCCGTAGGGGGGTTGGGACCCCCGTGGAGGAGGGGATGGAGACCCCTGTAGGGGGCTGGGGGGGTGGGACCCCCGGGGAGGGGGTGGGGAGGTATAGACTGGGGGGGGGGTGTAGATGGGGGGGTTGGGACCCCCATGGAGGGAATGGGGGGGGTATAGATGGGGGGGGGTGGGACCCTCATTGAGGGGGTGGAGGGGGGATGGAGACCCCCATGGGGGGGTGGGACCCCCGTGGAGGGGGTGGGGGGGTATAGATGGGGGGGGGGGTGGGACCCTCATTGAGGAGGTGGGGGGGATGGAGACCCCCATAGGGGGGTTGGGACCCCCGTGGAGGGGGAATGGAGACCCCTGTAGAGGAGCTGGGGGGGGTGGGACCCCTATTGAAGGGTGGGGGGGGGTGGAGACCCCCGTAGGGGGGCTGGGATCCCGTGGAGGGGGGGGGATGGAGACCCCTGTAGGGGGGGGTAGGACACTCATTGAGGGAGTGGAGGGGGGGGGTGGAGACCCCTGTAGGGGAGCTGGGGGGGGTGGGACCCTCATTGAGGGGGGGGGGGATGGAGACCCCCATAGGGGGGTTGGGACCCCCATGGAGGGGGTGAGGGGGTATAGGTGGGGGGGTTGGGGGGT
Source organism: Lophura swinhoii (assembly GCA_030408155.1). Classification (NCBI taxonomy): domain Eukaryota; kingdom Metazoa; phylum Chordata; class Aves; order Galliformes; family Phasianidae; genus Lophura; species Lophura swinhoii. The sequence continues at coordinate 400,451 of CM059491.1, forward strand.
GGGACACCTATGGAGGGGGGATGGAGACCCCTGTAGGGGGGCTGGGGGGGTGGGGGGGTATAGATGGGGGGGGGTGGGACCCTCACTGAGGGGGTGGGGGGGATGGAGACCCCCATAGGGGGATTGGGACCCCTGTGAAGGGGGGGATGGAGACCCCTATAGGGGAGTTGGGGGGGGTGGGACACCCATGGAAGGGGGGATGGAGACCCCCGTAGAGGGGTTGGGGGAGGTGGGACCCCTATTGAGAGGGTGGGGGGGGGATGGAGACCCCCATAGGGGGTTGGGGGGGTGGGACCCCCACCTGCAGCCCCCCCAGACCCACCTGGTTCTTCTTAATGAGGAGCTGCACGGACGGAAGGTCCTTGCCGTGGTCGGTGGAGGCGGCCAGGGGGCGGCGCTCCTTCACCCAAAGCTGTGGGGGCAAAGGGGGGTTGGGAGGGTCCTTGAAGGTCACCGAATGGGTTGGGTCGTGTTGGGAGGGTCCTTGAAGGTCATAGACTGAATTGGGTTGGGTTGGAAGGGTCCTTGAAGGTCAGAAAATGAGTTGGGTTGGGTTGGGAGGGTCCTTGAAGGTCACAGAGCCACGCATTGTGTTGGGGTGGGCTGGGTTGGGGTGGGAAGGTCCTTGAAGGTCACAGAATGAATTGGATTGGGTTGGGAAGGTCTTTGAAGGTCAATAAACAGATTGGTTTGCATTGGAAAGGTCCTGGAAGGTCAAAGAGCCACACGTTGTGTTGGGGTGGGCGGGGTTGGGTTGGGCAGGTCCTTAAAGGTCACAGAACAGATTGGTTTGCATTGGAAGGGCAGAATGAATTGGGTTGGGTTGGGAAGGTCTTTGAAGGTCAGTGAACAGATTGGTTTGCATTGGAAGGGTCCTGGAAGGTCACAGAGCCACGCGTTGTGTTGGGCTGTGCTGGGTTGGGTTGGGAAGGTCCTTGAAGGTCACAGGACGGGTTGTATCGGGTCCTAAGCACCCCTGAAGCTCACAGCCCGAGCTGCTTCGCGTCGCACGGGTCCTTGCAGCTCAAAGGCCGGCGGAACAGCTTGGGCCGCCCCACCGCCCCCCCCAAAGCCCCCCACCCCCCACTTGCGGCCCCCCCCACTCACGATTTCGTCCTGCAGGTCCCGCAGGAACTGCAGCTCCTCCTTGGAGGCCAGCAGGCGGCGCCGTCGCTCCCGCAGGGGCTCCTGCAGCGCCTCGAATCGCTCCTGCAGCGCCTGCAGCTCCGCCTGCAGCTCCGCGTGCACCTCCTCCTGCACTTCCGCCTGCACTTCCGCCTGCACTTCCTCCTGCACTTCCTCCTGCACTTCCGCCTGCGCTTCCTCCTGCGCTTCCGCCTCCACTTCCGCCTGCGCTTCCTCCTGCAGCTCCTCCTGCAGCTCCTCCTGCAGCTCCTCCTGCAGCTGCTCAGCCGCCCCCCCCCGGCCCAGCGCCTCCCACTGCGCCCGCAGCGCCTCCACCTCCTTCGCCTTCTGCGCCGTCTGCGCCTCCAGCAGCTGGGGGGGGAAATGGGAAGGGGCTGGGGGGGGCTCCGCAACCCCACCCCCCACCCGTGGGTGCCCCCACCCGGCAACCCCCCCATCCCCGTTCATTCACCCCATCCCAGGGCCCCCCATCCTCGTACCCCCCCCTCCAACTCTTCCTCCCCCCCTCCCCGCCCCATGACCCCCCCATGTCTCCCCCATGACCCCCTACACCCCCCCATGACCCCCTCACCCCCCACGCCCCCCCATGACCCCATGACACTCCCATGACCTCATGACCCCTACAAACCCCATGCCCCCCCATGACCCCATGACCCCCCCATGACCCTACCCTCTGGCCCCCACACCCCCCATGACCCCCCACGCCCCCCCATGACCCCCCATGACCTCATGACCGCTACGACCCCCCATGACCCCCCATGACCCCCCCATGACCTCGTGACCCCTACGACCCCCCATGACTCCCATGACCCCCCATGACCCTTCCCTCTGGCCCCCACACCCTCCATGACCCCCCACCCCCCATGACCCCCCCATGACCCCGTCTCCCCCTCTGCCCCCCATGACCCCCCCATGACCCCCCACGCCCCCCCACACGACCCCAATGACCCCCCTTCCCATGACCTCCATGACCCCGTGACCCCCCATGACCCCCCACGCCCCCCCATGACCCCATGACCCCCCATGACCTCATGACCCCCCACGCCCCCCATGACCCCCACGACCCCCACGACCCCCAATGACCCCCATGACCCCATGTCCCCCCATGACCTCATGACCCCATGACTCCTCCACGCCCCATGACCCCCCATGATCCCATGACCCCCCATGATCCCATGACCCCCCATGACCTCATGACCCCCCATGACCCCTCCACGCCCCATGACCCCCCGTGACCCCTCTCTCCCCCTCCCATGACCCCCCATGACCCCCAATGACCCCCCTTCCCATGACCCCAATGACCCCCCGATGGCCTCATGACCCCATGACCCCTCCACGCCCCCCCATGACCCCCCCGTGACCCCTCTCCCCCCTCCCCCATGTGTCCCCATGACCCCCCATGACCCCATGACCCCCGTGACCCTATGACCCCATGACCCCCCCGTGACCCCTCACCCCCCCCACCTGCTGCTCGTGCAGCAGCCGCCCGACGCCGCCGAGGTCCTTCCCGCAGCCGGCCGCGCGCAGGCGCAGCTCCACGTCGCCCAGCCAGCGGCGCAGCTCGGCGCAGCTCCTCCTGCAGCGCTCCGCCCTGCCGGCCCCCAGCAGCCGCCCGCTCCGCCGCCGCCCCGCCTCCTCCAGCCGCGCCCACAGCCGCCCCAGCTCCCGCAGCCGCTCCCGCAGCGCCGCCCGCAGCGCCGGATGCGCCGCGCACAGCCGCTGCCCCTCCTGGGGGGGGGAGGGATTGGGGGGGGAGGGGTGAGGTGGGGTGACGTGGGGGGGGGAGGGGTGAGATGGGGGGGTGATGGGGGGGGAGGGGAGAGGGAGAGGGGTGAGATGGGGGGGGGGGTGAGAAGGGGTGAGATGGGGGGAGAGGTGGGGGGGAGAGGGGGGGAGAGGGGTGAGATGGGGGGTGATTGGGGGGAGGGGGGTGAGATGGGGGCCGAGAGGGGGGAGGTCAGATGGGGGGGTGAGGGGTGAGATGGGGGGTGAGGTGGGGGGCGGGGGGGGTGAGATGGGGGGGGTGAGATGGGTGAGGTGGGGGGGAGGGGGGGTGATCAGATGGGGGGGAGGGGGGTGAGATGGGGGGGTGATGGGGGGGAGAGGGGGATAGAGATGGGGGGGAGGAGGGGGTGATGGGTGGTGAGGTGGGGGGGGTGAGGTGGGGGGGGAGAGGGGTGAGATGGGGGGAGAGGTGGGGGAGAGGGGGGGTAGAGATGGGGGGGAGAGGGGTGTGAAATGGGGGGGTGAGATGGCGTGGTGAGGTGGGGGGGAGAGGAGGTGATGGGGGGGAGGGGGGTGAGGTGGGGGGTGAGATGGGGGGAGGGGGGGATAGAGATGGGGGGAGGAGGGGTGATGGGGGGGCGGGGGTGAGATGGGGGGGTGATGGTGGCGAGTGGGGGGGAGTGGGGGGGGAGCGGGGGCGATGAGGGGAGGGGGGTGAGGTGGGGGGGTGGGGGGGATAGAGATGCGGGGGAGGGGGGGTAAGATGGGGGGATGAGATGGGGTGAGGTGGGGGAAGGGGGGGTCAAATGGGGGAAGGGGGGGTCAGGTGGGGGTGAAGAGGGGAGGGGGGAACATGGGGAGGGATGGGGGGAGGGAGGGGTGAGATGGGGGAAGGGGGGAGGGGGGGGTGAAACGGGGGAGGACCCTTCTGTGGGGTGGGAGCCCCTTCTATGGGGTGGGAGCTCCTTCTATGGGTTCTGCCCCCTTTCTATGGGGTCCTGCCCCCTCCCCATGGGGGTTTGGCCCCTCCCCATGGCTTCTGCCCCCTCCCCATATACCGTACCCCCTTTCTGTGGGGTTCTGGCCCCTCCCCATGGTTTGTGCCCCCTCCCCATGTGCTGTGCCCCCCCCCCCCATGGGGTCGTGCCCCCTTTCTATGGGGTTGTGCCCCCCCATGGGTTGTGTCCCCTTCATATGGGTTCTGCCCCCTCCCCATGGGGGTCGTGCCCCCTCCCCATGCGCTGTGCCCCCTCCCCATGGGCCGTGCCTCCTCTCCATGGGGTTCTGCCCCCTTCCTATCGGTTTTGCCCCCTCCCCATGGAGTTGTGCCCCGTTCCCATGGGGTTGTGCCCCCCCCCCCCCACGTGCTGTGCCCCCCCCAGGGGTCGTGCCCCCTTTCTATGGGGTTGTGCCCCCCCATGAGTTGTGTCCCCTTTCTATGCGTTCTGCCCCCTCCCCATGTGCTGTGCCCCCTCCCCATGGGTCGTGCCTCCTCCCCATGTGCTGTGCCCCCCCCCATGTGCTGTGCCCCCTTCCTATGGGGTCGCGCCCCCCCCCGGTTTTTCCCCCTGCCCGCCCCCCCGCGCACCTGCCGCATTCTGTCCACGCATCCCCTGCTGGCGGCCATCTCGGCGCAGAAGGCGCGGTGCTTCTGCCAGGCGCCGGGGCGGCCGAGCGCCTCCAGCTGCGACGCGTCGCGCAGCGCCTCCAGCCTCTCGCCCAGCCACGAGCGCAGCTGTGGGGCCGCCGGGGGTCGCGCACAGCCCATAGCCGCCCCATACCCGCCCCATAACCGCCCCTTAACCGCCCCATAACCGCCCCACAGCTGCCCCACAGCCGCCCCACAGCCACCCCATAACCACCCCATAACCATCCCTTACCCACCCCATAACCACCCCATAACCGCCCCATACCTACCCCATAACCACCCCATAACTGCCCCATAACCACCCCATAGCCACCCCATAGCTGCCCCATACCCACCCCATAACCGCCCCACAGCTGCCCCACAGCCACCCCATAACCACCCCATAGCCGCCCCATAGCCACCCCATAACTGCCCCATAACCACCCCATAACCACCCCACAGCCACCCCACAACCACCCCTTAACCACCCCATAACCACCCCACAAACACCCCACAGCCACCCCATACCCACCCCATAACCATCCCTTACCCGCCCCATAACCACCCCATAGTCACCCCATAATCACCGCAAAACCACCCCATAACCACCCCATAACCATCCCTTACCCGCCCCATAACCACCCCATAACCACTCCATCCCCGCCCCATAACCACCCCATAGCCACCCCACAGCCGCCCCACACCCATCCCATAGCCACCCCATATCACACCATACCCACCCCATACCCCCCTCATATCCACCCTGTATCACCCCATAGCCCACCCCACACCCACCCCATACCCCACACCCGCCCCATATCACCCCATACCCCACCCCATATCAACCCACACCCACCCCATACCCACCCCTTACCCACCCCATATCACCCCATAACCACCCCACATCACCTCACACCCACCCCATACCCACCCCATATCACCCCACACTCACACACACCCACCCCACATCACCCCACACCCACCCCATATTACCCCATATCACCCCATACCCACCACCCCACACCCATCCCACACCCACCCCATATCACCCCACACCCACCCCATACTCCACACCCACCCCACATCACCCCACACCCACCCCATATTACCCCATATCACCCCATACCCACCCCATATCACCCCTTACCCACCCCATCCCCCGACCCCATCCCCCTCCACCTCCCCACCCCACATCCGTGCCCCCACCCCATATTGTGCCCCCCCCCACCCCACACCCCCCCGGCGCCCCACCTCCTCCCCATCCTGCAGGAACTGCTGCAGCTCCCCGTTGTCCCTCAGTTTCCCCAGCAGCTCCTGGGCGGCCTCGCGGTTCCTGCGGTGCCTGCAGATGGGGGGGGGGGGTCTCCTCAGCCCCTATGGGGGGGTTCTGGGGGTCTCCTCAGCCCCTATGGGAGTCCCTCAGCCCTGGGGGTCCCATCAAGGTTATGGGGGTGGTCCTGGGGGTCTCCTCAGCCCCTATGGGGGTCCCTCAGCCCTGGGGGTCCCCTCAAGATTATGGGGGTGGTCCTGGGGGTCTCCTCAGCCCCTATGGGGTCCCTCAGCCCTGGGGGTCCCCTCACCCCTATGGGGGTGGTCCTAGGGGTCCCCTCAGCCCCTATGGGGTCCCTCAGCCCTGGGGATCCCATCAAGGTTATGGGGGTGGTCCTGGGGGTCTCCTCAACCCCTATGGGGGTCCCTCAGCCCTGGGGGTCCCATCAAGGTTATGGGGGTGGTCCTGGGGGTCTCCTCAACCCCTATGGGGGTCCCTCAGCCCTGGGGGTCCCATCAAGGTTATGGGGGTGGTCCTGGGGGTCTCCTCAACCCCTATGGGGGTCCCTCAGCCCTGGGGTCCCCTCAAGATTATGGGGTTGTTCCTGGGGGTCTCCTCAACACTAGCGGGGTCTCCTCAGCCCCTATGGGGGTCCCTCAGCCCTGGGGGTCCCCTCAAGATTATGGGGGTGGTTCTGGGGGTCTCCTCAGCCCCTATGGGGGTCTCATCACTCCTATGGGGGACTCCTCAGCCCTGGGGGTCCCCTCACCCCTTGGGGTCCCATCAACGCTATGGGGGTGGTCCCGGGGGTCTCCTCAGCCCCCGTGGGGGTCCCTCAGCCCTGGGGGTCCCATCAACGCTATGGGGGTGGTCCCGGGGGTCTCCTCAGCCCCTGTGGGGGTCCCTCAGCCCTGGGGATCCCCTCACCCCTATGGGGGTGGTCCCAGGGGTCCCATCACCCCTCGGGGTCCCACCGACACTATGGGGGTGGTCCCGGGGGTCCCATCCCCCCCCCCCACCTGGTCTCCAGGGCCTGCAGGGTCTCCCTGACGGTGGCGACGTGGGGCCCCCCCTCCTCCACCAATTTGTGCCCTGCCGCCCGCAGCGCCTGCAGCCGCTCCCCGCCCGCCTCCATGGCGGCCATGAAGGCCTCGTGCTGCTTGATGGCCGCCTGCGCGCCCTGCAGGGAGCCGGGCAGCTCCGTGTGCGACAGCCTGTACTCCTGGGGGGCGAGAGGGGGGGTCACCATCCCCACTGCTGGGCCACAACGCCACCCCCATCACCCCAATCCCACCCCCTCCATCCCAATCCACCCCCATCACCCCAATCCCACCCCCTCCATCCCAATCCACCCCCATCACCCCAATCCCACCCCCTCCATCCCAATCCCACCGCCCCCAGCCCCCAATCCCACCCCTTCCATCCCAATCCCACCCCCATCACCCCACCCCCTCCATCCCAATCCCACCCCCAATCCCACCCCTCCCAGCCCCCACCCCCATCACCCCACCCCCATCACCCCAATCCCCCCCCTCCATCCCAATCCCCCCAACCCCACCCCCTAATCGCCCCCCCATCCCAATCCCACCCCCAATCCCACCCCTACTGTCCCCCAATCTCCTCCATCCCCCCCTCCACCCCAATTCCCCCCTCCATCTCAATCCCACTCCCATGACCCCAATCCCCCCCCTCCATCCCAATCCCACCCCCCTCCACCCCAATCCCCCAACCCCACACCCCAATCCCCCCCTCCATCCCAATCCCACTCCTACTGTCCCCCCAATCCCCCCCATCACCCCAATCCTCCCCTCCATCCCAATCCCACCCCCAATCCCACCCCTCCCAGCCCCCAATCCCATCCCCTCTCCACCCCAATCCCCCCCCTCCATCCCAACCCCACCCCCAATCCCACCCCTACTGTCCCCCAATGCCCCCCCTCCACCCCAATCCCACCCCCCTTCCATCCCAACCCCACCCCCTCCACCCCAACCCAACCCCACCCCCATCACCCCAATCCCCCCTTCCATCCCAATCCCACCCCCAATCCCACCCCTCCCAGCCCCCACCCCCATCCCCATCACCCCAATCCCCCCCCATCCCAATCCCACCCCCATCACCCCACAACCCCCCCTTATGCCCCCCTTATGTCCCCCTCCATCCCAACCCCACCCCCTCCACCCCAATCCCACCCCCATCACCCCACCACCCCCCCTTATGGCCCCCAATCCCACCCCCAATCCCACCGTCACCCCAATCCCCCCCCTCCATCCCAATCCCACTCCTACTGTCCCCCCAATCCCCCCCCTCCACCCCAACCCCCCCCAATCCCCCCCCGTCCACCCCAATCCCACCCCCAACCCCAATCCCCCCTCCACCCCGACCCCCCCCAGTCCCACCCCCCACCCCGACCCCCCCCCGCCCCCACCTGTGAGCTGAGCGCCCCCTCCACCATCCTGGCGTCCCTGAGGAAGACGTGGAGCCCCAGGTGCTGCCGCAGCCCCAGCCGCCTCCTGTCCCACGTCCTCCCCAGCTCCTCCCAGCCCGCGTCCAACGCCTCCAGCCTCCGCCGCAGGGACGGGCGCCGCGCGTCCGTCTGTCCGTCCGCCACCTCCCTGCCCAGGCTCCCGAGGCGGCGGTAATCGGCGCCGTACTGCTGGATCTCCTTCCCGACGCTCTCGTGTTGCTTCAGCATCCCTTCGGCTTCGGCCAACGTCGCCGGCGCCTCCTCGGAAGCCGCGAGGCTCCGAGCGCGGCTCAGCCAAGCCTGGAAAGCGGACAAATCCCGCAGGAAAGCCCGCAGCTTGTCGGCTTCCCCCAGCGATTCCTCGCGGAGCCGCAGCCGGAGGCTCAGCTCCTCCCACAGCCCCTCGACGGCCGCCAGCTTTCGGGCGACGCCGGCTTCCAGCCGCGGCTGTTTGGCCGCCAGCTCTTTGGCTTCGCCTCGCAGTTGGCCCAGTTTGCCCCGGATGGCTCCCAGGTCGCGCTGCACGCCGCCCAGTTTGAGCCTCAGGGCCGCCAGCCCCGCCGGCTCGTCGCCGGAGCCTCGGGTGGATTCGATGATTTGGGTTTTTTCTTTCATCCACGCCGCGGTTTCGGTGCATTCCAGCTCGAAGTTCTGGATGCTGAGAGCGGAGCTCAGCTCCTCCTTCTTGCGCTCGGCCAGCGCGCGGAAACGGTCCCAGCTGGGGGGGGGAGAGTTGGGGGTGTGGGGGGGGATGCTGTGGGTTAGCGGAGCTGAGCTCGGGGGGCAGGGAGCTGATGGAGTGCAGGGGGGCTCAGAGGTCAGAGAACGGCGTGCGGGGGGTGGAAGGGTTCTTAGGGATCAGGGAACTGGGTGGGGGGATGGAAGGGTCCTTAGGGATCAGAGAATTGGGTGGGGGGGATGGAAGGGTCCTTAGGGATCAGAGAATTGGGTGGGGGGGATGGAAGGGTCCTTAGGGATCAGAGAATTGGGTGGGGGGGATGGAAGGGTCCTTAAAGATCATAGAATTGGGTGGGGAGGGTTGGAAGGGACCTTAAAGATCATAGAATTGGGTGGGGGGGATGGAAGGGTCCTTAGGGATCAGGGAATTGGGTGTGGGGGTTGAAAAGGTCCTTAGGGATCAGAGAATTGGGTGGGGGGCTTGGAAGGGTCCTTAGGGATCAAAGATCTGTGGAACGGAGCTGGTTGTGTTGAGTTGTGTTGAGTTGCGTTCAGCTGTGTTGGGTTGGGTTGAATTGAGTTGGGTTGGGTTGGGTTTTGTTTGGGTTGAAATGAGTTGGGTTGAAGTGGGTTGGGTTGGGTTGGGTTGAGTTGGCTTGGATTGGGTTGAATTGGGTTGGGTTGGTTTTGTTTGGTTAAGGTTGGATTAGTTTGAATTTGGTTGGGATGAGTTGAATTGAGTTTGCTTGGGTTGGGTTTATTTGGGTTGAAATGAATTGGACTGGGTTGAACTGGGTTGAGTTGAATCCAATTGGATTGGATTCAATTGGGTTGGGTTGGGTTGCATTGAGTTGGCTAGGGTTGGTTTTAATTGGGTTGGGTTGAATTGAGTTGGGTTGGGTTGAATTGAGTTGGGTTGGGTTGAATTGGGTTGGGTTGGGTTGGTTTGATTTGGGTTGGGTTGAATTGGGTTGGTTTGCGTTGGATTGGTTTGAATTTGGTTGGGTTGGGTTGGGTTGGGTTGAATTGGGTTGGGTTGGGTTGGATTGGGTTGGGTTGGGTTGAATTGGGTTGGGTTGGGTTGAATTGGGTTGGTTTGGGTTGGATTGGTTTGAATTGGGTTGGGTTGGGTTGAAATGAGTTGGGTTGCTTGAGAAGGCTTGAATTGGGTTGGACTGAACTGAGTTGGGTTGGATTGAAACGAGTTGAGTTGGGTTGGGTTGAGTTGGGTTGGGTTGGATTCAGTTGAGTTGGCAACGACCTTCAATACCACAGAGCCACAGAACCATTTGGAAGCCATTCCTTCCGCTCCCATCACTGCTCTCCTTCTGCCTCCTCCCACACTGAGGTTTCCCAGAGCCCCCCAACCCCCCCAAAGGTCCCCCCGGGCCCCACCTGGCGTTGAGCTGCTCTCGAGTGGCCCGGATGCTCTCCTGGTTGCGCCGGTCGGACGCCAGCAGCTCCTCGGCGATGCGGTTGACGGCGGCCACGCGGGACGCCAGGTTGTTCATCTCCGGCTCCAGGGTCTCAAAGCTGCAGACACAGCAGCCACCGTGAGGAGGGGGCCACGAAAAGTGGGGTCTGGGGGGGTGGGTTGGGTTTGATTGATTTGGATTGGGTTGAATTGGGTTGGGTTGAGTTGGGTTGAGTTGAGTTGGGTTGGATGCAGTTGCGTTGGGTTGGTTGGGTTGAGTTGGGTTTGGTTGGTTGGGTTGGGTTGGTTGGGTTGATTTGGGTTGGATGGAGTTGGGTTGGGTTTGATTGATTTGGATTGGGTTGAATTGAGTTGGGTTGGGTTGGTTGGGTTGAGTTGGGTTGGAGTTGGGTTGGGTTGGTTGGGTTGGATGGAGTTGGGTTGGGTTGAGTTGGGTTTGGTTGGTTGAGTTGGATTGGTTGGGTTGGATGGAGTTGGGTTGGGTTTGATTTGGATTGGGTTGAGTTGGGTTGGGTTGAGTTGGGTTCAGTTGGTTGGGTTGGATTGGTTGAGTTGGGTTGGAGTTGGTTGGGTTGGGTTGGTTGGGTTGGGTTGGATGGAGTTGGGTTGGGTTGAGTTGGGTTTTATTGATTGGGATTGGGTTGAATTGAGTTGGGTTGTGTCAGGTTGGGTTGAGTTGAGTTGGGTTGGGTTGGGTTGAATTGTGTTGGGTTGGGTTGAGTTGTGTTGGGTTGTGTGGGGTTGGGTTGTGTGCGGTTGGCTCAAATTGTGTCGGGTTGGGTTGGGTGGAGTTGGGTTGTTGTGTGGGGTTGGGTCAAATTGTGTGGGGTTGGGTTGTTGTGTGGGGTTGGGTTGTTGTGTGGAGTTGTGTTGTGTTGGGTTGTGTCGGGTTGGGTTGAGTTGGGTTGGGTTGAGTTGTGTTGGGTTGGGTTGTGTGGGGTTGGGTTGGGTTGTGTCAGGTTGGCTCAAATTGGTTGAGTTGGGTTGGGTTGTGTGGGGTTGGGTTGTGTGGGGTTGGGTTGGGTTGTGTGGGGTTGGGTTGAGTTGGGTTGGGGTTGGGTTGAGTTCGGTTGAGTTGTGTTGAGTTGAGTTGGGTTGGGTTGAGTTGGGTTGGGTTGAATTGTGTTGTGTTGGGTTGAGTTGTGTTGGGTTGTGTGGGGTTGGGTTGTGTGGGGTTGGCTCAAATTGTGTCGGGTTGGGTTGGGTGGAGTTGGGTTGTTCTGTGGGGTTGGGTTGTGTGGGGTTGGGTTGTTGTAGGGGGTTGGGTCAAATTGTGTGGGGTTGGATCGTTGAGTCGGGTTGGGTTGTGTGGGGTTGGGTTGTTGTGTGGCGTCGGGTGAATTGTGTGGGGTTGGGTGAATTGTGTGGGGTTGGATTGTTGCGTGGGGCTGGGTTGCTGGGTTGTTGTGTGGGGTTGTGTAGCCCGGGCTCGGGCTGCCTCACCGCTGCTGCACCACCTCCAGGTCCTCCAGCTTGTCGGGCAGCAGCAGCGCCCGCAGCCACTGCTCCTTCTCCCCGACCCACAGCGCGCAGGCGTCGGCCTCGCTGCGCATGGTGTAGAGGCCGAGGGCGTCCTGCAGCTCCCGCCGCCGCCGCTCCGTCCGCGCCCACAGCTCCTCGTAGCGCCGCTCCAACGCCGGCAGCCGCCCGGCGACGCCGGGATCGGCGGCCGAGGCGGCGGGCAGAGCCTCCAGCTGCTCCCGCAGCGCCGCGATGGCGGGTCGGTGCCCCCGCACCTCCTCCTGCACCTCGCGGTGCTGCCGCGCCAGGCTGCGGGTGGAGAACTCGTCGCGGCCCAAGTCGGGGCTGCCGGCCAGGCGCAGCGCGTCCTCCAGCCACCCCTCCACGTCCGCCGCCTCCGCCTGGAACTGGAAGAGCGCGGCCGCGTCCCGCAGGCTCCGCTCGCGTCGTTCCGCCAGCTCCCCCAGCGCCCGCCAGCGCCGCTCCAGCTCCTCCAGCCTTTCGGCCACCCGCGGGGCTCCCGAACGCCCCTCGGCCACCAAAGCCCGGCCCTCGTCCATCGCCTGCCGGAACGGCCCGGCGCGGCCGCTCAGCTCGTGCCGGAAGGCGGCGTGTTGGCTCAGCAGGCGCAACGAGCTGGTCGGGTCTCGGCCGACGTCCTCGGAGCTCAGCAGCCTCTCCTGCTCCCGCATCCAGGCCTCCTCCTCTCCCACGTCCCAGAAGAACTTCCAGAAGCGCCGCGATTCCTCCAGCCTGGCGCGGCGTTGGGCCGCCAGCTCCGTCAGCTGCTGGTAGCGCCGCTCCAGCGTGGCCACGCGCTCGCAGACCAGCTCCGGGTCGCAGGGTTTGTAGCCTGGGGGACGGAAACGGCGCTGGGGTGGGAGGGAGGCTGGGGGGTGTAGAACGGGCGGGGGTGGGGTGGGAGGGTCCTCGGAGGTCGAAGAATGGGTTGGATGGCGGGGGGTGGAGTTGAATTGGGTGGGGTTGGGTGGGGGTGGGTTGAGTTGGGTTGGGTTGAGTTGGGATGGGTTGAGTTGAGTTGAATTGGGTTGGGTGGGTGGGGTTGGGTTGGGTTGAGTTCGGTTGGGATGGGTTGGGTTGGGATGGGTTGAGTTGAGTTGAATTGGGTTGGGTGGGTGGAGTTGGGTTGGGTTGAGTTGGGTTGGGATGGGTTGAGTTGGGTTGAATTCAATTGGGTCAGGTTGACTTGTGTTTAGTTTGAGTTGAGTTGAATTGAATCGGGTTGAGTTGCTTTGAGTAGGGTTGTGTTGGGTTGGGTTGGGTTGGGTGAGTTGAGTTGGGTGGGGATGGGCTGAGTTGGGTTGGTCTGAGTTGGGTTGGGTTCAGTTGGGTTGGGTTGAGTTGGGTGGGGTTGGGATGAGTTGGGTTCAATTTAATTGGGCCGGGTTGACTTGTGTTGAGTTTAGTTAGTTTGAGTTGAGTCGAATTGGGTTGGGTGGACTTGGGTTGAGTTGGGTTGAGCCGGATTGTGTTGGGTTGGGTTGGATTGTGTTGGGTTGGGATGAGTTGGGTGGGAATGGGTTGAGTTGGGTTGGGTTGGGTTCAGTTGGGTGGGGATGGGTTGAGTTGCGTTGGTTTGAGTTGGGTTGGGCTGAGTTGGGTGGAAATGGGTTGGGATGGGTTGGTCTGAGTTGGGTTGGGTTGGGATGGGTTGGGATGGGCTGGGTTGGGTTGGGTTGAATTGGGTTGGGTGGGGTTGAGTTGGATTGACTTGACTTGGGTTGAGTTGGGTTGAGCTGAATTGGGCCAGGTTGAGTTGGGTTAAGTTGGGTTGAGTTGCTTTGAGTTGGGTTGGGTTGGGCCGAGTTGGGTTGGGTTAAATTGGGTTGGATTGGGTTGAGTTGGGTCGGGTTGAGTTGGGTTCAGTGGGGTTGAGGTGGGTTGGGTTGAATTGGGTCGGGTTGGGTTCAGTGGGGTTGAGTTGGGTTGAGTTGGGTTGGGTTAAATTGGGTTGGAAACGTCCTTGAAGATCACGGACTGCGTTGGGTTTGGGTCGGAAAGGTCCTCAAAAGTCAGAGCGTGGGGCGGGTCGGGTCGGGTCGGGTCGGGAGGGTCCTTAAAGGTCACAGGGCGGGGTGGGAAAGGTCCCGGAAGGACAACAGAACGGAGGCCCCCCCCGCAGCCCCCCGCTCACCGTCCGTGGGCCTGGCGAAGCGCTGCGCCGCGCCGCTCCCCGCCCGCACGCGCTCCGCCTGCGCCGCGATGTCGGCCTCCACCAGCGCGTGCAGCTGCAGCAGGTCCTCCACGCCGTGGAGGTGCTTCCCCACATCCGGGCACCGCAGCCGGCCCTGAGCCGACCCACGGCGCCGCTCAGCGCCGCCGGCAGCGGGAACCGACACCGCAACCACAAACAGCCCAACCACCATTGGGAGCCATCAATACTGGGAACCAACGCCGGAACCACAAACGGCCCCCCCCCACCTCCCCATCCCCCCAACCCCACCCACCTCCATCTCCCCCCACCCCTTCCCCCCCATCCCCCCCCCTAGCCCCCACCCACCTTCATCTCCTCCATCCCCCCCCATTCCAGATCCCCCCCACCCCCCACCCACCTCCATCTCCTCCATCCCCCATCCCCCACCTCCATCCCTCCCACCTCCATCTCCTGCATCCCCCCCACCCCCACCTCCATCTCCCCCCAATCCCCCACCCTCCCCACCCACCTCCATCTCCCCCCACCCCTTCCCCCCCATCCGCCCCCTAGCCCCCCTCACCTCCATCTCCTCCATCCTCCCCCCACCCACCTCCATCTCCCCCCAACCCCCCCACCCCCCCCACCTCCATCTCCCCCCATCCCCTCCCCCCACCTCCATATTCTGCATCCCCCCCCCCATTCCAGATCCCCCCCACCCACCTCCATCACCTCCATCCCCCACCTCCCCCCCACCCCCCCCACGCCCCCCACCCACCTCCATCTCCTCCATCCACCCCGCCAGATGCTGCAGGTCGCTCAGGACGCCCTGCAGCTCCACGTGGAGCAGCAGCCTCTCCCTCCTGTCCCGCACCGACTCCCTCAGGCCGTCCCACAGCCTCGCCACGTTCTTCCTCCTCTCCATCACCTTCCTCAGGCCGTGGTAGCGCCCGGCCTCCAGCTCCGCCGCCACGGCGCTCAGCGCCTCCACGCGCCCCCCGTAGGCCCCCACGTCCGTCTCCATGGCCTCGTGCTTCCGCACCGCCGCCTCCACCGCCGCCACGTCCGACCCGAAGTGGTCCTGCGGGGCCGGGGGGGGACGAGGATGGCAGCGGGGGGGGGGGCTGGGGGCATCGGGATGGGGTTTGGGGGTCCTGTGTCCCCATAGCAGGGACAAGGATGGTGGGGGGGGGGGGTTGAGGGACCAGGATGGGGTCTGGGGGCACCAGGATGGGGTCTGGGGGTCCTGTATCCCCATAACAGGGACGAGGATGGCAGCGGGGGGGGGGCTGGGGGCACCAGGATGGGGTCTGGGGGTCCTGTATCCCCATAGCAGGGACGAGGATGGCAGCGGGGGGGGGGCTGGGGGCACCACGATGGGGTTTGGGGGCACCAGGATGGAGTTTGGGGGGACCAGGATGGGGTTTGGGGGGACCAGGATGGGGTCTGGGGGGACCAGGATGGGGTCTGGGGGTCCTGTATCCCCATAGCAGGGACAAGGATGGCAGTGGGATGGGGGCTGGGGGCACCACGATGGGGTTTGGGGGTCCTGTATCCCCATAGCAGGGACACCCCCTGCCCCACATCTCCACCCCACAGCTCTGCCCCATATCTGCCCCACAGCCCTGCCTCACAGCCCTGCCCCACAGCCCCGCCCCACAGTTCTGCCCCACACCCCCTGCCCCACATCTGCCCCACAGCCCTGCCCCACAGCCCTGCCCCATAGCTCGGCCCCATAGTTCTGCCGCACAGCTATGCCCCATACTCCACCCCATAACTCTGCCCCACAGCCCTGCCCCACACCCCTTGCCCCACATCTCCACCCCACAGCCCCACCCCACACCCCCTGCCCCACAGCTCCGCCCCACAGCCCTGCCCCACATCCCCTGCCCCACATCTCTGCCCCACATCTCTGCCCCACAGCCCTGCCCCACAGCTCTGCCCCATACTCCACCCCATAACTCTGCCCCACAGCCCCGCCCCACACCCCCTGCCCCACAGCTCCACCCCACACCCTGCCCCACAGCCCGCCCCACATCCCTGCCCCACACCCCGCCCCACGGCTCTGCCCCATACCCCACCTGATAGCTCTGCCCCACAGCCCTACTCCACAAGCCCACCCCACACCCCCTGCCCCACACCCCGCCCCACAGCTCTGCCCCACAGCCCCACCCCGCAGCCCTGCCCCACAGCTCTGCCCCACACCCCCTGCCCCACTGTCCCGCCCCACAGCTCTGCCCCACACCCTGCCCCACAGCCCTGTCCCACATCTCTGCTCCATCCCCTGCTCCACATCTCCACCCCACACCCCGCCCCACCCCCTGCCCCACAGCCCTGCCCCACAGCTCTGCTCCACACTCCCCTGCCCCACACCCCGTCCCACAGCTCTGCCCCATCCCCTGCCCCACATCTCCACCCCACATCCTGCCCCACAGCCCTGCCCCATAGCCCACCCCACAGCTCTGCCCCACAGCCCTGCCCCAGAGTAATGCCCCACACCCTGCCCCACACCCCCTGCCCCACACCCCCTGCCCCACAGCCGGCCCCACCTGGCCCACGAGGCGCTGGTTGTCCCTGAGCCAGCTCTCCCTCATGGCCGCCTTGGTCTCGAATCTGGCCGCCAGCCTCTCCAGCTTCTCCTGGCGGATCAGCTCCGCGCGCAGCGCCACCTCGCGGCCGTGCTCCGCCTTCTCCAGGCGCTCCCAGGCCTGGGGGGGGACAGGCGTTGGGGGGGGTTGTGGGGTGATGGGGGGGTTGTGGGGTGATGGGGGTTGTGGGGTGGTGGGGGGTTGTGGGGTGATGGGGGGTTATGGGGTGATGGGGGTTGTGGGGTGATGGGGGGCTGTGGGGTGATGGGGAGGTTATGGGGCGATGATGTGGTTATGGGGTGATGGGGGGACCTGCGGGATCTTTATGGGTCCCTGTGGGTCTCTATGGAGTATCCATGGGATCTCTGTGGGTTCCTGTGGGTCTCTATGGGGAACCCATGGGTGTCTATGGGGTCTCTGTAGATCTCTATGGGTCCCTATGGGTTCCTGTGGGTCCCTATGGGTCCCTGTGGGTCTCTGTGGGTCTCTACAGGTCTCTACAGGTCTCTATTGGTCCATATGAGTCTCTATGGGGAATCTGTAGATCTCTATGGGGTCTCTGTGGGTCCCTGTGGGATCTCTGTGGGTCCCTGCAGCTTTCTATGCGGAACCCAGGAGTGTCTATGGGGTCCCTGTGGATCTCTATGGGTCTCTACGGGTCCCCGTGGGTTCCTGTGGGGCAGACGCACCCGGTTGATGTCGGCCAGCAGCGTTCCGTCGCGCGGCACGAAAACCTTCTGGTTGTTGGAGCGCATCCGGCTCCGAATGGTGAACAGCAGCACCTCCAGGTGACCCTTCTCGGTGAACCTGGGGGGGAGGTGGCACTGGGTGGCACCGGAGGGCACTGGGTGGCACCAACATGGCATCGTATGACCCTAATATGGCGCCGTATGGCACCGTATGGCACCATACAACACCAATACGACACTATGCAGCACCAATATGGCACCAATATGGCAGCGTGTGGCAGCACGATGGCCCTCATATGGCCACACTGTGGCACCAGCACAACCCCACACCACCCCACTCCACCCCACAGCACCCCAGACAACCCCACAGCGCCCCGCGGCTCCCCATAGCGCTCACTTGGGGGGTTTCTCCACGGTGCGGTAGGTGTTGAAGGCCTGCAGCTGGCTCTGCACCCCGCTCAGCCCCATAGATCCCCACTGGCGCTCGTTCAGGGCCGTGACGGTGCGGTCGATCCAGCCCAGCAGCTCCACCGCCATCGCCTCGTAGCGCTGCACCAAACGCTCCGCCAGCAGCGCCGCCTCCAGCACCTGCAACGCACCGCGGGGGCACCGCGTCAGCACCACGGACAGCGCCGGATCAGCACCGGATCAGCACAAACGCACAGCACCAGTTCAGCACCACGGATAGCACCGGATCAGCACCACGGACAGCACCAATTCAGCACCACGGACAGCAGCGGCTCATCACAAATGCACGGCGCCAGTTCAGCACCACGGATAGCAACGGATCAACACCACGGACAGCACCAGTTCAGCACCACGGACAGCATCCATCCATTCATCTGTCCATCTGTCCATCCATTCTTCCATTCTTCCATCCATCCATCCATCCGTTCATCCATTCATCCATCCATCCACCTGTCTGTCCATCCATTCTTCCATCCATCCATCCATCCTTCTGTCTTTCCATCCATCCATCCATCCGTCCATCCATTCACCCACCCATCCACCTGTCTGTCCGTCCATCCATCCACCCCTCCATCCATTTCACCACCCACCCACCCATCCGTCCATCCACCCACCCATCCATCCCTCCTTCTGCCCTTCCGTCCATCCCTCCATCCTTCCCCTCCCCCCCCTCCCCCAATATCCCTCCATCTGTCCACCCGTCCGTCCGTCCGTCCGTCCCACCTTCCCGATGCGTTTCCCCTCCACGGCCAAGGCCTTCATTTTGGAGAAGTAGTGGTACAGCGTGGCCACGTACGTCATCACGGAGCGTTCGTCGGGCTGCTCCACGTTCACATCTGCGCCGCGGCGTCACTGCGCTGCAGCCACCCCAAAAGCCCCCCCCGGGACCCCCAAAATCCCCCCACCCCCACCCCAGGACCCCCTCAGAACCTTCAGAATCCCCCAGGACCCCCCAGGACCCCCTCAGAACCTTCAGGACCTCCTCAGGACCCCCCCAGAACCCCCAAAATCTCCCAGGACCCCCCAGGATCCCCTCAGAACCTTCAGGACCCCCTCAGGACCCCCCCGAACCCCGAAAATCCCCCCACCCCAGGACCAGGACCACCCTGAGCCCTCCAAGACACCCCAGGACCCCCTCAAGACCCCCAGAACCTCCCCAGGACCCCCTCAGGAAACCCAGAACCTCCCCAGGACCCCCAGAACCTCCCCAGGACCCCCTCAGGAAACCCAGAACCTCCCCAGGACCCCCAGAACCTCCCCAGGACCCCCTCAGGAAACCCAGAACCTCCCCAGGACCCCCTCAGGAAACCCAGAACCTCCCCAGGACCCCCAGAACCTCCCCAGGACCCCCTCAAGACCCCCAGAACCTGCCCAGGACCCCCTCAGGAAACCCAGAACCTCCCCAGGACCCCCAGAACCTCCCCAGGACCCCCTCAAGACCCCCAGAACCTTCCCAGGACCCCCAGAACCTCCCCAGGACCTCCAGAACCTCCCCAGGACCCCCTCAAGACCCCCAGAACCTTCCCAGGACCCCCAGAACCTCCCCAGGACTCCCTCAAGACCCCCAGAGCCTCCCCAGGACCCCCGGAACCTCCCCAGAACCCCCTCAAGACCCCCAGAACCTCCCTCAGGACCCCCTCAAGACCCCCAGAATCCCCCACGAGCCCCTCAGGAACATTCCAGAATCCCCAAACCCCCCCTAAAATCCCCCCGTAGGACCCCGTGAGAACCCCCCAAACCCCTCCATTTCCCCCCCAAGGACCCCCACGACCCCCCCCCCCCCCCACCCCAAGCCCCCTCACCCTCGGGGTCCAGCAGCTTGGTGAGCCCCAGCTCCCTCTCGGCCACGTTGAAGGCGCTCTGCAGCTTGTGATGCGCGTTGCAGCGCCGCAGCTCCTCCATGTCCACCAGGTCCGGCCTGCGGCGCCCCACACTCACAACTCTGCGCCCCATAGGGACCCCGCTGCGCCCCATAGGGTCACTGAGACCCATAGGGACCCCCCTCCGCCCCATAGGGTCACTGCGCCCCATAGGGACCCCACTCTGCTCCATAAGGACACCACTGTGCCCCATAGGGATCCCACTGTGCCCTACAGGGACATTGAGACCCATAGGGACCCCACTGCACCCCATAGAGACACTGAGACCCATAGGGACCCCGCTGCACCCCATAGGGACCCCACTGTGCCCCATAGGGACCCTGAGACCCATAGGGACACTGAGACCCATAGGGACCCCACTGCACCCCATAGAGACACTGAGACCCATAGGGACCCCGCTGCACCCCATAGGGACACCTCTGCGCCCCACAGGGACCCCACTGTGCCCCATTGGGACACTGAGACCCATAGGAACGTTATGGTGCCCCACACTCACAACTGCGCCCCATAGGGACCCCACTGCGCCCCATAGGGACACTGAGACCCATAGGGACCCCACTCTGCCCCACAGGGACCCCACTGTGCCCCATAGGGACGCTGAGACCCACAGGGACCCCACTGTGCCTCATAGGGTCACTGTGCCCCATAGGGACCCCCCTGCACCCCATAGGGACCCTGCTGCGCCCCATAGGGACCCCACTGCACCCCATAGGGACACTGAGACCCACAGGGACCACACTGTGCCTCATAGGGACACTGCGCCCCATAGGGACCCGCTGTGCCCCATAGGGACCCCACTCTGTCCCATAGAGACACACTGAGACCCATAGGGACCCCACTGTGCCCCATAGGGACACTGAGACCCATAGGAACCTTATGGTGACCCACACTCACAACTCTGCGCCCCATAGGGACCCCACTGTGCCCCATAGAGACATTGCGCCCCATAGGAACACTGCGTCCCATACAGACCCCACTGCACCCCATAGGGATGCTGCACCCCATAGGGACCCCACTGCGCCCCATAGGGACCCCACTGTGCCCCATAGGGACCCTGAGACCCATAGGGACCCCACTGCACCCCATAGGGACCTCATTGTGCCCCACACTCACTACTGTGCTCCCCGCTGTGCCCTATAGGGACACTGAGACCCATAGGGACTCCATAGGGACCCCACTGCACCCCATAGGGACCCCAATGTGCCCCACAGTGATGCCCCCCCCCCCAAATAAATATTCCCACGCCCCATAGTGATGCCCCCCACCCCATAGGAACGTCCCCACGCCCCATAAGAACGTCCCCCTACCCCATAGGAACCTCACTGCACCCCATAGGAACGTCACCCTCCCCCCCCAGTGACGCCCCCCCCCCACGGTGACCCCGCCGTGCCCCCCCCCCCCCTTTGCCCCCCGCCCACCGGTGTTTGTGGATGATGGCGTTGAAGGCCAGCCCGTCCCTCCAGCTGCTGCTGAAGTTGTGCACGTTCACGTCGGGGTACCTGCGGGCACGGCGCTGAGCCCCCCACCACCACCACGAGACCCCCAGGAACCCCCCAGGACCCCCAGGAACCCCCCCAGGAACCCCCCTGGAACCCCCAAGACCACCAGGAACCCCCCCAGGACCACACATTACCCACAAGGATCCCCCAGGACCTTCAGGAGACCCCCAGGACCACCAGGACCACCAGAAACCCCCCAGGACCCCCAGGACCCCCCAGGACCCCCCAGGACCACCAGGACCCCCCCAGGACTCCAGGACCCCCCAGGACCACCAGGAACCCCCCCAGGACCCCACATTACCCACTAGGAACCCACCAGGGCCCCCAGGACCCTCAAGAGACCACCAGGAACCCCCCACGACCCCCCACGACCCCCAGGAACCCCCCAGGACCACCAGGAATCCCCCAAGACCCCACATGACCCACAAGGACCCCCCCAGGACCCCCAGAAACCCCCCACGACCCTCAGGAGACCCCCAGAGACCCCCCAGGACCACCAGGAACCCCCCAGGACCCCCACATTACCCACCAGGAACCCACCAGGGCCCCCAGGAACCCCCCAGGACCACACGTTACCCACAAGGACCCCCCAGGACCCCCACAAACCCCCCACGACTCTCAGGAGACCCCCAGGACCCCCAGGACCCCCAGGAACCCCACATTACCCACCAGGAACCCCCCAGGACCCCCAGGAATCCCCCAGGACCCCCCAGGAGACCCCCAGAAACCCCCCCAGAACCACCAGGAAGGCCCTCAGGACCCCCCAGGATCACCAGGACCTCACATTACCCACCAGGAACCAACCAGGGCCCCCCCACAACCTCCCAGGGACCCCCCAGGACCCCCAGAAACCCCCCAGGACCCCCACGAGACCCCAAGAAACCCCCCAGGACCCCCAGAAACCCCTCAGGAAACCGCAAGAAACCCCCCAGGACCCTCAGGAGACCCCATATTACCCCCCAGGAACTGCCCGGGACCCCCCCGGGACCCCCCTTCAGACCCCCAGGACCCCCCCCGGGACCCCCCCAGGCCTCACCCCGCAGTTTTCATCTGACACCAGAGCAGCAGGGCGTCCTTGGCCGACTTCTTCTCCTTGTTGTCCTCCGTCTCCACGCTGATGTCCTGGATCTGGGGGGGCAGCGGGGGGGTGAGACCCCCAGGGTGGGCTCTGGGACCCCTGGGGTGGGGGTGAGACCCCGGGATGGGCTGTGGGACCCCTGAGAATGGTTTGAGAGCCCCAGAACGGACTCCAGGCCCCCCAGGGTAGGGTTGAGACCCCCAGAATGGACTCTAGGACCCCCGGGTTGGACTCTAGGACTCCCAGGGTGGGGGTGAGACCCCCAGAATGGACTCTAGGACCCCCGGGGTGGGGGTGAGATACCTGGGGTGGGATTGAGACCCCCAAAATGGGCTCTGAGACCCCCAGGGTGGGTGCAAGACCCCCAGGATGGACTCTGGGACCTCCGGGGAGGGATTGAGACCCCCAGAATGGACTCTAGGACCCCCGGGGTGGACTCTAGGACCCCCAGTGTGGGGTTGAGACCCCCGGGGTGGGGTTGAGACCCCCAGAATGGACTCTGGGCCCCCTGGGGTGGGGTTGAGACCCCCAGAATGGACTCTAGGACCCCCGGGGAGGGGTTGAGGCCCCCAGGGTGGGCCGTGGGACCCCCGGGGTGGGGTTGAGACCCCCAGAATGGACTCTAGGACTCCCGGGGAGGGGTTGAGACCCCTGGGGTGGGCTGTGGGACCCCTGAGAACGGTTTGAGAGCCCTAGAATGGACTCCAGGACCCCTGGGGTGGGGGTGAGACCCCCAGAATGGACTCTAGGACCCCCGGGTTGGACTCTAGGACCCCCAGGATGGGTGTGAGACCCCCGGGGTGGGCTGTGGGACCCCCAGGGTGGACTTTGAGAACCCTGGGGTCAGGCTGAGAGCACCAGAGTGGATTCTGGGACCCCTGGGGTGGGATTGAGACCCCTGGGGTGGGACTGAGACCCCCAGGGTGAACTCTACGACCCCCGGGGTGGGGGTGAGACCCCCAGAATGGATTCCGGGACCCCCGGGGTGGGGTTGAGACCCCCAGAATGGACTCTAGGACCCCCAGGGTGGGGGTGAGACCCCCAGGGTGGGCTGTGGGACCCTTGAGAACGGTTTGAGAACCCCAGAATGGACTCTGGGCCCCCCAGGGTGGGGTTGAGACCCCCAGGATGGACTCCGGGACCCCCGGGGTGGGGTTGAGGCCCCCAGAATGGACTCTAGGACCCCCGGGGTGGGGGTGAGACCCCTGCGGTGGGCTGTCGACCCCCGAGAAGGGTTTCAGAGACCCAGAATGGACTCTGGGACCTCCGGGGAGGGGTTGAGACCCCCAGAATGGACTCTAGGACCCCCGGGGTGGGGGTGAGACCCCCAGAATGGACTCCGGGACCCCCGGAGTGGGGTTGAGACCCCCAGAATGGACTCTAGGGCTCCAGGTGGGGGTGAGACCCCCAGAATGGACTCTAGGACCTCCGGGGAGGATGTGAGACCCCTGGGGTGGGCTGTGGGACCCCCAGGGTGGGCTCTGGGCCCCCCGGGGTGGGGTTGAGACCCCCAGAATGGACTCTGGGACCTCGGGAGGGGTTGAGACCCCCAGAATGGACTCTGGGCCCCCTGGGGTGGGGTTGAGACCCCCAGAATGGTCTCTAGGTCCCCCGGGGAGGGGTTGAGGCCCCCAGGGTGGGCCGTGGGACCCCCGGGGTGGGCTGTGGGACCCCCAAGGTGGACTTTGAGAACCCTGGGGTCAGGCTGAGAGTCCAGAGTGGATTCTGGGACCTCCGGGGAGGGTTGAGACCCCCAGAATGGACTTTGGGACCTCCGGGGAGGGGAGAGACCCCCAGAATGGACTCTGGGCCCCCTGGGGTGGGGGTGGACCCCCAGAATGGACTCTAGGGCTCCCAGGTGGGGGTGAGACCCCCAGAATGGACTCTAGGACCCCCGGGGAGGGGTTGAGACCCCCAGAATGGACTCTAGGACCCCCGGGGTGGGTGTGAGACCTCCAGAATGGACTCTGGGACCCCCGGGGAGGGGTTGAGACCCCCAGAATGGACTCTAGGACCCCCGGGTTGGACTCTAGGACCTGCAGGGTGGGGGTGAGACCCCCAGGATGGACTCCGGGATCCCCGGGGAGGGGTTGAGACCCCCAGAATGGACTCTAGGACCCCCGGGGTGGGGGTGAGATCCCTGGGGTGGGATTGAGACCCCCAGAATGGGCTCTGAGACCCCCAGGTGGATGCAAGACCTCCAGAATGGACTCTGGGACCTCCGGGGAGGGGTTGAGACCCCCAGAATGGACTCCGGGAGCCCCGGGGTGGGTGCGAGACCCCCAGAATGGACTCTAGGACCCCCGGGGTGGGGTTGAGACCCCCAGAATGGATTCTGGGACCCCCAGGGTGGGGTTGAGACCCCCGGGGTGGGCTGTGGGACCCCTGAGAACGGTTTGAGAACCCCAGAATGGACTCTAGGACCCCGGGGTGGGGGTGAGGCCCCCAGAATGGACTCCGGGACCCCCGGGGTGGGGTTGAGAGCCCCAGAACGGACTCTAGGACCCCCGGGGTGGGGGTGAGACCCCTGCGGTGGGCTGTCGACCCCCGAGAAGGGTTTCAGAGACCCAGAATGGACTCTGGGACCTCCGGGGAGGGGTTGAGACCCCCAGAATGGACTCCGGGAGCCCCGGGGTGGGTGCGAGACCCCAGGGGGGCCGTGGGACCCCGGGGGGGCACCTGAAGCGGAGGATGATGGTCCAGACGAGGCCCAGCGTGAGGCGGTGGTTCCCGTCCACGATGTCGTGGGAGCCCACGTTCTCCAGGTGCACGCGCTGCTCCTTCAGGAACTGCAGCGCCTTGTCCACGTTCTCCAGGCAGTGGATCCGCATCCGGCCCTTCGTGGGGCTTCGGCTGGGGGGGGGGCGTAAATTGGGGGGGGGGCTGGGGGTCTCCGGGGTGGGGTGGGGTTGGGGGGGGGGGGGCTGGAGCCCTGGGTGGGGTTGGGGGGAAGGATGTCAAATTGGGGGGGGTCTGGAGGTCTCTGGGGTGGGGTGTCAAATTGGGGGGGGTCTGGGGGACTCTGGGGTGGGGTTGGGTGGTGGGGGGTGTCAAATTGGGGGGGGTCTGGAGGTCTCTGGGGTGGGGTGTCAAATTGGGGGGGGGCTGGGGGTCTCCAGGGTGGGGTGGGGTTGGGGGGGACTCAAATTGAGGGGGGGGGCTGGGGATTGCTGGGGTGGGGTGTTAAATGGGGGGGGGTCTGGGGGTCTCTGGGGTGGGGTTGGGTTGGGGGGGTGGGATGTCAAATTGGGGAGGGTCTGCGGGTCTCTGGGTGAGGTGTCAAACTGGGGGGGGTCTGGGGGTCTCTGGGGTGGGGTTGGGTTGTGGGGGGTGTCAAATAGAGGGGGGGGTCTGGGGATTGCTGGGGTGGGGTGTCAAATTGGGGGGGGGTCTGGGGGTCTCTGGGGTGGGGTGGGGTTGGGGGGGTGTCAAATTGAGGGGGGGGGGCTGGGGATCGCTGGGGTGGGGTGTCAAATTGGGGGGGTCTGGGGGTCTCCGGGGTGGGTGGGGTTGGGGGGGGGGGGCTGGGAGCCCCTGGGGTGGGGTTGGGGGGAAGGATGTCAAATTGGGGGGGGTCTGGAGGTCTCTGGGGTGGGGTGTCAAATTGGGGGGGGGCTGGGGGTCTCCAGGGTGGGGTGGGGTTGGGGGGGACTCAAATTGAGGGGGGGGGCTGGGGATTGCTGGGGTGGGGTGTTAAATGGGGGGGGGTCTGGGGGACTCTGGGGTGGGGTGGGGTTGGGGGGGTGTCAAATTGAGGGGGGGGGCTGGGGATTGCTGGGTGGGGTGTCAAATTGGGGGGGGCTGGGGGTCTCCAGGGTGGGGTGGGGTTGGGGGGGGACTCAAATTGAGGGGGGGGGCTGGGGATTGCTGGGGTGGGGTGTTAAATGGGGGGGGTCTGGGGGTCTCTGGGGTGGGGTGGGGTTGGGGGGGTGTCAAATTGAGGGGGGGGGGGGCTGGGGATTGCTGGGGTGGGGTGTCAAATTGAGGGGGGGGGTCTGGGGGTCCCTGGGGTGGGGTGTTAAATGGGGGGGGGTCTGGGGGTCTCTGGGTGGGGTGGGGTTGGGGGGGTGTCAAATTGAGGGGGGGGGGGCTGGGGATTGCTGGGGTGGGGTGTCAAATTGGGGGGGGTCTGGGGATCACTGGGGTGGGTGTAAATGGGGGGGGTCTGGGGGTCTCTGGGGTGGGTTTGGGTTGGGGGGGTGTCAAATTGAGGGGGGCCGGCTGGGGGGTCTCTGGGGTGGGGTGTCAAATTGGGGGGGTCTGGGGGACTCTGAGGTGGGGTTGGGTTCGGGGGGGAGTGAAATTGAGGGGGGGGGTCTGGAGATTGCTGGGGTGGGGCGTCAAATTGGGGGGGGTTTGGGGGACTCTGGGGTGGGGTTGGGTTGGGGGGTGTCAAATTGAGGGGGGGGGTCTGGGGGTCCCTGGGGTGGGGTTGGGTTGGGTTGGGGGAGGACAGGGGGCATCAAATTGAGGGGGGGTCTGGGGGTCCCTGGGGTGGGATGTCAAATTGGGTCCTGGGGGGGCCTGGGGGGGGTGACGGGGGTCTCACGTGGGGGTGACGGGTTGGGGGTCCCGTGGGGGGGGCCTGGCGTCTAGGGGGGGGGGTGACAGGTTGGGGGTCCCGTGGGGGGGTGATGGTGGTCTCACGGGGGGGTGACGGGTTGGGGGTCCCGTGGGGGGGGCCTGGGGGTCCTATGGGGGGGTGATGGGTTGGGGATTTTGGGGGATGAAGGGTTTGGGGTCCTGGGTTGGGGGTCCCGTGGGGGAGGTGACGGGTTGGGGGTCCCGTGGGGGGTGATGGGGGCTCACAGGGGGTGATGGGTTGGGGGTCCCATAGGGGGGGGTCCTGGGGGTCCTATGGGGGGGGTGATGCATTGTGGGTCCTGTGGGGGGGTCCTGGGGGTCCAGTGGGGGGGCGATGGGTTTGAGGTCCTGGCTTGGGGATCCCATGGGGGGGATGATGGGTCGGGGGTGCTGGGGGGGGTGACAGGGGGTCTCACGGGGGGGGTGACGGGTCAGGGGTCCCGCGGGGGGGTCCTGAGGGTCCTATGGGGGGGGTGATGGGTTGGGGGTCCCATGGGGGGTAATGGGGGGGTCCTGTGGAGGGGTGATGGGTTGGGGGTCCCGTGGGGGGGTGATGGATTGGGGATCTCGGGGGGATGAAGGGTTTGGGTCCCATGGGGGTGGTGATGCGTTGGGGGTCCTGGGGGGGGTGATGGGGGTCTCACAGGGGGTAACAGGTTGGGGGTCCCATGGTGGGGGGGCGGAGGGTCCTGAGGGTCCTATGGGGGGGTGATGGGTTTGAGGTCCTGGCTTGGGGGTCCCATGGGGGGGATGATGGGTTGGGGGTCCTGGGGGTCTCACAGGGGGGTGACGGGTTGTGGGTCCCATGGTGGGGGCCTGGGGGTCCTATGGGGGGGGTGATGGGTTGGGGATCCTGGGGGGATGAAGGGTTTGGGGTCCCAGGGGGGAGGTGATGCGTTGGGGGTCCTGGGGGGGGGGAGGGGAGGGGTGACAGGGGTCTCACGGGGGGGGTGACGGTTGGGGGTCCCATGGAGGGGTCCTGGGGGTCCTATGGGGGGGTGATGGGTTTGAGGTCCTGGCCTGGGGGGTCCCATGGGGGGGGGTGATGCATTGGGGGTCCTGGGGGGGTGACGGGTTGGGGATCCTGGGGGGGATGAAGGGTTTGGGGTCCTGGGTTGGGGGTCCCGTGGGGGGGTGATGGGGGGCTCACGGGGGGGTGATGGGTTGGGGGTCCGGTTGGGGGTCCCATAGGGGGGGTCCTGGGGGTCCTATGGGGGGGGTGATGGGTTGGGGGTCCCATGGGGGGGTAATGGGGGGGTCCTGTGGGGGGGTGATGGGTTGGGGGTCCCGTGGGGGGGTGATGGGGGTCTCACGGGGGGGTGACGGGTTGGGGGTTTCATGGGGGGGTGATGGATTGGGGATCTCGGGGGGATGAAGGGTTTGGGGTCCCATGGGGGTGGTGATGCGTTGGGGGTCCTGGGGAGGGGTGACGGGGGTCTCAAGGGGGGTTGACGGGTTGGGGGGTCCCGTGGGGGGGTCCTGAGGGTCCTGTGTGGGGGGGTGATGGGTTGGGGGTCCCGGGGGGCGTCCCGGGGGTCCTACGGGGGGGGTGACGGGTTGGGGATCCTGGGGGGGATGAAGGGTTTTGGTGTCCTGGGTTGGAGGTCCCATGGGGGTGGTGATGCGTTGGGGGTCCCGGGGGGGGGGGGAGGGGAGGGGTGACGGGGGTCTCACGGGGGGGGTGACGGGTCGGGGGTCCCGCGGGGGGGTCCCGGGGGGGGGTCCCTCACCAAGGCCTCCCCGAGAGCAGCTCGAGGAGGCGCAGCAGCAGGCGGCCGTCGCGCAGTCGCAGTAGAGGTCGGCCATGCGGGCGGTGCTGCGCGCCAGGTGCGAGTTCACCCACTTGGTGAACGTCTTCTTCTGCACCGCCTCCCTCTCGTCTGCCGGGGGGGGGAACGAAATGTCACCCCCCCCCATCTGGTGAGACCCCCCCTCCCCTCTTGGGTGGGGGTGTGGGGGTGGGGAGACCCCCGTAGGGCACAGAATTGACCCCCAAGGGGTGCAGACGGCGCAGCTCGGATCCGATGGATGCTCCTCCACCTTGTGCCCCCCCCCACCAAAAAAGACCCCCCCCCCCGACCCCCCCTGAACCCAACACCCCCCTCAGGGCCCCCCCCAGAACCTCTAAGACCCCCCCAGAGCCCTACCCCCCCTCAAGGAGCCCCAAAGCCCCCCCACAACACCCCCCCCCCATGGACTGCAGACAGCACAGCT
>CM059491.1:429508-464696 GCA_030408155.1 Lophura swinhoii
GGGGGGTCTCAAATAGGGGGGGGGGGGGCCCAAATTGGGGGGGGTCCCAAATTGGGGGGGGGGTCTCAAATGGGGGGGGGGTCCCAGATTGGGAGAGGGGGGTCCCAAATGGGGGGGGGTCTCGAATAAGAGCGGGAGGGGTTCTCAAATGGGGGGGGGTCCCAAATTGGGGGGGGGTCTCAAATAGGGGGGGGTCCCAATTTCAGCATACGGGCGGGGGGGGCAACATTGGGAGGGGGCAAAAATCACCACTGGGGGGGGGGTTGGGGACCCCGACGTCACCATGGGGGGGGGGGGGGGCCCAGTTGTTGGGGGTCCCAATGGGGCGGGGGCCCGATGTGAATTTGGGGGGGGGTCCCCGATGTCCCCGGGGGGGTCGCTGAGTTTTTGTGCCCCCCCCCCAGGTGGAATTCCACCTCTGTGTGGCCGTGGGGGGCGGCGCCACTTCCTGCACCCATCGGTGAGCGAAGACCCCCCCCAAAAAAGGGTCCTCGTGGGGGGGGGGGCACAGAGCTGGGCTCTGCCCCATAGCAGCACTGCCCCATAGCACTGCCCCATAGATCTGCCCCATAGATCTGCCCATAGCGCTGCCCCATAGCGCTGCCCCATAGATCTGCCCCATAGCGCTGCCCCATAGCGCTGCCCCATAGCTCTGCCCCATAGATCTGCCCCATAGCTGCCCCATAGATCTGCCCCATAGCGCTGCCCCATAGCAGCACTGACCCATGGATCTGCACCATAGCCCTGCCCCATAGCGCTGCCCCATAGATCTGCCCCATAGCCCTGCCCTATAGCGTTGCCCCATAGCACTGCCCCATAGATCTGCCCCATAGCTGCCCCATAGATCTGCCCCATAACTCTGCCCCATAGCGCTGCCCCATAGCAGCACTGACCCATAGATCTGCCCCATAGATCTGCCCCATAGCTGCCCCATAGATCTGCCCCATAACTCTGCCCCATAGATCTGCCCCATAGCAGCACTGACCCATAGATCTGCCCCATAGATCTGCCCCATAGCTGCCCCATAGATCTGCCCCATAACTCTGCCCCATAGCGCTGCCCCATAGCAGCACTGACCCATAGATCTGCCCCATAGATCTGCCCATAGCTCTGCCCCATAGCGCTGTCCTATAGATCTGCCCCATAGATCTGGCCCATAGCGCTGCCCCATAGTGCTGCCCCATAGCGCTGCCCTATAGCGCTGCCCCATAGATCTGCACCATAGTGATGCCCCATAGTGCTGCCCCATAGATCTGCCCCATAGCACTGCCCCATAGCTCTGCCCCATGGATCTGCCCCATAGATCTGCCCCATAGCAGCACTGCCCCATAGCCCTGCCCCATAGCTGCCCCATAGCTGCCCCATAGCGCTGTCCCCAAAGGCAGGAGCGCGCCTGGACCCTGGGGGGGCTGCAGCTGCGGATTCAGAGCCGAAACTTCGTGCGGTAGGGAGCCGAGGGGGGGGGCAGGGATGGGCACTTGGGGGGCAGGGATGGGCAGTTGGGGGGCAGAGATGGCACTTGTGGGGCAGGCATGGACACTTATGGGGCAGGGACGTGCACTTATGGGGCAGGGATGTGCACTTATGGGGCAGTGCTGTCACTTGGGGGGCACTTATGGGGCAGAGATGGGCACTTATGTGGCAGGGACGTGCAATTATGGGGCAGTGCTGTCACTTATGTGGCAGGGACGTGCACTTATGGGGCAGGGATGGGCACTTATGGGGCAGTGCTGGCACTTGGGGGCACTTATGGGGTAGAGATGGGCACTTATGGGGCAGTGCTGTCACTTACGGGGCAGGGATGTGCACTTATGGGGCAGTGCTGGCACTTGGGGGGCACTTATGGGACGCAGGGATGTGCACTTATGGGGCAGCGCTGTCACTTGGGGGGCACTTATGGGGCAGGGATGGACACTTATGGGGCAGGGATGTGCACTTATGGGGCAGGGACGTGCACTTATGGGGCAGCACTGTCACTTGGGGGGCAGGGATGGGCACTTATGGGGCAGGGACATGCACTTATGGGGCAGTGATGTGCACTTATGGGGCAGAGATGGCCACTTATGGGGCAGCACTGTCACTTATGGAGCAGTGCTGTCACTTATGGGGCAAGGACGTGCACTTATGGGGCAGTGCTGTCACTTGGGGGGCAGGGATGGACACTTATGGGGCAGTGATGTGCAGTTATGGGGCAGCACTGTCACTTGGGGGGCAGAGATGGGCACTTATGGGGCGGCACTGTCACTTACGGGGCAGCGCTGTCACTTATGGGGCAGGGACGTGCACTTATGGGGCAGTGCTGTCACTTATGGGGCAGGGATGTGCACTTATGGGGCAGGGATGGACACTTATAGGGCAGTGTTGTCACTTGGGGGGCACTTATGGGTCAACGCTATCACTTATGGGGCAGTGCTCACTTATGAGGTAGGGATGGCACTTATGGGACAGTTATGGGGCAGAAATGGGCACTTATGGGGCGGCGCTGTCACTTACGGGGCAGCGCTGTCACTTACGGGGTAGGGACGTGCACTTATGGGGCAGTGCTGGCACTTGGGGGGCACTTATGGGACGCAGGGACGTGCACTTATGGGGGAGGGACGTGCACTTATGGGGCGGAGATGGGCACTTATGGGGCAGCGCTGGCACTTATGGGCCAGAGATGGGCACTTATGGGGCAGGGACGTGCACTTATGGGGCGGCGCTGTCACTTATGGGGCGGCGCTGTCACTTATGGGGCAGAGATGGGCACTTATAGGGCAGGGACGTGCTCAGTTATGGGGCAGGGACGTGCACTTATGGGGCAGTGCTGGCACTTGGGGGGCACTTATGGGACGCAGGGACGTGCACTTATGGGGCGGCGCTGTCACTTATGGGGCGGCGCTGTCACTTGTGGGGCAGAGACGTGGGTGCCACGCCGTTCCCCCCCCCCCCACCCAAGGGACCCATCGGCGCCGCCCTGCGCCCTGCTGCACCCCACGGCCGCCCCCCCCGCTCCGCTGCCGCCGCCCCCCGGCGCGGCCGTTTTGGGTCTGGGGGCGGAGCTGCGCGTCGTCGCGGCGGCGGCTTTGGCTCCGTGTCTGCGACCCCGCCCCAATCTGCCCGCGCGCCTCGCCTCCGTCGCCATATCCCCGCACCCATGGGTGCTACGGGGGGGGGGGGGGGGGGGGCACCCATGGGTGCTATTGGGGGGAAGGGTGGGGGATGGGGAAGCGGGTGGGGGGGGGTGTGGGGGGGTGGACACCCATAGGTGCTATTGGGGGGAGGCAGCCATGGGTGCTATGTGTGTGGGGGGGGTGGGGGGTGTTTGTGTGGGGGGGTGGGCACCCATGGGTGCTGTTGGGGGGGAGGCAGCCATGGGTGCTGTTTGGGGGGGGGGTGGGGGGTGTTTGTGTGGGGGGGTGGGCACCCATGGGTGCTGTTGGGGGGGGGAGGTACCCATGGGTGCTGTTTGGGGGGAGGGGGGCACCCATGGGTGCTATGTGGGGGAGAGGAGTGGGGGGGGTGCGGGGGGTGTGGGGGGGTGTGGGGGGGTGGCCACCCATGGGTGCTATTGGGGAGGAAGGGTCACCATGGGTGCTATGTGGGGGGGGGTACCAATGGGTGCTATGTGTGCGGGGGGGTGGGGGGGCTGTGGGGGTGTGGGGGGGTGTGTGGGGGGGTGTGTGGGGGGGTGTGTGGGGGGGTGGGCACCCATGGGTGCTATTGGGGGGGAAGGGTCACCATGGGTACCCATGGGTGCTGTTTGGCGGGGGGAGGGTGGGGGGGGTGGGCACCCATGGGTGCTGTTGGGGGGGAAGGGGCACCATGGTTGCTATGTGGTGGTGGGGGGGGAGGGGGTGGGCACCCATGGGTGGTATGGAGTGCTATGGGGGTCTCTGTGGGTCCCACCCATGGGTGCTATGGGGGGTCTCTGTGGGTCCCACCCATGGGTGCAATGGGGGGCTCTGTGCATCCCACCCATGGGTGCTATGGGGGGCTGTGGGGTCTTTGGGTGCTATTGGGGGGTCTATGAGTCCCACCCATGGGTGCTATGGGGGGGTCAGTGTGTGCCACCCATGGGTGCTATGGGGGCTGTGGGGTCAGTGGGTGCCACCCGTGGGTGCTATGGGGGGTGTCTATGGGATCTTTGGGTGCTATGGGGGGATCTATGAGTCCCACCACTGGGTGCTATGGGGGGCTGTGGGGTCAGCGTGGGCCACCCATGGGTGCTATGGGGGAGCTCTGTGGGTCCCACCCCGGGGCGCTATGGGGAGTCTCTGGGTCTTTGGGTGCTATGGGGCGTCTATGGGGTGTTTGGGTGCTATGGGGGGGGGTCTATAGGTCCCACCCATGGGTGCTATGGCGGGTCTATGGGGTCTTTGGGTGCTATTGAGGGGTCTATGGGTCCCACCCCTGGGTGCTATGGGGGGCTGTGGGGTCAGCGTGTGCCACCCATGGGTGCTATGGGGGGCTGTGGGGTCTTTGGGTCCCACCCATGGGTGCTATGGGGGGGTCAGCGTGTGCCACCCATGGGTGCTGTTTCCCTTAACGGCGGCTGACGTCTATTGGTTCGATGCCGTGGGGCTGCCCCCCAAGTGGGGCCGCGACGGCTGCTGGCGAAACCCGGCCTGGGTGGCGGACTGGAGACCTTCGGGTGGAGCGCACGCAGCTGCCACCCATGGGTGGGGGGTGAAGGTAAGGACTGGGGGGGGGGGGTGGCACCCATGGGTGCTATGGGGGGGTCTATGGGTCCCTGCCATGGGTGCTATGGGGGGATGTGGGTGGGGGGGGAAGGTAAGCAGTGGGGGGCAGGGAGTGGGGGGTCGCACCCATGGGTGCTATGGGGGAGGAGGGGGATCTATGGGTGCTATGGGGGGGGGATGTGGGGTGAATGGATCCCACCCATGGGTGGGGGGGGAAGGTAAGCAGTGGGAGGGGGGGGGTCGCACCCATGGGTGCTATGGGGGGGATCTATGGGTCCTATGGGTGCTATGGGGGGGGATCTATGGGTCCCAGCCGTGGGTGCTGTGGGGGGATGTAGGTCTATGGGTGCCACCCATGGGTGGGGGGGAAGGTAAGCAGTGGGGGGGTGGTCGCACCCATGGGTGCTATGGGGGGGGATGTGGGGTGAATGGATCCCACCCATGGGTGTGGGGGGAAGGTAAGCTGTGGGGGGCAGGGGGGGGTCGCACCCATGGGTGCTATGGGGGGGGATCTGTGGGTCCCAGCCATGGGTGCTATGGGGGGGGGATCTATGGGTCACAGCCATGGGTGCTATGGGGCAAATGTGGGTGGGGGGGGAAGGTAAGCAGTGGGGGGGGCGGGGGGGGGGTCGCACCCATGGGTGCTATGGGGGGGATCTATGGGTCACAGCCATGGGTGCTATGAGGGGGGGATCTATGGGTCACAGCCATGGGTGCTGTGGGGCAGATTGTGGGGTCTATGGGTACCACCCATGGGTGGGGGGGGAAGGTAAGAAGTGGGGGGATGGGGGGGGGGGTCGCACCCATGGGTGCTATGGGGGGATGGGGGGGGTCAAGGACTCCCACCCATGGGTGCCATGGGGCAGATATGGGGTCTGTGGGTCCCACCATTGGGTCCTATGTGGGGATGTGTGTCTCTGGGTCCCACCCATGGGTGCTATGGGGGGTCTTTAGGTTCCATGGAGGGTCAGTGGGTGCCACCCATGGGTGCTATGGGGGTCTGTGGGGTTTTTGGGTTCTACTGGGGGCTCTATGGGTCCCACCCATGGGTGCCATGGGGGGATGTGGGTTCAGTGGGTGCCACCCATGGGTGCCATGGGGGGATATGGGGTCAATGGGTGCCACCCATGGGTGCTATGGGGGCTCTATGGGTCCCACCCATGGGTGCCATGGGGCGGATATGGGGTCTATGGGTCCCACCATTGGGTCCTATGGGGGGATGTGGGTCTCTGGGTGCCACCCATGGGTGCTATGGGGGCTCTATGGGTCCCACTCCCCCCCAGATTTGCCCCCCCCCGACGCCGCCTTCACGCTGCACCCATTGGAGGACCCCGGCTTGGGGCCCAACAGCCGCCCCCAGCACCTCCTCCTCTTCCTGGTCCTCCAACACCGCGACCCCTTCCGGCCCCACAGCGCAGGTAATGGGGGGGGGATATGGGGGGTGTTGGAGGACTTTGGGGATGTGGGAGGTGTTGGAGGACTTTGGGGGGTGCCGTTGGAGGACTTTGGGGGGGGTGATGGAGGTGTTGGAGGACTTTGGTGGGGCGTTGGAGGACTTTGTTGAGGTGTTGGAGGACTTTGGGGGGGGCCGTTGGAGGCCTTTGGGGATGTGGGAGGTGTTGGAGGACTTTGGGGGGGGTGTTGGAGGACTTTGTTGTGTTGGAGGACTTTGGTGGGGGTGTTGAGGACTTTGTTGAGGTGTTGGAGGACTTTGGGGGGGGATGTTGGAGGACTTTTGGGGGTGTTGGAGGACTTTGTTGTGTTGGAGGACTTTTGGGGGTGTGGGCGGTGTTGGAGGACTTTGGGAGGGCATTGGAGGACTTTGTTGTGTTGGAGGACTTGGGGAGGTGTTGGAGGACTTTTTGGGGTGTGGGAGGTGTTGGAGGACTTGGGGGGTGATGGAGGTGTTGGAGGACTTTGGTGGGGCGTTGGAGGACTTTGTTGAGGTGTTGGAGGACTTTGGGGGGGCCGTTGGAGGACTTTGGGGGGTGTGGGAGGTGTTGGAGGCCTTTGTTGTGTTGGAGGACTTTGGGGGGGGTGTTGGAGGACTTTTGGGGGTGTTGGAGGACTCTGAGGGGTGTGGGAGGTGTTGGAGGACTTTGGTGGGGTGTTGGAGGACTTCGTTGGGGGTGTTGGAGGACTTTGGGGGCTGTTGGAGGACTTTGGGGGGGCGTTGGAGGACTTTGGGAGGGCATTGGAGGACTGTTGTGTTGGAGGACTTTGTTGGGGGTGTTGGAGGACTTTTGGGGGTGTTGGAGGACTCTGAGGGGTGTGGGAGGTGTTGGAGGACTTTGGGGGGGCGTTGGAGGACTTTGGGAGGGCGTTGGAGGACTTTGTTGTGTTGGAGGACTTTTGGAGGTGTTGGAGGACTTTGGAGGGGCGTTGGAGGACTTTTGGGTGTGTTGGAGGACTTTGTTGTGTTGGAGGACTTTGTTGGGGGTGTTGGAGGACTTTGGGGGGGTATTGAAGGACTTTTGGGGGTGTTGGAGGACTTTGAGGGGGTGTTGGAGGTGTTGGGGGACTTTGTAGAGGTGTTGGAGGACTTTGGGGGGATGCTGGAGCTGTTTGGCTGTTTGGGGCTGATTTGGGGTTCTATTGTGGTTCTTGTGTTTATTTTGGTGTTTTTGGAGCTGTTTTGGGGTCTGTTTCAGGTTATTTGGGGGCTGTTTTGGGGTTATTTTGGGGTTTGGGGGCTGTTTGGGGCTGTTCGGGGTTATTTTAGGGTCTGCTTGGGGTTCTTTTGGGGTGTTTTGTTCTGTTTGGGGTTATTTGGGGGCCGTTTGGAGTTATTTGGGGCTGTTTTGGGTTCTTTTGGGGCTGTTTTGGGTCATTTTGGGGTTTGGGGGTCATTTTGGGGTTCTTTGGGGTTCTTTTGGGGCTGTTTTGGGCCATTTTAGGGTCAGTTTGGGGTTCTTTTGGGGTGTTTTGGTTCTGTTTGGGGCTCTTTTGGGGCCATTTGGGGTTCTTTGGGGTCAGTTTGGGATTATTTGGGGGTAGGGGCTGTTTTGGGCTTCTTTGGGGGTTCTTTTGGTTCTTTGGGGCTCTTTTGGGGCCATTTGGGGTCATTTGGGGTCATTTTGGGGTTATTCAGGGTCACTTTGGGGCTATTCGGGGCCATTTTGGGGCAATTTGGGGCCGTTTCGTGCTCCGTTTTTGCTTCTTTCGGGGCCGTTTTGCCCCCATCGTCCCCTTTTTTTGCACACCCCCCCCCCCCCCAGCTCCCCCCCGCCAGCTGCTCCCCCTGCTGCAGCCCCCCCCCAGCTCCCAGCTCCCAGTTCTGCGCCGGGCCGTGCGGGCGCTGCTGCACCCCGTGCTGGATGGGCTGCGACGAGGCAAAGGGTGGGGGGTTGGGGGGGGGGAGGAGGCTGAGACCCCCCCCCCCATAAAGTCCACCCCGACCCCCACCCTGACCCCAACCCCAATCCTGCCCCTGGAATCCCAACCCCCCCCATAATCCCAATCCAACCCCAATCCCACCCCTGGAATCCCAATCCCAAACCCAACCCCCCATAACCCCAATCCCAATCCTCATCCCCCCCCCATAATCCCATTCCCAATTCCAATCCCAACCCCCATAATCCAATCCCAACCCCAATCCTACCGCTGGAATCCCAATCCCAAACCCAACCCCCCATAATTCCAACCCCCGATAACCCCAATCCCAATCCTCATCCCCCCCATAATCCCACTCCCAAACCCAGTCTCACTCCCCATAATCCCAATCCCAACCCCAATCCTCCCAATAATCCCAACCCCCCATAACCCCAACCCCAATCCTCATCCCCACATAATCCCAATCCCACCCCCCATAACCCCAATCCCAATCTCCCTCCATAACCCCAATCCCAATCCTTATCCCCCCCCATAATCCCACTCCTGACCCCAATCCCACCCCCCATAACCCCAACCCCCCCATAACCCCAATCCCAATCCTCATCCCCCCATAATCCCAATCCCAACCCCAATCCCCCCCCCCATAATCCCCATAATCCCAAGTAATCCCAAATAACCCCAATAATCCCAGGCCCAGCTCCGCGTTTGGCTCTCGGTGCCGCCGGCCGTTTCTGCCCTCACTGCGGTGCTGAGCTGCAGCGCCAGCGCCCCCTTCCGGCAGCGCTGCCTCCGTGCCATGCAGGTGGGACCCCCCCCCAAAAATCCCCCCACCCACTCCCCATCCATCACCCCCCCCCCCCAGCTGCCTCTGTGCCATGCAGGTGGAGACCCCCCCCAAAAAAAGCTCCCCCAAGACCCCCTCCCCATATCGACCCCCCCCCCATCCATCAACCCCCCCCCCAAAGCCCCCCCAAGCTCCCCCAGTCCCTCCCCCATTTCGACCCCCACCCCCCCGTCCATCACTTCCAACCCCCCCCCCAGCTGCCTCCATGCCATGCAGGTGGGAGACCCCCCCCAAAACCCCCCCAAGACCCCCCATCCATCACCCCCCCCCCAACTACTTCCATATGAAGCAGGTGGGGGTCCCCCCCCCCAAGACCCCCCCAGTCCCTCCCCAAAAACTCCCCCCACCCCCCATCCATCACCCCCCCCAGCTGCCTCCATGCCGTGCAGGTGAGGACCCCCCCCAAAACCCCCCATGCCGACCGCCCTCCCCCCCCATACGCCCCCCCCCCCCATGCCCCCTATGCCGACCCCCCCCCCCGTACGCCCCCCCCCCAGGCTGAGGACACCCCCACGCTGGCCATGGCCACCCAAAGGACCCTCACTGCCGTCACCCAACGCCGCCGCCTGCGCTGCCCCTCCTGCGCCCCCCCCGGGGTGAGTTGGACCCCCCCCCCTCCCCAACCCCCCCCCCCACTCAGCCCCACACATCTGTAGGGTGAAAGACCCCCCCCCCCAAACCCCCCCTGTGGGTGCAGGTCAGGATGTGGTGACCCCCCCCCCCCCCCTCAGACCTCAAGCTGGAGAGCACTCCATTGTGTGACCCCCCCCATATTGTGACCCCCCCCCCCATATTGTGACCCCCCCCCCCATATTGTGAACCCCCCCCACACCGTGTCCCCCACCGTTGTGTCCCCCCCCCCCACATTGTCCTCAATTTTGTGCCCCCCCCGTTGTGTCCCCCCTCCCCATTGTGTGCCCCCCCATCGCCCCCCCATCGCCCCCCCATTGTCCCCCCCCACCCCATTGTGTCTCCCCCCCATTGTCCCCAATTCTCACCCCATTGTGTTCCCCCCCCCTTTGTGCCCCCCCTCCCCATTGTGTCCCCCCCATTGCCCCCCCGTTGTCCCCCCCCCACCCCATTGTGTCCCCCCCATTGTTGCTATACCCCCCCATCGCCCCCTCATTTTCCCCCCATCGCCCCCCCCACTGCCCCCCCATTGTCACTGTCCCCCCCCCATTATCCCCCCCCATTGTCCCCAATTCTCCCCCTATTGTGTGCCCCCCCATTGTGCCCCCCCTCCCCACTGTGTGCCCCCCCATTGTCCCCCCATTGTTGCTATACCCCCCATTACCCCCCCATTGTCCCCCCCCACCCCATTATCCCCCCCCCATTGTCCCCAATTCTCCCCCCATTGTGTTCCCCCCCCATTGTGCCCCCCCCACTGTGTGCCCCCCCATCGCCCCCCCATCGCCCCCCGCCACCCCATTGTGTCTCCCCCCCATTGTCCCCAATTCTCACCCCATTGTGTGCCCCCCCCGTTGTGCCCCCCCTCCCCACTGTGTGCCCCCCATCGCCCCCCCATTGCCCCCCCATTGTCCTCCCCCCATGACCCCCCCATTGTGCCCCCCCTCCCCATTGTGTCCCCCCCCATTGTCCCCCCATTGTTGCTACACCCCCCCATCGCCCCCCCCATTTTCCCCCCATTGTCACCCCCCC
The DNA here is from genome assembly GCA_030408155.1 of Lophura swinhoii. Lineage (NCBI taxonomy): Eukaryota > Metazoa > Chordata > Aves > Galliformes > Phasianidae > Lophura > Lophura swinhoii. The sequence continues at coordinate 440,027 of CM059491.1, forward strand.
ATTGACCCCCCATCCTCACCCATTGCCCCCCCATTGCCCCCCCCCCCCCTTTGTTACTATGGCCACCCGTTGCCCCCCCATTTCCCCCCCATCCTCACCCCCTTCCTCCCCCCCCCCCATAGGAGGAGGACACACAAGAGGAAGACGCCGCCCCCCAACCCCCCCCCCCAATGATTTCAGCCCCCCCCCCAGTTTGCTCCCATTTCCTCCCAGTTGCTCCCAGTTCATCCCAGTTCATCTCAGTTCCCCCCCCCCACCACTGCACTCAGTTTCTCTCTCCCCCCACATCAGCCCCATTTGGCGCCAAGCCCTCATTTCCATAACCACGCCCACCTCATTTCCATAACCACGCCCCCACCTCAATTCCGTAACCACCTCACCTCATTTCCATAACCACGCCCCCTCGTATCCATATGCAGACCCCTCACTTGGCCACGCCCCCATTTATCCCTAACCCCGCCCATTTCAACGAAACCACGCCCACTTCCAAAACCACCCAATCCCATTGCGTGGGCATGTCCCGTAGCCCCGCCCCCTTTCCCGTAGCCACGCCCACCCCAACCGTACTCCCATAATCCTCTCCTTCTTGTAGCCCCGCCCCCTTCCTTAGCCCCGCCCACTTCCAACCCTTTCTCGCTGCTCCCATATTCCCGTAGCTCCGCCCCCTTTCACTTTAGCCCCGCCCACCTTCCCACTATCCCATAATCCCGGCCTTCTTATAGCCACGCCCCCTTTCCCGTAGCCCCGCCCCTCTCCCATATCCCCAACACCGTCCTTTCCCTTAGCTCCGCCCCTTCCCTTAGCCCCGCCCCCTCCCCGCCCACCTCCCATCTCTCCAGAGTCCTGTCCTTTCCTTCGCCCCGCCCCTTTCCCGTAGCCCCGCTCCCGACCCCTTTCCCACATCTCCCATATTCCCGTAGCCCCGCCCCCATTCCCGTAGCCCCGCCCACCTCCCGCCTCTCCCACAATGCCGTCCTTTCCCTTGGCCCCGCCCCTTCCCTTGGCCCCGCCCCGTCGCTCCCCGGCCCCGCCCCCCGCGCCATGGCGCTGTCGGTGGCGGCGGGCGCCTCCTGGGCCGTGCCGGGGGGCTCGGAGGATCCCGGCGGGGGTCCCGGCGGGGTCCCGGGGGGATCGGGTCGGTGTTTGGCCGCCGTGTTGCTGTGCGGGGCCTTGGCGTGCGGCTACGTGGGAAGCCTGTATGTATGGGGCAGCCCGCTGCCCAGGTAAGGGGGGCGGGGGGGTCCTGTGGGGCTCTATGGGGTCCTATGGGGTCTTATGGGGTCTTATGGGGATCTGTGGGGTCCTATGGGGGTCCTATGGGGTGCTATGGGGTCTTATGGGGATCTGTGGCGTCCTATGGGGTGCTATGGGGCTTGGGGGGGTCTATGGGGTCCTATGGGGTGCTATGGGGTGCTATGGGGTCTTATGAGGGTCGTATGGGGTGCTATGGGGTCTTATGGGGTCCTATGGGGTGCTATGGAGTTCTATGGGGTGCTATGGGGGGTCTGTGGGGTGCTATGGGGTGCTGTGGGGGTCTTATGGGAGTCTGTGGGGTCCTATGGGGTCCTATGGGGTGCTATGGGGTGCTATGGGATCTTATGGGGGTCTGTGGGGTCCTATGGGGGTCCTATGGGGTGCTATGGGGTCTTACGGGGTGCTATGGGGTCTTATGGGGTCCTATGGGGCGCTATGGGGGTCTGTGGGGACCTATGGGGTGCTATGGGGCTTGGGGGTGTCTGGGGGGGTCTATGGGGGTCCTATGAGGTGCTATGGGGTCTTATGGGGGTCTGTGGGGTCTTATGGGGGTCTGTGGGGTCCTGTGGGGGTGCTATGGGGTCCTATGGGGCGCTATGGGGTCTTATGGGGGTCTGTGGGGTCCTACAGGGGTCCTATGGGGTGCTGTGGGGTCTTATGGGGGTCTGTGGGGTCCTATGGGGTGCTATGGGGGTCCTATGGGGTCCTATGGGGCGCTATGGGGTCTTATGGGGGTCTGTGGGGTCCTATGGGGTCTTATGGGAGTCTGTGGGGTCCTATGGGGTCCTATGGGGTGCTATGGGGGTCTGTGGGGTGCTATGGGGCGCTATGGGGTGCTATGGGGTCTGTGGGATCCTATGGAGGTCCTATGGGGTCTTATGAGGGTCTGTGGGGTGCTATGGGGTGCTATGGGGTCTTATGGGGTCCTATGGGGTCTTATGGGGGTCTGTGGGGTCCTATGGGGCGCTATGGGGCGCTATGGGGTGCTATGGGGTGCTATGGGGGTCTTATGGGGCGCTATGGGGTGCTATGGGGGTCCTATGGGGTGCTAGGGGATCCAGTGGGGTCCTATGGGGTGCTATGGGGGTCTGTGGGGTCCTATGGGATCTGTGGAGTCCTATGGGGCTCTATGGGGTCTTATGGGGGTCTTTGGGTCCTATGCGGGTCCTATGGGGTCTTATGGGGTCTTATGGGGGTCTGTGGGGTCCTATGGGGTGCTATGGGGTCTTACGGGGTGCTATGGGGGTCCTGTGGGGTTCTATGGGGTCTTATGGGGGTCTGTGGGGATCCTATGGGGGTCTGTGGGATCCTATGGGGGTCCTATGGGGGTCTGTAGGGTGCTATGGGGTGCTATGGGGTCTTATGGGGGGTCTGTGGGGTCCTATGGGGGCCCTATGGGGTCCTATGGGGGGGTCTGTGGGGTCCTATGGGGGTCCTGTGGTGGTTTGGGGGGGTTCTATGGGGTCCTATGAGGGTTTGGGGGGGTTCTTTGGGTTCTATGGGGTTTGGGGGGGGTTCTATGGAGTCTATGGGGTGGTTCTATGGGGTCTATGGGGTTTGGGGGAGGGCTGGGGAGGTTCTATGGGGTCTGTGGGGTTTGGGGGGGGTTCTATGGAGTCTATGGGGTTTGGGGCGGTTCTATGGGGTCTATGGGGTCTGGGGGGGTTCTATGGGGTCTGTGGGTTTGGGGGAGGGCTAGGGCGGTTCTATGGGGTCTGTGGGGTTTCTATAGGGGTTTATGGGGTCTGTGGGGTTTGGGGGGGGTTCTATGGAGTCTATGGGGTGGTTCTATGGGGTCTATGGGGTTTGGGGGAGGGCTGCGGCGGTTCTATGGGGTCTGTGGGGTTTCTATAGGGGTTTATGGGGTCTGTGGGGTTTGGGGGGGGTTCTATGGGGTCTATAGGGTTTGGGGGGGGTTCTATGAGGTCTATGGGGTTTCTATAGGGGTTTATGGGGTCTGTGGGGTTTGGGGGGGTTCTATGGGGTTCGGGGGGGTCCTATGGGGTTTTTCTGGGGTTCTTCAGGGTCCCGTGGGGTTCAGGCGAGTTCTGCGGGGCCTGGGGCTCCTATAGGGCCGGGAGTCTCACACGGGGGTCTTTTTGGGGTCGCCCCCCCCCTCAATTTAGGGACCACCCCGCAGTGATCAAACGCCGTTTCACCAGCGTGTTGGTGGTGTCGGGGCTCAGCCCCGCCTCCGTGTGGCTCTGGAAGGAGCTGACGGGAATCCGGGTGAGTTGTGTGGGTCTCAGCCCCACACTTATGGGGCACGAGGCGACGTCCGACCCCGTAAATGGTTCCTAAATCCCACCCTATAGACGGACACCCCCCTGCCCACGTTATTGGGGTTGAGGTTGGAGGGGCTGCTGCCCGCCACGCTGCTGCCGCTGCTGCTCACCATGGTGAGGTGTGGGGCTGAGATGTGGGGCTGAGATGTGGGGCTGCCCCATAGCGCTGCCTCTGTGGGGTTTGGGGGGGGGGGTCTGGGGGAGTCTATGGGGTCCTATGGGGGTCTATGGGGTTTATGGGGTCCTATGGGATTTGGGGGGGCTGGGGAGGTGAGGTGTGGGGCTGAGATGTGGGGCTGCCCCATAGCGCTGCCTCTGTGGGGTTTGGGGGGATCTGGGGGGGTCTATGGGGTCCTGTGGGGCTCTATGGGGTCCTATGGGGACCTGGGAGGACCTATGGGGTTTGGGGGGGCTGGGGAGGTGAGGTGTGGGGCTGAGATGTGGGGCTGCCCCATAGCGCTGCCTCTGTGGGGTTTGGGGGGGGCTGGGGGGGGTCTATGGGGTCCTATGGGGGTCTATGGGGTTTATGGGGTCCTATGGGGTTTGGGGGGCCTGGGGAGGTGAGGTGTGGGGAGATGTGGGGCTGAGATGTGGGGCTGAGATGTGAGGCTGCCCCATAGCGCTGCCTCTGTGGGGTTTGGGGGGGGCTGGGGGAGTCTATGGGGTCCTATGGGCGTCTGTGGGGTTTTATGGGGTTTGGGGGGTTCTATGGGGCTCTATGGGGTCCTATGGGGTTTAGGGGGGCTGGGGAGGTGAGGTGTGGGGCTGAGATGTGGGGCTGCCCCATAGCGCTGCCTCTGTGGGGTTTTGGGGGGGCTGAGGGGGGTCTATGGGGTCCTATGGGGGTCTGTGGGGTTTTATGGAGTTTGGGGGGTTCTATGGGGCTCTATGGGGTCCTATGGGGTTTAGGGGGGCTGGGGAGGTGAGGTGTGGGGCTGAGATGTGGGGCTGCCCCATAGCGCTGCCTCTGTGGGGTTTGGGGGGGGCTGGGGGGGTCTATGGGGTCCTGTGGGGCTCTATGGGGTCCTATGGGCACCTGGGAGGACCTATGGGGTTTGGGGGGGCTGGGGAGGTGAGGTGTGGGGCTGAGATGTGGGGCTGCCCCATAGCGCTGCCTCTGTGGGGTTTGGGGGAGGCTGGGGGGGTCTATGGGGTCCTATGGGGGGCTGGGAGGACCTATGGGGCTCTATGGGGTCCTATGGGGTTTAGGGGGGCTGGGGAGGTGAGGTGTGGGGAGATGTGGGGCTGAGATGTGGGGCTGAGATGTGGGGCTGCCCCATAGCGCTGCATCTGTGGGGTTTTGGGGGGACAGAGGGGGGTCTATGGGGTCCTATGGGGGTCTGTGGGGTTTTATGGAGTTTGGGGGGTTCTATGGGGCTCTATGGGGCTCTATGGGGTTTTCTGGGGCTGGGGGGGTTCTATGGGGTTCTATGGGATCCTATGGGGTTTTATGGGGCCGGAGGGATTCTATGGGGCTCTATGGGATTCTATTGGGTTTTATGGGGCTCTATGGGATCCTATGGGGTTTTATGGGGCTGGGAGGGTTTTATGGGGCTCTATGGGATTCTGTTGGGTTTTATGGGGCTCTATGGGATCCTATGGGGTTTTATGGGGCTCTATGGGATTCTGTTGGGTTTTATGGGGCTCTATGGGATCCTATGGGGTTTTATGGGGCTGGGGGGCTTCTATGGGGCTCTATGGGATCTTAGTGAGTTTTATGGGGCTCTATGGGATCCTATGGGTTTTTATAGGGCCAGGGGGGTTCTATGGGACTGTATGGAATCCTATGGGGTTTTATGGGACTGGGGGGGTTTTATGGGGCTCTATGGGATCCTATGGGGTTTTTGGGGGCTCTATGGAATCCTATGAGTTTTTATAGGGCCGGGGAAATTCTATGGGGTTCTGTGGGGTTTCTGGGGTTCTGTGAGGTTCTGTGGGGTTTTGGGGGGGCCGTAGCCCTTCCCCTAAATCCCCCCGCCCCACAGGTGCTGTTTTTGGGGCCGCTGATGCAGCTGTGCATGGACCGCCCCTGGCGATGCATGGAGGGGCTGCGGGGGGCGCTGGGTAAGGGGGGCTTCTATGGGGTTTCTGTGGGGTTTCTATGGGGCTGGGGGTTGGGGGGCACGGGGGGGGGTGGGGGGCTCCACCTAGGGGTCGATCTGTGGGGCAGAGCGGTGGATGTGTGGGGCAGTAAGCCAATTGTGGGTCGGGCTATGGGGCAGAAGGGTCAATCTGTGGGTCGATCCGTGGGTCAGTACTCCGGTCTATGGGTCCATACCCCAATCTGTGGGTCGATCTGTGGGTCAGTCTATGGGTCAATCTGTGGGTCCATCCCCCAACCTCTGGGTCCATCCCCCAATCTATGGGTCCATCTGTGGGTCCATCTATGGGTCCATCTATGGGTCCACCTATGGGTCAATCTATGGGTCAATCTATGGGTCAATCTATGGGTCCGTACCCCAATCTCTGGGTCCATCTATGGGTCAATCTGTGGGTCAATTTCTGGGTCAATCTATGGGTCCCTCCCCCATTCTATGGGTCAATCCATAGGTCCATCCCCCAATCTATGGGTCCACTTATGGGTCAATCTATGGGTCTGTCCCCCATTCTGTGGGTCCATCTATGGGTCCACCTATGGGTCAATCTATGGGTCCATCTATGGGTCCATCTATGGGTCCGTCCCCCAATCTATGGGTCCATCTATGGGTCCATTTATGGGTCTGTCCCCCAATCTATGGGTCCATCTATGGGTCAATCTATGGGGTCCATCTATGGGTCCATCTATGTGTCCATCTGTGGGTCAATCTATGGGTCCATCTATGGGTCCATCCCCCAACCTATGGGTCCGTCCCCCAATCTGTGGGTCCATCTATGGGTCCATCTATGGGTCCATCCCCCAATCTATGGGTCCATCTATGGGTCCATCTATGGGTCCATCTATGGGTCCATCCCCCAACCTATGGGTCCACTTATGGGTCAATCTATGGGTCTGTCCCCCATTCTGTGGGTCCATCTATGGGTCCATCTATGGGTCCGTCCCCCAATCTCTGGGTCCATCTATGGGTCCATCTACGGGTCCGTCCCCCAGTCTCTGGGTCCATCTATGGGTCCATCTATGGGTCCGTCCCCCAATCTGTGGGTCCATCTCTGGGTCAATCTATGGGTCCGCCCCCCAATCTGTGGGTCCGCACGCGGCCCCAGGCTTCGCCTTCCTCCGCAGCCCCCCGGCGGGCGCTGCCGTGTCTGCGCGACGTGCGCTGGCTGCGCAACCACGTGGTGGCGCCGCTGTCGGAGGAGCTCGTGTTCCGCGCCTGCATGCTGCCCGTGCTGCTGCCCTGCGCCGGGCCCAGATACGCCGTGCTGGCCTGCCCGCTCTTCTTCGGCCTGGGTGCTCATGGGAAACGGGCGCGGGGGATTATGGGATGGATGGGGTTATTATGGGATGGATGGGGTTATTATGGGATGGATGGGGGGTATTATGGGATGGATGGGGTTATTATGGGATGGATGGCCATACGCCGTGCTGGCCTGCCCGCTCTTCTTCGGCCTGGGTGCTCATGGGAAACGGGCGCGGGGGATTATGGGATGGATGGGGTTATTATGGGATGGATGGGGTTATTATGGGATGGATGGCCATACGCCGTGCTGGCCTGCCCGCTCTTCTTCGGCCTGGGTGCTCATGGGAAACGGCCTATTATGGGATGGATGGGGTTATTATGGGATGGGTGGTGGGGTTATGTGGGGTCATGTGGGGTTATTATGGGATGGATGAGGGGTATTATGGGATGGATGGGGGGTATTATGGGATGGATTGGGGATTATTATGGGATGGATTGGGGTTATTATGGGATGGATGGTGGGGTTATGTGGGGTTATGTGGGGTTATTATGGGATGGATGGGGGGTATTATGGGATGGATTAGGGGTATTATGGGATGGATTAGGGGGTTATGTGGGGTCATGTGGGGTTATTATGGGATGGATGGGGGGTTATGTGGGGTCATGTGGGGTTATTATGGGATGGATGGGGGTTATATGGGGTCATGTGGGGCTATTATGGGATGGATTGGGGGTATTATGGGATGGGTGGTGGGGTTATTATGGGATGGATGCTGGGGCTATGTGGGGTTATATGGGGTTATTACGGGATGGATGGGGTTATATGGGGTCATGTGGGGTTATTATGGGATGGGTGGGGTCATATGGGGTTATTATGGGATGGATGGGGTTAATGTGGCGTTATTATGGGATGAATGGGGTCATGTGGGGTTATATGGGGTTATTATGGGATGGATGGGGTTATATGGGGTCATGTGGGGTATATGGGGTTGTATGGGGGGTTATGGGGCTATATGGGGTTGTATAGGGTCACATGGGGTTATATGGGGGGTGTATGGGGTTATTATGGGGGACTATGGGGGTATCTGGGGGGCATATGGGTTTCTATGGGGTTACGTGGGATTATAGGGAGTTATATGGGATTATATGGGATTATGTGGGATTATATGGAGTTAGGGGGGGTTATATGGGGTTATGTGGGATTATATGGGATTATGGGGGGTTATATGGGGGGTGCATGGGATTATATGGGGTTGCGGGGGGGTTTATGGGGGTTATGGGGGGATGGAGGCGATATGGGGGGGATAAGGGGGGTAACGGGGAGCGAGGATGATGAGGAATGGCGGGGGGGGTAATGGGGGTAATGGGCACTGGGAGGAACTGGGGGGCACTGGGATGAACTGGGGGGCACTGGGAGGAGCCCCCTCCCTTTCCCTCCCCCCCCCCCCCAAATTTGTGACCCCCAACTCCCCCCCCCAGCCCACTTCCATCACGTCATCGAGCAGCTCCGATTCCGGCAGAGCTCCGTGGGCAGCATCTTCATGGCCGCAGGTGGGGGACTGGGGGCACTGGGAGCAACTGGGGGGAACTGGGATGGACTGGGAGGGACTGGGGGGGACTGGAGGGGAACTGGGAGGGACTGGGTGGAACTGGGGGGGACTGGAAGGGTCTTTGGGGCACTGGGAGGAACTGGGGAACTGGGGGGCACTGGGAGGGACTGGGCGGAACTGGGAGGAACTGGGGGGCACTGGGAGGGACTGGGTGGAACTGGGGGGGACTGGGGGGACTGGGAGCAACTGGGGGGCACTGGGATGAACTGGGAGGCACTGGGAGGGACTGGGTGGAACTGGGAGGGACTGGGGGGTACTGGGAGGAACTGGGGGGGACTGAGAGGGACTGGGTGGAACTGGGAGGGACTGGGGGGTACTGGGAGGAACTGGGGGGGACTGGGAGGGACTGGGGGGCACTGGGAGGAACTGGGGGGGACTGGGTGGAACTGGGGGGCACTGGGAGGAACTGGGAGGAACTGGAGGGAACTGGAGGGAACTGGGAGGGACTGGGGGGCACTGGGAGGAACTGGGGGGTACTGGGAGGAACTGGGGGGCACTGGGAGGAACTGGGTGGGACTGGGATGTACTGGGTGGAACTGGAGGGCACTGGGATGTACTGGGGGGCACTGGGTGGAACTGCAAGGAACTGGGGGGCACTGGGAGGAACTGGGGGGGACTGGGTGGAACTGGGGGGGACTGGGGGGGACTGGGAGGAACTGGGGGGGACTGGGGGGCACTGGGATGTACTGGGATGTACTGGGAGGCACTGGACCCCCCCGCCCCCCCTCTCTCCGCAGCGTTTCAGTTCTCCTACACCGCCGTGTTCGGCGCCTACACCGCCTTCATCTTCCTCAGGACAGGTGGGGGCAGGGGTCAGCGGGGTCAGAGGGGTCAGGGGTCAGCGGGGTCAGGGGTCAGCGGGGTCAGGGGTCAGCGGGGTCAGCGGGGTCAGGGGTCAGAGGGACTCGGGGGTCTGGGGTCCGGGGGCAGTTGGGTCAGAAGGGTCTGTAGGGTCAGAGGGACTCGGGGGTCAGAGGTCAGCAGGGTCAGGGGGTCTGTGGGGTCAGCGGGGTTTATGGGGTCAGGGGGTGTATGGGGTCAGGGGGGTTATGAGGTCGGGGTGTATGGGATCAGGGGGTTCTGTAGCGTCAGGGGAGTGTACGGGGTCAGTGGGGTCTATAGGGTCAGGGCTTGTATGGGGTCAGGGGGGTGTATTGGGTCAGGGGCTGTATGGGGTCAGGGGCTGTATGGGGTCGGGGGTCTATAGGGTCACGGGGGTGTATGAGGTCAGGGGGTCTATGGGGTCAGCGGGGTCTATGGGGTCAGGGGGGGAGCATGGGGTCGGGGGTGGTCTATGGGGTCGGGGGGGGTTATGGGGTCGGGAGGCCTGTGGGGCGAGAGGCTCTATGGGGTGGGGGTCTGACCCCCCTGTCTCCCCCCTCAGGCCACCTGGCCTGTATGGGGTGAGGGGCTGTATGGGATCAGGGGGGTGTATGGGGCCAGGGGGGTCTGTGGGGTCAGGGGGGTCTATAGGGTCAGGGGAGTGTATGGGGTCAGGGGGGTGTATGGGGTTAGGGGGGTGTATGGGGTCAGGGGGGTCTATGGGATCAGCGGGGTCTATAGGGTCAGGGCCTGTATGGAGCCAGGGGGGTCTCTGGGGCCAGGGGGGTCTATGAGGTCAGGGGGGTCTGTGGGGTCAGGGGGGTGTATGGGGTCAGGGGGGTCTATAGTGCCAGGGAGGTCTATGGGGTCAACGGGGTCTATAGGGTCAGGGGGGCGTAATGGGGTCAGGGGGGTGTATGGGGTCGGGGGGGGTCTATAGGGCCAGGGGGGTGTATGGGGTCGGGGGGGGGGTCTATCGAGCCAGGGGGGTGTATGGGGTCGGGGGGTGTATGGGGTCAGGGGCGTGTATGGGGTCGGGGTGTATGGGGTCAGGGGAGTCTGTGGGGTCAGCGGGGTCTATAGGGTCAGGGGGGCGTAATGGGGTGAGGGGGCTGTATGGGATGAGGGTCTGTTTGGGGTGGGGGTCTGACCGCCGTGTCCCCCCCCCAGGCCACCTGGCCGGCCCGGTGCTGTGCCACTCGTTCTGTAACTCCATGGGTTTCCCCGCTTTGGGGGCCGCCCTGGAGCACCCCCAGCGCTGGGCGCTGCTGCCCTGCTACGTTTTGGGGGTGCTGCTCTTCCTGCTGCTGCTGCACCCCCTCACCGACCCCTCCTTTTTCGGGGGGGCACCTTCGACCTGCGCCCCCCCCCACTCCCATTCCTGCTCCTCCTGACCCAGGCCCCCCCCCCCCCCCCCGTCCCATTTCTTTATCCTCCTATCGGACCCCCCCCCCAAAAAAAAAATCCCCCTTTTATAGGCGCTGCTGTTGTGGAGAGAGAGAGAGAGAGAGCTCTATTTTTGTGATTAAAGTGCTTTGAGCCCACGGGGGGGTGTGTGTCGGGGGGGGGGTAAACGGAGGGGGAGATTTGGGGGTCGGGATGGACTGGGGGGGCGTTGGGAGGGGAATGGGGGGCACTGGGAGGGACTGGGGGGGGAAAAAGGGGGGGATATTGGGGGCTGGAGGTCAATGGGGGGCACTGGGATGGACTGGGGGGGTAATGGGGGGCACTGGGATGGACTGGGTGGGCATTGGGAGGGTAATGGGGGGCACAGGGATGGACTGGGGGGCGCTGGGATGGACTGGGGGGGCATTGGGAGGGTAATGGGGGGCACTGGGATGGACTGGGGGGGGAAAAAGGGGGGGATATTGGGGGCTGGAGGTCAATGGGGGGCACTGGGATGGACTGGGGGGGTAATGGGGGGCACTGGGATGGACTGGGGGGGGGAAAAGGGGGGGATATTAGGGGCTGGAGGCAATGGGGGGCACTGGGATGGACTGGGGGGGTAATGGGGGGCACTGGGATGGACTGGGTGGGCATTGGGAGGATAATGGGGGGCACAGGGATGGACTGGGGGGCGCTGGGATGGACTGGGGGGGGAGAAGAGGGGGATATTGGGGGCTGGAGGCAATGGGGGGCACAGGGATGGGCTGGGGGGGTAATGGGGGGGTAATGGGGGGCACTGGAATGGACTGGGGGGGTAATGGGGGGAACTGGGATGGACTGGGGGGGGGGAAAAGGGGGGGATATTGGGAGCTGGAGGTCAATGGGGGGCACTGGGATGGACTGGGGGGGTAATGGGAGGGTAATGAGGGGCACTGGAATGGACTGGGGGGGTGATGGGGGGCACTGGGATGGACTGGGGGGGTGATGGGATGGCAATGGGGGAAATAATGGGGGTACATTGGGGTCTGGAGGCACTGGGGGGGCGTTGGGGGGGATTTTGGGGTCTGGGGGCGCTGGGAGCATCACCGAACTCCCCGAGGTCCTCCGAGCCGCGTGGGGGCGCTGCCGGCCCTTCCTCCCCTCCACCCGCATCCGCCCAACTTCCGCCCGCCGTCTGCTCCACCCCCATTGGTTGACGCGGGAACCAATGGGAGCGCGGGGCCGCGAGCCACGCCCCCAGCGCTGCGGCGCGATTTGACACGTGATCAAAAGACATCCGGTCCGAGCGCAAGCCACGCCCACCGACACAAACCACGCCCCCTGCCGAAATAAGCCACGCCCCCTGCCATTAGGGCAGCTCCCCACGTTCATTAGCGGCCCAATTAGGGGAAGTTGCCAGGTTCATTAGTGGGTTAACACGTTAATTAGCGGGCTGCCATCTCCCTGCCCGGGTTGCCATGGTCATTACCAGGTTGCTGTATTAATTACCAGCCTCGTTAGGCTGGGTGTCATGTCCGTCCCTTCCCCCATTAGGGCAGGTTGCCGTGTTAATTACCGCGTTAATTACCAACCTCATTAGGCTGGGTGTCATGTCCATCCCTGCGCCCATTAGGGCAGGTTGCCGTGTTAATTACCGCGTTAATTACCAGCCTCGTTAGGCTGGGTTGCCATGTCCATCCCTGCGCCCATTAGGGCAGGTTGACGGCTTAATTACCGCGTTAATTACCAGCCTCATTAGGCTGGGTCACCATGTCCATCCCTTCCCCCATTCGGGCAGGTTGCTGTGTTAATTACCAGGCACTATAGGGAAAGTTACCATGTTAATTACCGCGTTAATTACCAGCCCCATTAGGGCAGGTCACCATGTCCATCCCTGCCCCCATTTCGGGCAGGTTGCCGTGTTAATTACCGCCTTAATTACCGCGTTAATGACCAGCCCCATTAGCCTGGGTTGTCATATCCATTCTTGGCCCCATTCGGGCAGGTTGCCACGTTAATTACCGCGTTAATTACCAGCCCAGTTAAGTTGTATTACCACGTTAATTACCAGCCCCATCAGGCTGTCCCCATTCGGGCAGGTTGCCGTGTTAATTACCAGCCACTATAGGGAAAGTTACCATGTTAATTACCACGTTAATTACCAGCCCCATTAGGGCAGGTCACCATGTCCATTCCTACCCAAATTCGGGCAGGTTGCCACGTTAATTACCGCGTTAATTACCGCGTTAATGACCAGCCCCATTAGCCTGGGTTGTCATATCCATTCTTGGCCCCATTCGGGCAGGTTGCCGTGTTAATTACCGCGTTAATTACCGCGTTAATTACCAGCCCCATTAGACTGAGTTGCCATGTCCATTCCTGCCCCCATTCAGGCAGCTTGCTGTGTTAATTACCGCGTTAATTACCGCGTTAATGACCAGCCCCATTAGCCTGGGTTGTCATATCCATTCTTGGCCCCATTCGGGCAGGTTGCCACGTTAATTACCGCGTTAATTACCAGCCCCATTAGGGCAGGTCACCATGTCCATCCCTGCCCCCAATTCGGGCAGGTTGCCGTGTTAATTACCAGCCACTATAGGGAAAGTTACCATGTTAATTACCACGTTAATTACCAGCCCCATTAGGGCAGGTCACCATGTCCATTCCTACCCAAATTCGGGCAGGTTGCCACGTTAATTACCGCCTTAATTACCGCGTTAACGACCACCCCCACCAGCCCACCTTTCCGTACCCCTCTCCCCCTCCCCCCACCCATTTCCCCCCCCAAACCCCCCACCCCAAAATTCCCCCCCCAGCCCCACTTAAGCCACGTGTCCGCGCTCTCCCTCCCCCGCCGCCCGCTGGCCGCCGTGGCTGTGCGCCTTGCGGATGTGCCGGTACAGATCCCCGGATTGCGTGTAACTCCTCAGGCAGTGGCGACACTCGTAGGGTCGCTCCCTCGTGTGCACCGTCGCGTGTCGCCTCAGGGTGTAGGAACAAGAAAAAGTCTTGCCGCAAGTCGGGCAGGTCGGAGCTTCGTCCGCAAATAAACCGAAACCTCCTCGAGGTTCCACGGGTTGTAAGAAGAGCTGAGCAGCGGGAGGCGGTGGTAAAGGGGGTAAAGCGAAGGGCAGCGATTCGCTCTGGGGGGGGTTGGGGGGGTGGTGTTGGTGTTGGTGGTGGGGGGGGAACAGAACCGCGGGGCGGTGCTGCGGTTCGGGTTCTTCGTCCGAAATAACGATGGGTTCGGTTTTGATGGGTAATAAGGGGGAGGGGGGGGGGAACCACGCCGCCCCGCTTTTCGCCGAGGTTTGGGGTCGGATGAAGCTTCGGTGGAACTGGTGGGGGTGGGGAGGGGGGGAGGAGGTGGGGGAGGGGGGGGCCGGGGGGGGATCCGAACGGTGCCAATCGCCGTCGACGTTGGGTTGGGTGGTGTCGGCCACGTCCACGTGGAGGGCGAGGGAGGGGGGAGGAAGGGGGGGGGGGGGGTCCGGTCGGGGGTCTTCGTCGCGACGAACGGGAAGCGAAGGGGGGAGGGGGTGGGCGGCGGCGGGGGGGGGAGGGGAAGGAGGGGTGGGGGTGGGGAGGGGGGGGCGGTGAGGAGGAGGAGGAAGGTGAGGGGGGGGGAAGTGGGGGAGGGGGGAGGGGTCGTCGTCGTCCTCGCGTTTGGTGCTGTCGGCTTCGGCCGGGCTTCGGGTTTGGAGTTTTTTCTTGCAGAGTTTGACGACGTCGTTCATGTGAAGGTAACTGGCGGCCGCCAGGACGTCCTCTAAAGGGGTGGAGGCCAAAACCAAACGGCCTTCGTACATGAATTCCAAGAGGAGGCCGAAAGCCGGCGGGGTGACGATCTCGCTGTTGAGCCTCACCAGTTCGCCTTTATCCAAACGCTCCGCGTAACACATGTGGAAAAATGCGCTGCAGGCCGCCAGCACGGCGCGGTGAGCCGGGAACGGGGCGCTGCCCACCAGCACCGTGCAGTCGCATAGGAAACCCTGGGCTCGCTGTTCCCGCAGGCCGCGCAGCAGCTGCCGGCTGTGCTCCGGGAATTCCATCCCGTTCCCCTCCCGGATCCCCGGCTTCCGCTCTTCCGTCGCTCTCTTCCGGTTCGGCCACAAAGCGGTCGGTTCCTCCTCCGCGATCCACCCCCCCCCCCCCCGCAGCCATTGGTCGACCGCGGCGTCGCTCACGTCGAAGCGGCGCGTGATTGGTCGGGTCGCTTCGCTGCGCGCGCTGATTGGATAGGGGGTGAGCGGAAGAGGCGGTGCGCTGACAGGAAGAGGCGGGAGACTGACCGGAAGATCTCCGCGATTTCCCCCCCCCCCGCAGCCATTGGTCAAGCGCGACGTCGCTCACGTCGAAGCGGCGTGTGATTGGTCGGGTCGCTTCGCCGCGCGCGGTGATTGGATAGAGGGTGAGCGGAAGAGGCGGGAGACTGACCGGAAGATGTGGGGAAACGACCGGAAGAGGAAGTGTCGCGGCGTGGTTGTCATGGCTGCGGGGCCGCGCCCCTCCCCCGTGCGGTTTTGCGGTTTTCCTTTGGGGGCTTTTCGGGTCTCGTTTGGGTGGAGGTGAAGCAACCCCCCCCCCCTTCCTCCACAGCGGCCCCACGCGGCGCGGAGGGATAAAAGAAGGGCCGGAAAAAAAAAAAAAATCCACTCCCCCCCACAAAAAAAAAAAAGAAAAAAAAAAACAAACAAACAAGGAAAAACGAAAAATTTGATTTCCAACTTTTTTATTTGGGGGGCGGCCATGATAATTATAACCCCCAAGTAGGTCTGAAATCCACCCCACCCCCAAAATGGGTCTGAAATCCTCCCCCCTCCACCCACAAATTGAATCTGAAATTCCCCCCCCCTCCCCAAAATGGGTCTGAAATCCCCCCGCCCCCCCCTCAATAGGTTTGAAATCCCCCCCCCAACCCCCCTAAATGAGTTTGAATCCCCCCATCCCCAAAATGGGTCTGAAATCCACCCTCCCCCCCCCCCAAAATGGGTATGAAATCCCCCCCCCAAATCCCCAAAATGATTTTGAAATCCCCCCCACCCCCAAAGTAGGCCTGAAATCCACCCCCTCCCCCCAAAAAGTGGGTCTGAAATCCCCCACCCCCCCCAAAATGAGTTTGAATCCCCCCACCCCCAAAGCGGGCCTGAAATCCCCTCCCCCCTCCCATGGCGGACCCCGGATCCCCCAAACGGCGCCTGAGACACCGCAAAAACGGTTGTGGGGACGCCCCGAAACGGGCCGGGAGGAGCCCCGCCCCCATCCCGCGCTCACGCAGCGGAGCCGAGAGGCGGACAGCCGGCAGCCGGTGGCGGACGGGCCCGGGAAGCGGCCGCCGCTCAGCGACACCCGCAGCCCCGCGCCCGTCTCGCAGCTGGAGCGCACTTCCGGGGTCGCGGAATGATGACGTCACTACTCGCACGCGCCGCGTGCAAGGCGGAAATGGGTAGGTAGCCACGCCCCCCTGCCGCACCGGAGCATGCGCAGATTGAACGAGGACGACTAGCGCGCTTTAGAGCATGCGCAGAAGGGCTCGACTCCGCGGCTCGGATCGCCGCTTTCCCGTCGCAGGGCGCATGCGCAGAGCTGCTCCGAGGGAGGCCCCAGCCATTCGTGGGGCGCATGCGCAAAGGCTGAACCGGGCTCGCGCAGGCGGCGCGTGCGCAGTAGTGCTCCGCCAGGGGAAAACGGCGCATGCGCCGCGCGCCTCTCTTTCCCGGAACGGAAGTGTGGGGGGGAGGGAGCTCTGCGCATGCGCACAGCCGCGGTGCTACGGAGCCCCATAGGGACCAATAAGGACGGTGGGGATCCATAGGGATCCATAGGTGCTCTGGGACCTATAGGACCTGTAGCGCCCTATAGAGACCCACAGGGCCCCATAGAGGCCCATGAGGACCTACAGAACCCACCGGGACTTACAGAACCGTAACAAACCCACGGGGACCCATAGGGACCCATCAGGACTTACAGAACCCATAGAGAACTACAAGGAGCCTGTGGGTCCTATGGGGTCTTTATGGGGCTTAGGGGGTTCCTATGGGTCCTATGGGGTCCCTGTGGGTCTTTAGGGGTCTTTATGGGGCTTATGGGGTCTTTATGGGGCTTATGGGGTCTCTGTGGGTTTTATGGGGTCCCTGTGGGTCCTATGGGGTCCCTGTGGATCATATGGGGTCCCTGTGGGTCCTATAGAGTCCCTGTGGGTCCCATAGGACCCATAGGAACCCCAGGGATGTAGAGGACCCTATAGGGACCCTACAGGACCCATAGGGGACCCCATAAGACCCATAGAGATCCCATAAGACCCACAGGGACCCCATAAGCCCCATAGGGACCCCATAAGCCCCATAGGGACCCCATAGGACCCACAGAGACCCCATAAGCCCCATAGGGACCCCTAAAGACCCATAGGGACCCCATAGGACCCACAGAGACCCCATAAGCCCCATAGGGACCCCTAAAGACCCATAGGAACCCCATAAGCCCCATAAAGACCCCATAAACCCCACAGAGACCCCAACGCCCTATAGGACCCATAGCGCCGCGTGTTTCCCCCTCCGCCCTATAGGACCTGCAGCCCCCCTCCCCCCCACCCCCACAGCGTCTCCCCCCCCCCCACCCCCCACCTCCTACCCCCATAGAGACCCCCACAGAACCCATAGGAACCCCATAAGCCCCATAAAGACCCCATAAGCCCCATAGAGACCCCATAAGCCCCATAAAGACCCCATAAGCCCCACAGCGACCCCCAGAGACCCATAGGAACCCCATAGGACCCACAGAGACCCCATAGGAACCCCAAAGACCCATAGGGACCCCATAAGACCCACAGGGACCCCATAGGACCCACAGAGACCCCATAGGACCCATAGGGACCCCATAAGCCCCATAGGGACCCCCATGCCCTACAGGACCCATAGCGCCGCGTGTTTCCCCCTCTGCCCTATAGGACCAGCAGCCCCCACCTCCCACCCCCATAGAGACCCCCACAGAACCCATAGGAACCCCATAGGACCCAAAGGAAGCCCATAGGACCCATAGAGACCCCCATAAGACCCATAGGGACTCCCAAAGACCCATAGGGACCCCATAAGCCCCATAGGGACCCCGAAAGACCCACAGGGACCCCATAAGCCCCATAGGGACCCCATAAGCCCCATAAACCCCACAGAGACCCCCACGCCCTATAGGACCCATAACGTTTCCCCCTCCGCCCTATAGGACCTGCAGCCCCCCACCCCCCACGGCGTCTCCCACCCCCCCCCCCCCCCCACCCCCCCCGGTGTCCGGCCGCCCCGTCCGGCCGCGGTTCCTTTTCCTTTGTCCCCCCCCGGTTGAACGTCCCGGCTCCGCCTTCCCCGTCCGCCTCCACCGCCCCGAAGTGCCGCCGGGGGTCGGGGGGACGCAGCGCCGGCGACCCCAGGGAGAGGGGAACCGGGGTGGGGGGGGGGAGGAGGAGGAGGAGGAGGAGGGGGGGAGGAGGGGGAGAGGCGACGCGAGGGGGGGGGGCGGTGGGGAGCGGAGGAGTGGGGGAGGGGAGGGGAGGAGAGGAGGAGGAGGGGGGTGGGGAGGAGTCGCGGGGGGGAGGGGCGGCTGGAGAGGGGGGAGGTGCTGGGGGGGGGGCGGGCGGATCGCGGGAGCTGCGCTGCTGCCTTCCTGGGGACCCATAGGGACCCATAGGAGCCATAGGGACCCATAGGGACCCATAGGGACCTATTGGAGCCATAGGGACCCATAGGAACCTATAGGAGCCATAGGGACCCATAGAGACCCATAGGGACCCATGGAGACCCATAGGGACCTATAGGAGCCATAGGGACCCATAGGGACCTACTGGAGCTGTAGGGACCCTTAGAGACCCATAGGGACCCATAGGGACCCATAGGGACCTATTGGAGCCATAGGGACCCATAGAGACCCGTAGGGACCCATAGAGACCCGTAGGGACCCGTAGGGATCTATAGGAGCGATAGGGACCCATAGAGACCCATAGGGACCCAGAGGGACCCACAGAGACCCATAGAGACCCACAGGGACCCATAGAGACCCATAGGGACCCATAGGGACTCGTAGGGACCCATAGGGACCCATAGGGACCTATAGGAGCCATAGGGACCCATAAAGACCCATAGGGACCCAAAGGGACCCATAGGGACCCACAGAGACCCATAGAGACCCCATAAGGACCCATAGGGACCCATAGGGACCCCATAAAGACCCATAGAGACCCATAGAGCCCCACAGAGACCCATAGGGACCCATAGGGACCCCATAGAGACCCACAGAGACACAAAGGGACCCATAGGGACCCACAGAGACCCATAAAGACCCACAGGGACCCACAGAGACCCATAGAGACCACAGGGACCCATAGAGACCCATAGGGACCCACAGAGACCCCCGGGGACCCATAGGAACCAATGGGGGCCCTGTAGGATCCGTAACGATCCCACAGAATCCATACTGCCCCCCCTCCCCCCCAGCGCCCCCCGGGACCCTTCCCCACATTATCCCCCCCCTGGGGGGGGGGGAGGGAAGGGGGGGGGACACCCCATGGAGCAAAGCTGGGCTTCCTCGTCCCCTCCCATATTCCCCACCCTATGGGGGGGGACCCCGCCCCCTGTATCCCCCATCCGGTTGGAGGGTCTCCCCATCACCCCCATCCCCCGGGGGGGTCTCCCACCCCTTAACCCCCCGGATCCCCCATCCGCTGATAGAGACCCCCACACCCCAACCCCCCCATCCTATGAGGAGGAGACCCCCACCCCCCCATCCTATGGAAGGGGACCCCCACCCCGTCATTCTATAGAGGGGAGACCCCCACCCCCCCGTCCTATGAAGGGGAGACCCCCACCCCCCCACTCTACGGGGAGGAGACCCCCACCCCCCCATCCTATGGGGAGGGGACCCCCCACCCCTTTATTCTATAGAGGGGAGCCCCCCACCCCCCCATCCAACGGGGAGGAGACCCCCACCCCCTCATTCTACAGGGAGGAGACCCCCACCCCCTCATTTTACGGGGAAGAGACCCCCACCCCCTCATTTTACGGATGGGAGACCCCCACCCCTCCATCCAACGGGGAGGAGACCCCCACCCCCTCATTTTACGGGGAGGAGACCCCCACCCCCCCATCCTACGGGGAGGAGACCCCCTCATTCTACGATGAGGAGCCCCCCACCCCCTCATTCTATGGAGGGGAGCCCCCCAGCCCCCGTCCAACGGGGAGGAGACCCCCACCCCCTCATTTTACGGATGGGAGACCCCCACCCCGTCATTCTACGAGGAAGAGACCCCCACCCCCCCACTCTATGAAGGAGAGACCCCCCCATCCTACGGGGAGGAGACCCCCACCCCCCCACTCTATGGACGGGAGACCCCCACCCCGTCGTTCTACGATGAGGAGACCCCCACCCCCCCATCCTATGGGGAGGAGACCCCCACCCCCTCATTCTATGGAGGGGAGCCCCCCACCCCCCCATCCAACGGGGAGGAGACCCCCACCCCCCCACTCTATGGATGGGAGACCCCCACCCCGTCATTCTACGATGAGGAGCCCCCCACCCCCCCATCCTATGGGGAGGAGACCCCCACCCCCTCATTCTACGGAGGGGAGCCCCCCACCCCCCCATCCAACGAGGAGGACCCCCCCCCCTCTCCCCACCCCATCCCCCCCCCCTCTCCTCCTCCTCCTCCTCCTCGGGGGTCTCCCGTTCCCCACCCCCTCCCCCCGCCGCCGCCGCCCCCCCCCTGCCGACCCCTTTAACGGTAACGGCGTTCGGGGAGCTCCGTTTAGAAGAGCAGATCGGTGCGGGGGGGTTCGGTCGGGTTTACCGGGGGGTTTGGAGGGGGGAGGTGGTAGCGATTAAATCCGCCCGGGGGTCGGCGGGGGTCGAGGCTCTGCAGAGGGAAGCGAAGCTTTACGCCCGTTTGCGGCACCCCAACGTGGTGGCGTTGAGGGCGGTGTGCCTGGACCCCCCCCCACCGTGCCTGGTGATGGAATACGCGGCGGGGGGGCCGTTGAACCGGGCTTTGGAGGGGAGGGCGGTGCCCCCCCGGGTGCTGCTGGATTGGGCGCTGCAGGTGGCGATGGGGATGAGGTACCTGCACGGGGGGGCGCCCAGCCCGCTGCTGCACAGGGATCTCAAGTCCAGCAATGGTGAGGGGGGGGCGGGGGGGGGCGGGGGGGGATGGGGTGATGGGGGGGGGAGGGTGGGGGGGGTGGGGGGAGGTTGGGGGGTGATGGGGGGGTGGGGGGGTGGGGAAGGGTGGGGGGTGGGGGGTGATGGGGGGGTGATGGGGGGGTGGAGGGTGGGGGGTATGGGGGCGTATGGGGGGGTGATGGGGGTGATGGGGGGTTGAGGGGGGTGGGGGGTGATGGGGGGGTGGGGGGGTGATGGGAGTGATGAGGGGTGGGGGGTGATGGGGGTGATGGGGTGGGGGGTGATTGGGGGGTGGGGGGTGATGGGGGTGGTGGGGGGGTGATGGGGGGTATGGGGGGGTGGGGGGAGTGGTGGGGTGATGGGGGGGTGTGGGGGGGGCAGGGGGTGATGGGGTATGGGGGGGGCGGGGGGTGATGGGGGGTGGGGGGGTTTAGGAAGTGTGGGGTATGGGGGGGTCTGGGGGAGTGGGGGGTGATGGGAGGGTGAGGGGGGTTTAGGTGGTGTGGGGTATGGGGGAGTATGGGGGGGGTGGGGGGGGTGATGGGTGTGGGGGTGTGGGGGATATGGGGGGGTATGGGGGGGTGGGGGGGGAGGCTGGGAGGTGGGGAGTGGGGGGGTTTAGGAAGTGGGGGGTATGGGGGGAATGGGGGGGTGATGGGGGTAGGGGGGTGATGGGGGTGATGGGGGTGTGGGGGAGATGGGGGTGTGGGGGGTGCGGGGGGGTGGGGGGTGATGGGGGTGTGGGGGGTGATGGGTAGGGGGGTGATGGGGGTGATGGGCGGTGGGGGGGGTTAGAAGTGTGGGGTATGGGGGGTATGGGGGTGTGGGGGGGATGGGGGGTGGGGGTGGTTAGAAAGTGGGAGGTATGGGGGGGTATGGGGGGTGGGGGATGGGGGGTGATGGGGTGGGGGGGGGGGTATGGGGGGGTGGTGGGGGGGTTGGGGGGGGAGGGTGGGGGTATGGGGGGTGGGGGGAGTTAGGAAGTGGGGGGTATGGGGGGGTGGTGGGGGGATATGGGGGGCGATGGGAGTGATGGGGGGGTGGGGGGTGATGGGGTGGGGGGGTCATGGGGGGGTGATGGGGTGATGGCGGGGTGGGGGGTGGGGGGGTGATGGGGTTGGGGGGGGTTAGAAAGTGGGGGGTATGGGGGGGTATGGGGGGTGGTGGGTGATGGGGGTGGTGGGGGTGGTGGGGGTATGGAGGGGGTGAGGGGCATGGGGGGGTGATGGGGGGGTTTAGGGGGTGTGGGGTATGGGGGAGTATGGGGGGGTGGGGGGTGATGGGGGGTATGGGAGGGTATGGGGTGGGGGGGTTTAGGGGGTGTGGGGTATGGGGGGGGTGGGGGGTGATGGGTCCCCCCATAACCCCCCATGTCTGACCCCATAACCCCCCCATGGGTGACCCCATCCCCCCCACGGGTGACCCCATACCCCCCCCCAAGGGTCCCCCCATAACCCCCCCATGTTTCACCCCATGATCCCCCCATGTCTGACCCCATACCCCCCCCATGGGTCCCCCCATAAACCCCCACATTTCACCCCATCCCTCCCCAGGGGTGTCCCAATACCCCCCATGTCTGACCCCATTGCCCCCCACGGGTGACCCCATAACCCCCCCCATGGGTCCCCCGATAACCCCCCACGTTTCACCCCATAACCCCCCATGTCTGACCCCATGATCCCCCCATGTCTGACCCCATACCCCCCACGGGTGACCCCATGCCCCCCCCATGGGTCCCCCCATAACCCCCCATGTTTCATCCCCATGCCCCCCCCACGTTTCACCCTATACCCCCCCACGGGTGACCCATAACCCCCCCACGGGTCCCCCCATAAGCCCCCACGTTTCACCCCACACCCCCCCATGGATGAACCCATAACCCCCCATGGGTGACCCCATAACCCCCCACATTTCACCCCATGCCCCCCCCACGTTTCACCCCATACCCCCCCACGGGTGACCCCATGCCCCCTATGGGTCCCCCCATAACCCCCCACGTTTCACCCCATAACCACCCCACGGGTCCCCCCATAACCCCCCATGTGCGACCCCATCCCCCCCCATGGGTCCCCCCATTCCCCCCCCCCACGGGTGACCCCATAACCCCCCATGTCTGACCCCATCCCCCCCCACGGGCGACCCCCCCCCCGCAGTGCTGCTGGCGCAGCCGGTGCTGGGCGACGACGTGAGCGGGAAGACGCTGAAGATCAGCGATTTGGGGCTGGCCCGGGAGTGGCAGCGAACCACCAGGATGAGCGCCGCCGGGACCTACGCCTGGATGGCGCCCGAGGTCATCAGGGCCTCCACCTTCTCACGGGGCAGCGACGTCTGGAGGTGGGGGGGGCGTGGGGGGTCGTATGGGGTCCTATGGGGTCCTATGGGGTCCTATGGGGTCATGGGAGGTGAGGGTGGGGGGTGATGGGGGCTGGGGCACCCGAGGTCATCAGGGCGTCCAGCTGCTCGTGGGGCAGCGATGCCTGGAGGTGGGGGGGGCGTGGGGGGGGTCGTATGGGGTCGTATGGGGTCGTATGGGGTGATGGGAGATTGTGGGTGGTGGGGGGTGGTGGGGTTGGGGGAACTGAGGTCATCAGAGCATCCAGGTTCTCACGGGGCAGCGACGTCTGGAGGTGGGGGGGGGGCGTGGGGGGGTCGTGGGGGGTCGTGGGGGTGATGGGGGTGATGGGGGTGATGGGGTCTGGGGTACCTGAGGTCATCAGAGCATCCAGGTTCTCACGGAGCAGCGATGTCTGGAGGTGGGGGGGGGCGTGGGGGGGTCGTGGGGGGTCGTATGGGGTCGTATGGGGTCGTATGGGGTCATGGGAGGTGAGGGTGGGGGGTGATGGGGTTGGGGCAACTGAGGTCATGAGGGCGTCCAGCTTCTTGTGGGGCAGCGATGCCTGGAGGTGGGGGGGTGTGGGGGGGTCGTGGGGGGTCATATGGGGTCGTATGGGGTCATATGGGGTCATGGGAGGTCGTGGGGAATGAGGGTGGGGGGGTGATGGGGGGTGATGGGAGCTGGGGCACCTGAGGTCATCAGGGCCTCCACCTTCTCACGGGGCAGCGACGTCTGGAGGTGGGGGGGGGGCGTGGGGGGGGCGTGGGGGGGTCGTGGGGGGTTGTATGGGGTCCTATGGGGTCCTATGGGGTCATGGGAGGTGAGGGTGGGGGTGATGGGGGCTGGGGCACCCGAGGTCATCAGGGCGTCCAGCTGCTCGTGGGGCAGCGATGCCTGGAGGTGGGGGGGCGTGGGGGGGGTCGTATGGGGTCGTATGGGGTCGTATGGGGTGATGGGAGATTGTGGGTGGTGGGGGGTGGTGGGGTTGGGGGAACTGAGGTCATCAGAGCATCCAGGTTCTCACGGGGCAGCGACGTCTGGAGGGTGGGGGGGGCGTGGGGGGGTCGTGGGGGGGTCGTGGGGGGTGATGGGGGGTGATGGGGGTGATGGGAGGTGATGGGGTCTGGGGTACCTGAGGTCATCAGAGCATCCAGGTTCTCACGGAGCAGCGATGTCTGGAGGTGGGGGGGGGCGTGGGGGGGTCGTGGGGGGTCGTATGGGGTTGTATGGGGTCATGGGGGGTCGTGGGGTGTCGTATGGGGTCATATGGGGTCAGTGGGATCATATGGGGTCACGTGGGGTTATATGGGGTCATGTGGGGTTACATGGGATCATGTCTAGTCACGTGGGGCTACATGGGTCATATGGGGTCGTTTGGGGGTCATTTGGGGTTATGTGGGGTCACGTGGGGTTATTTGGTGTCATTTGGGGTCACGTGGGGTCAAATGGGGTCATGTGGGGTTACATGCGGTCATGTGGGGTCATGTGGGGTTACATGCGGTC
>CM059491.1:464796-508229 GCA_030408155.1 Lophura swinhoii
GAGGGGTTACAACTGGGGGGGGTCACAAGAGTGGGGGGGGTCACAAGAGTGGGGGGGGTTACAACTGGGGGGGGGACATGGGGGGGGTTACAACTTGGGGGGGGACACGTGGGGGGGGGGCAGAAGAGTGTGTGGGGGAGGTTACAACTGCGGGGGGGTCACAAGAGTGGAGGGGGGGTCACAAGAGTGGGGGAGGTCACAAGAGTGGGGGGGGTTACAACTGGGGGGGAGACACGTGGGGGGGGCAGAAGAGTTGGGGGGGTTACAACCGGGGGGGGAACACGTGGGGGGGGGGGAGGCAGAAGAGTGTGGGGGGGAGACAGAAGAGTGTGGGGAAGGGAGGTCACAAGAGTGGGGGGGGGGTCACACCAGGGGTCACAAGAGGGAGGGATCACACAAGGGGGAAAGGGGGGGGGGGGGCAGAAGAGTGTGGGGGGGGCAGAAGAGTGTGTCTGTGGGGGAGGGGAGTCACAGAGTGGGGGGGGTCACAAGAGTGGGGGGGTCACAAGAGTGGGGGGGTTACAACTGGGGGGCAGAAGAGTGGGGGGGGCAGAAGAGTGTGTGTGGGGGAGGGGGGTCACAAGAGTGGGGGGGGGTTACAACTGGGGGGGGCACTGGGGGTGGGTTACAACTGGAGGGGGACACGTGGGGGGGGGGGGAGGCGGAAGAGTGTGGGGGGGGGAGGGGGATCACAAGAGTGGGGGGGGGTTACAACTGAGGGGGACACGTGGGGGGGGGGAGGTGGAAGAGTGTGTGAGGGGGGGCAGAAGAGTTGGGGGGGGTCACAAGAGTGGGGGGGGCACAAGAGTGGGGGGGGCACAAGAGTGGGGGGGTTACAATTGGGAGGGCACATGGGGGGTGTTACAACTTGGGGGGGGAACGTGGGGGGGGTTACAACTGGGGGGGTCACAAGAGTGGGGGGGGTCACAAGAGTGGGGGAGGTCACAAGAGTGGGGGTGTTACAACTTGGGGGGGTCACAAGAGTGGGGGGGGGCAGAAGAGTGTGAGGGAGGGGGGGCAGAAGAGTTGGGGGGGTTACAGCTGGGGGGGGACACGTGGGGGGGCAGAAGAGTGGGGGGGTTCACAAGAGTAGGGGGGGTCACAAGAGTGGGGGGGTCACAAGAGTGGGGGGGGTTACACCTGGGGGGGACACGTGGGGGGGGGCAGAAGAGTGTGTGTGGGGGTGGGATTACAACTGGGGGGGCAAAAGAGTGGGGGGGTTACAATTGGGGGGGACACGTGGGGGGGGAGCAGGAGAGTGTGTGGGGGGTCACAAGAGGGGGGGGGTCACAAGAGTGGGGGGGTTACAACTGGGGGGGGCACATGGGGGGGTTACAACTTGGGGGGGACACGTGGGGGGGCAGAAGAGTGGGGGGGGCAGAAGAGTGTGTGGAAGGAGGGGGGTCACAAGAGTGGGGGGGGGTCACACGAGGGGTCACAAGAGTGGGGAAAGGTCACACGAGGGGGGGGGCGAGGCGGTCACACGAGGGGTCACAAGGGTGGGGGGGACAGCTGGGGGGGGGCAGAAGAGGGGGCTTGTGTGGGGGAGGGGGGGGTCACAAGAGTGGGGGGGGGTCACACGAGGGGGAGTGCAGGGGGGTAACATGAGGGGTCACAAGAGTGGTGGGGGGGTCACATGGAGGGGGCACGGGAGGGGGTCACAAGAGGGGGGGTCACGCGGGGGGGTCATGTGGGGGAGTAGGGGGGTCACACAAGGGGGGGGCAGAAGAGTGGGGGGGTCACATGGAGGGGGCACGGGAGGGGTCACACAGGGGGTCATGTGGGGGGGGTCACAAGAGAGTGAAGTACAGGGGTGGTGTGTCACACGGGTGTAACACACGTGGTGTGGCACAAGTGCACACCTTGCACGTGGGTGTGACACAAGAGCGTGCCTTGCACGTGGCCGTGACGCACAAGAAGCTGTGTGTCACACGGGGGACGTGATGCACAGGGTATGAAGTACGGGGGCTGGTGTGTCACAGGGGTGTAACACACATCGTGTGACACAAGAGCACGCCTCGCACGTGGGTCTGACACAAGAGCATGCCTTGCACGTGGGCATGATGCACGAGGGGCTGTGTGTCACACAAGGCACGTGATGCACAGGATATGGTGCACGTGGGTGGCGTGTCACACGGGGGTGTGACACACAAGAGCACGCCTTGCACGTGGGTTTGATGCACAGGTGTGTGATGCACAGGGTATGATGTATGGGCAGGTGTCACACGGGGGTGTGACACAAGAGCGTGCCTTGCACGTGGCCGTGATGCACGAGGGGCTGTGTGTCACACGGGGGACGTGATGCACAGGATATGATGTACGGGGATGTTGTGTCACATGGGGGTGCAAACACACAAGAGCATGCCTTGCACGTGGGGTCTGACACAAGAGCACGCCTTGCACGTGGCCGTGAAGCACGAGGGGCTGCGTGTCACACGGGGGACGTGATGCACAGGGTGTGATGCACAGGTGTGTGATGCACAGGGTATGAAGTACGGGGCTGTGTGTCACACGGGGCTGTGACACAAGAACACGCCTTGCACGTGGCCGTGACACACGAGGCTGCCCATCACCCCCCCCCCTCGCCCTCCTCGCTCCCTTTACTCCCCCCCCCCCTCCTCACACGCACCCCTCCTCCCGTCTCTTTGCACGTCCACGTGGCACCACTCGCGTCGGTGACCTTCCTGCCGCTGGCTCGCACTTTGATGCCTCCGGACCCATGTCCAGCAGGAGGTACAGATGCCCGTCCAGCAGCTCCAACGCCAAATAATCCGCACGGGGTCGGGGGGCGGCGGCGGCGGCGGGGGGGGGGGGGATAGAAAACGACCCATCCCGAAGCTTCCGAAACGAGGCGGGGGGACCCTGAGCGAACAGCAGCAACCCGTTGGGTTCGGTGGTGCGGAAATCGAAAGAGACGGAACCGGAACGAGCCGCTCGACCACCGGGGAGGGTGAGAAAAGAGGAGGGGGTCGCAAAAGTAACCGGATCCGGAGCGGCCACGGTTTCGCATCGGAAAAGCAGAGCGCCGTGCAGCGTCACGCGAGCGTCCCCTTCTTGTGCCAGGCGGGACAACTCAGCTTGAAGTCGTTGTTCTTGTACACCACCTGGAGGGGGGGGGGCGAGCACACGCGCGTGTGTTAGCTTGCACGCGCGGGTGTCGCCTCGCACGCGTGTGTCCGCCGCGTCCCCATTCCTCAACCTATAATATCCCCTTCACATGCGCGTCTGTACATTTACACACGTGTGCACACTTACACGTGTGTGTCCCCTCACACGAGTGTGTTCCCTCATACACGTGTGTCCCCGTGTTCCCATACCTCAACCTATGATATCCCCCACACACGCGTGTGTCCCCTCACACGCGTGTGTCCCCGCGTCCCCATTCCTCAACCTATGATATCCCCCACTCGCGCGTGTGTTCATTTACACACGTGTGCCCTTACACAAGTGTTACCCTTCACACAGGTGTGTCCCCTCACACGCGTGTCCCCGCATCCCCATTCCTCAACCTATAATATCCCCCACATGCGTGTGTCCACTTACACACGTGTGCCCTGACACGTGTGTGACCCGCGTCCCCATTCCTCAACCTATGATATCCCCCACACGCGCGTGTGTCCATTTACACACACGTTTCCCCTCACACGCGTGTCCCGCGTCCGAATTCCTCAACCTATAATATCCCCACACGTGCACGTGTCCATTTACATGCGTGGGTCCCCTCACACGCGTGTGTCGCCACGTCCGCATTCCGCAGGCTATGATATCCCCCTCACACGCGTGTGACCCTGCGTCTGAATTCCTCTACCTATAATAGCCCCCACACGTGCGTGTGTTCATTTACACACGTGCCCTTACACGAGTGTTACCCCTCACACGGGTGTGTCCCCTCACACGCGTGTGTCCCCTTACACGCGTGAGTCCCCTCACACGACTGTGTCCCCTCACACGCGTGTCCCCGCGTCCCCATTCCTCAACCTATAATATCCCCCACAAGCACGTGTGTCCATTTTCACACGTGTGTACCTTCACACGCGTGTGTCCCCTCACACGCGTGTGTCCACGCGTCCGCACTCCTCAACCTATAATATCCCCACACGTGCGTGTGTCCATTTACACACGTGTGTGCCCTTAAACGAGTGTGTCCCCTCACACGCGTGTGTCCCCGCGTCCCCATACCTCAACCTATACGATGCCACACACACGCGTGTGTCCCCTCACACTCGTGTGTCCCCGCATCCCCATTCCTCAACCTATAATATCCCCCACAGACGCGTGTGTCAATTTACACACGTGTGTCCCCTCACACGAGTGTCCCCTCACACGCATGTCCCCACGTCCCCATTCCTCAACCACTAATATCCCCCACAAGCGCACGTGTCCATTTACACGCGTGTGTCCCCTCACACGCATGTGTCCCCGCGTCCCCATTCCTCAACCTCTAATATCCCCCACATGCGCGTGTCCACTTACACGTGTGTGTGTCACCTCACACGCGTGTGCCCCCGCGTCCCCACTCCTCAACGTATAATAACCCCCCCCACCCAAACCCCAACCTCCCGCCCAATAATCCCCCATAACCCCATAACCCCCCACCCAACACTTAACCCCATAGACCCCTACCCAATAATCCCCCACCCAATAACCCCATAACCCCATAGCCCCCACCCCATAACTCCCCTAACCCCATTGCCCCCATAACCCCTCCATAACCCCATAGCCCCCCCTATAACCTCATAACCCCCCCCATAACCCCATAGCCCCCCACCCCGTAACTCCTTAACCCCATAGCCCCCCACTCAATAACCCCATAATCCCCCACTCACCCCTTAAGCCCATAGCCCCCCCCCATAACCCTATAGCCCCCCATAACCCCATAACCCCCCCCCCCCAAACTCACGTCCTTGAGGCAGCCATGAAGTTTGTTGCTGACGGGGGAGGCGGGCAGAGCAGCCCCCACCCATAACCCCATAGACCCCCCATAACCCCCACCCCATAACCCCATAACCCCCCCCCCCCCAAACTCACATCCTTGAGGCAGCTGATGGGGGAGCTGGGCAGAGCAGCCCCTACCCCATAACCCCCATAACCCCATAGCCCCCCCCCCAAACTCATGCCCTTGAGGCAGCTGACGGGGGAGCTGGGCAGAGCAGCCCCACCCCATAACCCCCATAACCCCACAGCCCCCCCATAACCCCATAACCCAAACTCACGTCCTTGAGGCAGCCATGAAGTTGTTGCTGATGGGGGAGCCGGGCAGAGCAGCCCCCCCCCATAACCCCATAGCCTCCCATGATCCCATAGCCCCTCCTATAACCCCATAAGCCCCCCCATAGCCCATAGCCCCCCCATAACCCCATAGCCCCCCCTATAACCCCAAAACTCCCCCCATAACCCCATAGCCCCCCATAACCCCATAACCCCCCCCATAACCCCATAGCCCCCATAACCCCATAACCCCATAACCCCAAACTCACATCCTTGAGGCAGCCCATGAAGTTGTTGCTGAGGGGGAGCCGGGCAGAGCAGCCCCACCCCATAACCCCATAGCCCCCCATAACCCCATAGCCCCCCAGCCCATAACTCCTTAACCCCATAGCCCCCCCCATGACCCCATAGTCCCCCCTATAACCCCATAGCCCCCCCCATAACCCCATATCTCCCCACCCCATAACTCCTTAATCCCATAGCCCCCCCCATTACCCCATAACCCTCCCCATAACCCCATAGCCCCCCCATAACCCCATAACCCCATAACCCCAAACTCACGTCCTTGAGCAGCCACGAAGTTGTTGCTGACGGGGGAGCGGGCAGAGCAGCCCCACCCCACAACCCCATAGCCCTCCTATAACCCCATAAGCCCCCCCATAGCCCCCCATAACCCACAGCCCCCCCATAACCCCATAGCCCCTCCTATAACCCCATAACCCCCCCATAACCCCATAACCCCCCACCCCATAACCCCATAGCCCCCCCATAACCCCCACCCCACAACCCCATAATCCCCCCCCAAACTCACGTCCTTGAAGCAGCTGACGGGGGAGCTGGCACAGCTGCCCCTACCCCATAACCCCCAACCCCATTAACCCCATAACCCCATAACCCCCATAACCCCATAACCCCCCCATAACCCCTTATCCCCCCACCCCATAACTCCTTAACTCCATAGTCCCCCACCCAATAACCCCATAATCCCCCACCCAACACTTAAGCCCATACCCCCCCCCCATAACCCCATAACCCCCACCCCATAACCCCATAGCCCCCCATAACCCCATAACCCCAAACTCACGTCCTTGAGGCAGCCCATGAAGTTGTTGCTGACGGGGGAGCCGGGCAGATCGGCGGTGTTTGGGGACCCCCCACGTAAAAGAAATCGTCGGAGCCCAGCATGGTGTAATCCTCCTGCGTGTAGCCCGTGGTCGTCAGGATCCCATCCACCGAAATCGTCACCTGCGGCACCGGAGGCACTCAGCCCCGCGGCGGGGGGGGGTAAATGGGGGAGGGGGGGCGAAGGGGGGAATGGGGGAAATGGGGGGAATGGGGGGGATGGGGTGGAATGGGGATGGATGGGGAGAATGGGGGTGAATGGGAGTGAATGGGGAAATAAAGGGGTGAATGGGGTGAATGGGAGTGAATTGGGGTGAATGGGGAAATAATGGGGTGAATGGGGTGAATGGGGGTGAATGGGGAAAAAATAAAATGAATGGGGGTGAATGGGGGTGAATGGGAGTGAAAGGGGAAATAATGGGGTGAATGGGGGGGAATGGGGTGAATGGGGATGGATGGGGAGAATGGGGGTGAATGGGAGTGAATGGGGAATAATGAGGTGAATGGGGGTGAATGGGGAAATAATGGGGAGAATGGGGATGAGTGGGGATGAATGGAACTGAATGGGAGTGATGGGAAATAATGGGGGTGAATGGGAGTGAATGGGGTGAGTGGGGGTGAATGGGAAATGGGAATAATGGGGTGAATGGGGGTGATGTGAGTGAATGGGGGTGAATGGGGAAATAATGGGGTGAATGGGGGTGAATGGGGGTGAATGGGGAAATAATGGGGTGAATGGGGGTGAAAGGGGAAATAATGGGGTGAATGGGGGTGAATGGGAGTGGAATGGGGAGAATGGGGGTGAATGGGGAAATAATTGGGTGAATGGGGTGAATGGAGGTGAATGGGGAAATAATGGCGTGAATGGGAGTGAATGGGGAAATAATGGGGTAAATGGGGGTGAATGGAGTGAATGGGGTGAATGGGGGTGAATGGGGAAATATGGGGGTGAATAGGGGTGAATGGGGGTGAATGGGGGTGGATGGGAAAATAATGGGGTGAATAGGATGAGTGGGGGGGATGGGGAAATAATGGGGTGAATGGGGGTGAATGGGGAAATAATTAAATGAATGGAGGTGAGTGGGGGTGAATGGGGAAATAATGGGGTGAATGGGGGTGAATGGGGGTGGATGGGGAAATAATGGGGTGAATGGGAAATAATGGGGTGAATAGGAGTGAATGGGGGTGAATGGAGGTGATTGGGGGTGAATGGGGAAATAATGGGGTGAATGGGAAATAATGGGGTGAATGGAGGTGAATGGGAATGATGGGCGTGAATGGGAAATAATGGGGTGAATGGGGGCGATGGGGGTGAATGGAGCTGGAGGGGGTGAATGGGGTGAATGGGAGTGATGGGAAATAATGGAGGTGAATGGGGGTGATGTGAGGGAATGGGGGTGAATGGGGAAATAATGGGGTGAATGGGTGTGAATGGGAATGATGGGCAGAATGGGAAATAATGGGGTGAATGGCGGTGATGGCGGTGAATGGAGCTGGAGGGGAGTGATGGGAAATAATGGGGGTGAATGGGGGTGATGTGAGTGAATGGGGGTGGATGGGGAAATAATGGGGTGAATAGGAGTGAATGGTGGTGAATGGGGAGAATAGGGGTGAATGGGGAAATAACGGGGTGAATGGGGAAATTATGGGGTGAATGGGGTGAATGGGGAAATTATGGGGGTGAATAGGGGTGAATGGAGGTGAATGAGAAAAAATGGGGTGAGTGGGGGTGAATGGGGTGAATGGGAAATAATGGGGGTGAATGGGGAAATAATGGGGTGAATGGGGGTGACTGGGGGTGCATGAATGGGGTGAATGAATGGGGGTGAATGAATGGGGAAATGGGGGTGAATGAATGGGGTGAATGAATGGGGTAAAAGAATGGGGGGTGAATGAATGGGGAAATGGGGGTGAATGAGTGGGTGTGAATGGGGGTGTGAATGGGGGTGAATGAAGGGGGAATGGGGTGAATGGGGTTGAATGGGGAACAGAGCGAATGAATGGGGAAATAGGGGTGAATGAATGGGGGTGAATGAATGGGGAACGGAGTGAGTGAATGGGGAAATTGGGAGTGAATGAATGGGGGTAAATGAATGGGGGTAAAAGAATGGGGGGTGAAAGAATGGGGAAATGGGGGTGAATGAGTGGGGGAGAATGGGGTGAATGGGGTTGAATGGGGAACAGAGTGAATGAATGGAAAAATGGGGGTGAATGAATGGGGGTGAATGAAGGGGGAACGGAGTGAATGAATGGGGAAATGGGGGTGAATGAGTGGGGGTGAATGAATGGGGGGGAATGAATGGGGAAATGGGGGTGAATGAATGTGGTGAATGAATGGGAGTGATGGGGAATGGGGTGAATGGGGTTGAATGGGGAACAGAGTGAATGAGTGGGGAAATTGGGGTGAATGAATGGGGGTGAATGAAGGGGCAATGGGTTGAATGGGGTTGAATGGGAACGGAGTGAATGAATGGGGAAATGGGGGTGATGGGGAATGGGTGAATGGGGTTGAATGGGGAAACTGGGGGTGAATGAGTGGGGGAATGGGGGTCAATGAATGGAGAAATTGGGGTGAATGAATGGGGGTGAATGGCAGTGAATGAATGGGAAATGGGAGTGAATCAACGGGGGTGAGTGAATGGGGAAACGGGAGTGAATGGGGGTGATGGGGAACGGGGTGAATGGGGTTGAATGGGGAACGGAGTGAATGAATGGGGAAATGGGGGTGAATCAACGGGGGTGAGTGAATGGGGAAACGGGAGTGAATGGGGGTGATGGGGAACGGGGTGAATGGGGTTGAATGGGGAACGGAGTGAATGAATGGGGAAATGGGGGTGAAGAATGGGGGTGACTGAATGGGGAAATGGGAGTGAATGGGAGTGATGGGGAACGGGGTGAATGGGATTGAATGGGGAAACTGGGGGTGAATGAGTGGGGAAATGGGGGTGAATGAATGGGGAGATTGAATGGAGGTAAATAAATGGGGGTGAAGAATGGGGAACGGAGTGAATGAATGGGGAAATGGGGGTGAATGAATGGGGGTGAATGAATGGGGTGAATGGGGTTGAATGAGTGGGGAAATGAGGGTGAATGAATGGGGTGAATGAATGGGGGTGAATAAATGGGGAAATGAGGTGAATTGGGGTGATGGGGAATGGGGTGAATGGGGTTGCATGGGGAACGGAGTGAATGAGTGGGGAAATGGGGGCCAATGAATGGAGAAATTGGGGGTGAATGAATGGGGGTGAATGGGGGTGAATGAATGGGGAAACGGGAGTGAATGGGGGTGATGGGGAACGGGGTGAATGGGGTTGAATGGGGTTGAATGGGGAACGGAGTGAATGAATGGGGGAAAATGGGGGTGAATGAATGGGGTGAATGGGGGTGAATGGGGAACGGAGTGAATGAATGGGAAATTGGGGGTGAATGAATGGGGGTGAATGAATGGGGTGAATGGGGGCTGTGGGGCGCGGGGGGGGGGCGTTAGTAGGGGCGGGGGGGGGGTCAGGCGGCCCCGAGTGAGTGGGGAACGCGAGTGTGCAAAGCGAGTGTGCAAAGCGGGCGTGGGGGCCGTGCGAGGCATGCGGAGGGGGGGGTGCACACAGGCATGCGGGGGGGGAGGCACCGGGGCGGCTTGCACGCGCGTGTGCAAACGTGGGCACCGATTTGCTACCGTCCATCTGCAACCGTGCGCCTTGCACTGACGTGCAGCTGCTGTCCACACGCACACCTTGCACAATCACTGCACATTTGCATGCTCACCTGATCGACTCACGTCTGTACACACTTGTCTTGCACCAACACGTGCAAGCTCGCATCGTCACTCCCTTGCACACTCATTTATCACCAGCAGGCGGCATTTTTCACGCTCACCCCTCGCACGCTCAACTCGTACCACAACCACCCTTTACACACTCCCTTCTGACCGGCAGCACCATTTGCACACTCACTTCCCACTCTCTGCACGCCCCTTTGCACACTCACCCCCTCGCACACTCCTCACCCGCGCCTTTGCACTCATTTCTCACCACCACCCCCTTTGCACACTCACTCCCCACCATCAGAGACGTTTGCACACTCGACTTCTTCCATGCTCACTATTCACTACCACCCCCCCCTTGCACACTCATTTTCACCAGATGAGGTCTTTGCAAGCTCGCTCCCTTGCACACTCAATTCTCATCACCTCTCCCCTTTGCACCCTCACTCCTCACCATCAGATAGATCCCTTTGCACTCTCACCCTCTTGCACACTCACTCCCTACCCCCAGAGCTGTTTGCACACTTGTCACCTTGCACAGTCCTTCCTTACCTTCAGAGCCCTTTGCACACTCACTCGCTACACCAGAACCATTTGCACAGTGACCCCCTTGCACACTCACTTCTCCCCACCACCTCACTCTGCACACAACCTCTTGCACGCTCACTCCCTACCTCCACAGCCGTTTGCACCCTCACCTCCTTGCACACTCACTCACAACATTCGTAGCCCTTTGCACACTCACTCACGACCATCAGATCCATTTGCATGCTTACCTCCTTGCACACTCACTTCTCCCCACCACCTCACTCTGCACACACGCTCTTGCACACTCACTCCCTATCTCCAGGGCCGTTTACACCCTCCCCTCCTTGCACACTCACTCACAACATTCGTAGCCCTTTGCACACTCACTCGCGACCATCAGATCCGTTTGCACACTTACCCCCTTACACACTCACTTCTCCCACCTCGCTCTGCACACACCCTCTTCCACGCTCACCTCTCGCAACCGACCCCCCCTTTGCACGCTCAGCCCCTTGCACGCTCACCCCCCCACCATCGGAGCCCTTTGCACACTCGCGGCGCCCCGCATCCGGCAGTGTTAGTGCCGCACAGCCGTGCAAAAAGAAAAAAAAAAAGCCGTGCAAAAACAAAAAAAAAAAGCCGTGCAAATCGCGTGCAAGTGGGGGGGGGGTGTCAGAGAAACGTGCGTGCGTGTGGGGGGGGGGGCGTTTGTGGGGGGGGGGGGGGGCGACCCTGATAGCGCCGCTTCCGTCCCAAAACGGGACCGCGGGGGGCGTCGGGTTGGGGGGCGATGTTTGAGGAGGGGGGGGGGGGGCGATGTTTTGAGGGGGGGGGCGGGGGGGGGGGGGGGGAGGGGGGGGGGTCCCAAAAAGCGCCGTTCCGCCGGCAGAGCCAAAAGGCGGCGGTTTGTCCCCAAAAAGGGCGGCGGAGGAGCGGAGCGCAGCGCGGTACCGACCCGGTAGTGCAGAGCGTTTACCAGTGCGTGGCCGCTCCCGGAGCGCTTTGGGGCCAAACAGCGGGAAAACGGGAAAAACGAGAAACGCGTTACGGGGGGGGGGGGCGGGGGGGGGCATTTGGGGGTTTTGGGGGGGGGGGATTTGGGGTTTTGGGGGTTTTGGGGGGTTTTGGGGGCGAATTTGGGGGGTTTTGGGGAGCGAATTTGGTGGCAGTTGGGTTGTTTGGGGAGGTTTTGGGGTTATTTTGGGGGGGATTTGGGGTTTTTTTTGGGGGGGGGTTGGGGGGTCGGGGGAGATTTGGTTTTTTTGGGGGGGATTTGGGGTTTTGGGGGGTTTTTGGGGCGTTTTGGGGAGTTTTGGGGGCGATTTGGGGGCGATTTGGGGTTTTTTGGAGAGGGGTTGGGGGCCAATTGGAGTTTTTTTGGGGGGGTTTGGGGGGGATTTGGGGTTTTTTGGGGGGGATTTGGGGTTTTTTGGGGGTATTTGGGGTATTTTTGGGGAGGTTGGGGGGGCTTTGGGGAGCAATTGGTTTTTTGGGGGGGTTTGGGGGGCGAA
Source organism: Lophura swinhoii (assembly GCA_030408155.1). Lineage (NCBI taxonomy): Eukaryota > Metazoa > Chordata > Aves > Galliformes > Phasianidae > Lophura > Lophura swinhoii. The sequence continues at coordinate 476,926 of CM059491.1, forward strand.
TTTGGGGGGTAGTTGGATTTTTTGGGGAGGTTTTGGGGGTCTTTGGGGGGGATTTGGGGTTTTTTGGGGGGGGGATTTGGGGGTTTTGGGGGGGGTCGGAGCGATTTGGGGTTTTTTTGGGGGGCGATTTTGGGGTTTTTGGGAGCTTTTGGGAGTTTTGGGGGGGATTTGGGGGGTTTTGGGGGGGCGAATTTGGGGGGTTTTGGGGAGCGAATTTGGGGGGCAGTTGGGTTGTTTGGGGAGGTTTTGGGGGTCTTTTGGGGGGGATTTGGGGTTTTTTGGGGGGTTTTGGGGGGGTCGAGGGGGATTTGGGTTTTTGGGGGGGGATTTGGGTTTTTTTTGGTGGGGCATTGGGGTTTTGGGGTTTTTTGGGGGATTCGGGGGCGAATTTGGGGGGAAATTGGGTTTTTCTGGGGGAATTTGGGGTTTTTTGGGCTCGATTTTGGGGGATTTGGGGGGGCTTGGGGTTTTTTGGGTGGGGATTTGGGTTTTTTTGGGGGGGATTTGGGATTTTTGGGGGGATTTGGGGGTTTTGGGGTTTTTTGGGGAGGGAATTTGGGGTTTTTTGGGGGTTTTGGAGAGGTTCCGGGGGGCGATTTGGGGTTTTTTGGAGGGGGGTTGGGGGAATTTTGAGGGTTTTTGGGGGGGATTTTGGGGTTTTTGGGGGAGCGATTTGGGTTTTGGGGGGGATTGGGTTTTTTTTGGGGGGGGGGTTTGGGGAGCGATTTTTGGGTTGGCTGGGGGGGGGGGCAGAGCGTTTAGCAGCGCGTGGCCGCTCCCGGAGCGCTTTGGGGCCAAACAGCGGGAAAACGGGAAAAAACGAGAAACGCGTTACGGGAGGGGGGCGGGGGGGGGGATTTGGGGTTTTGGGGGGTTTTGGGGGGCGAATTTGGTGGGCAGTTGGGTTTTCTGGGGAGGTTTGGGGGTTTTTGGGGGGATTTGGGGTTTTTTTGGGGGGGGATTTGGGGGTCTTGGGGGGGTCGGAGGCGATTTGGGGTTTTTTTGGGGGGGATTTTGGGGGAGCTTTTGGGGGTTTTGGGGGGGATTTTGGGGGTTTTTTGGGGGGTTTTTGGGGGGTTTCGGGGGCCGATTTGGGGGGCAATTGGGTTTTTTTGGGGGGGGGTTGGGGAGTTTTTAGGGGGGGGCTTTGGGGGGGGTCGGGGGGGGATTTGGGTTTTTTAGGGGGGAATTTGGGGGTTTTTGGGAGATTTGGGGTTTTTGGGCGGCGATTTGGGGTTTTTTGGGTTTTTTTCGGGGGCGATTTGGGGTTTTTTGGAGCGGGGTGGGGACCAATTGGGTTTTTTGCAGGGGATTTTGGGTTTTTTGGGGGGGATTTTGGGGGTTTTGGGTTTTTTTGGGGCGGGGGTTGGGTTTTTTTGGGGGATTTTAGGGGTTTTGGGGGGGCTCTGGGGGGGATTTGCGTTTTTTTGGGGGGGGGTTGGGGGGATTTGGGGTTTTTTCGGGGGAATTTTGAGGGTTTTTGGGGGGGATTTGGGGTTTTTTTGGGGGGGTTGGGGGGCATTTGGGTTTTTGGGGGGGATTTTGAGGGTTTTTGGGGGGGATTTGGGTTTTTTTTGGGGGGTGGGGGGGGTTGGGGAGCGATTTTTGGGTTGGCTGGGGGGCGGGCAGAGCGTTTAGCAGTGCGTGGCCGCTCCCGGAGCGCTTAGGGCCAAACAGCGGGGAAAACGGAAAAACGAGAAACGCGTTACGGGGGGGGGCGGGGGGGGGCACGGGGGGGGGGATTTGGGGGGTTTTGGGGGTTTTGGGGGTTTTTGGAGGGGTTTCGGGGGCCGATTTGGGGGGCAATTGAGTTTTTTGGGGGGATTTGGGCTTTTTAGGGGCGATTTTGGGGGATTTGGGGGGGGGTTGGAGGGGTTTGGGGGGTTTTTGGGGGGGGGATTTGCGGTTTTTTTGGGGGGCGTTGGGGGTTTTGGGGTTTTTTTGGAGGGGATTTGGGGCTTTTTGGGGGGTTGGGGGGGCGAATTTGGTGGGCAGTTGGATTTTTTGGGGGGATTTGGGGGTTTTTTTGGGGGGGAATTTGGGGTTTTTTTGGGGATTTAGGGGGGGTCTGGGGGAATTTGGGGGTTTTTGGGGGATTTGGGGGTTTTGGGGAGTTTTGGGGGGTTTGGGGGGCAAATTTGGGGGGCAGTTGGGTTTTTTGGGGAGTTTTTGGGGGTTTTTGGGGGGGTTTGGGGGGCGAATTTGGGGGGTAGTTGGATTTTTTGGGGAGGTTTTAGGCCTTTTTTTGGGGGGGATTTGGGGCTTTTTGGGGCGCTTTGGGGGGGCAAATTTGGGGGGCAATTGTGTTTTTTGGGGGGGATTTGGGGGTTTTGGGGAGGATTTGGGGGGGATTTGGGGGTATTGGGGGGGATTTTGGGGGGATTTGGAGTTTTTTGGGGGGATTTGGGGGGTTTTGGGGGGTTTTTGGGGGGTTTCGGGGGCCGATTTGGGGGGCAATTGTTTTTTTGGGGGAGGTTTTGGGGGTTTTTTGGGGGGGGATTTGGGGGTTTTTGGGGGGGTTTTTGGGGGGGGCGGGGGGATTTGGGTTTTTTGGGGGGCATTTGGGGGTATTGGGGGGGGATCTGGGGGTTTTGGGGGGGTTTTGGGAGGGTTTCGGGGGGCGATTTGGGGGCGATTTGGGGTTTTTTGGAGAGGGGTTGGGGGCCAATTGGAGTTTTTTGGGGGGGGGGTTGGGGGGTTTTGGGGGGATTTGGGGTTTTTTGAGGGGGTTTGGGGTTTTTGGGGGGTATTTTGGGGTATTTTTGGGGAGGTTGGGGGGCTTTGGGGGGCAATTGGGTTTTTTTGGGAGGGTTTTGGGGGACGAATTTGGGGGGATGTTGGGTTTTTTGGGGAGGTTTTGGGGTTTTTGGGGGGGTTTTGGGGGGGTCGGGGGGATTTGGGGTTTTTTGGGGGGATTTGGGGGGTTTTGGGGGGTTATGGGGTCATGGGGTTATGGGGTTCTGGGGCTGTTAGAAGGATATGGGGCCGCAGTGTTATGGGGTTATGGGGCTGTTAGGAGCTTATGGGGTTGCAGCATTATGGGGTTATGGGGTGTTAGGAGGTTATGGGGCCGCAGTGTTATGGGGTTATGGGGTTATGGGGCTGTTAGGAGGTTATGGGGCCGCAGCGTTATGGGGTCATGGGGTTCTGGGGTTCTGGGGCTGTTAGGAGGTTATGGGGTCGCAGTGTTACAGGGTTATGGGGCTGTTAGAAGGTTATGGGGCCACAGTGTTATGGGGCCACAGTGTTATGGGGTTCTGGGGCTGTTAGAAGGGTATGGGGCCACAGTGTTATGGGGTCATGGGGCTGTTAGAAGCTTATGGGGTCACAGTTTTATGTGGTCATGGGGTTCTGGGGTTCTGGGGCTGTTAGGAGGTTATGGGGCCGCAGTGTTATGGGGTTATGGGGTCATGGGGCTGTTAAAAGCTTACGGGGCCGCAGTGTTATGGGGTTATGGGGTCATGGGGCTGTTAGGAGGTTATGGGGCCACAGTATTATGGACTCATGGGGTTATGGGGTTATGGGGCTGTTAGGAGGTTATGGGGCCGCAGCGTTACGGGGTCATGGGGCTGTTAGGAGCTTATGGGGCCGCAGCGTTATGGGGTCATGGGGTTCTGGGGCTGTTAGGAGGTTATGGGGTCGCAGTGTTACAGGGTTATGGGGCTGTTAGAAGGTTATGGGGCCACAGTGTTATGGGGTCATGGGGCTGTTAGAAGCTTATGGGGCCGCAGCATTATGGGGTTATGGGGCTGTTGGGAGGTTATGGGGCCGCAGCGTTACGGGCTTATGGGGTTATATGGTTATGGGGCTGTTAGAAGGTTATGGGGCTGCAGCGTTATGGGGTTATGGGGTTATATGGTTATGGGGCTGTTAGAAGGTTATGGGGCTGCAGCGTTACGGGCTTCTGGGGCTGTTAGGAGCTTATGGGGCCGCAGTGTTATGGGGTTATGGGGTTATGGGGCTGTTAGGAGGTTATGGGGCCGCAGTGTTATGGGGTTATGGGGTTATGGGGCTGTTAGGAGGTTATGGGGCCGCAGTGTTATGGGGTTCTGGGGCTGTTAGAAGGTTATGGGGCCACAGTGTTATGGGGTTATGGGGCTGCAGCGTTATGGGGTTCTGGGGCTGTTAGGAGCTTATGGGGCTGCAGCATTATGGGGTTCTGGGGTTCTGGGGCTGTTAGGAGGTTATGGGGCCGCAGCGTTATGGGGTTATGGGGTCATGGGGCTGTTAGGAGGTTATGGGGCCGCAGTGTTATGGGGTTATGGGGCCACAGCGTTACGGGGTTTTGGGGCTGTTAGAAGGTTATGGGGCCGCAGCGTTATGGGGTTCTGGGGCTGTTAGGAGGTTATGGGGCCGCAGCGTTACGGGGTTCCGGGGTTGTGGGGTTACGGGGCCGTGTTAGTGGGTCCGGCCAAGCGGTGTTAGTGGGGTTAATGGCACAGGGAAGCGCCGGCTGTCCCCAGGGTTGGGGTTGGGGGGGGGGTGGTGGCTCCGGGGGTCCCCAAATGTCACCGTTGTGCACAGGTGGCCCCGTACGGTGGCCCCAAGTGTGATGGTGGCCCCATACGGTGTCCCTGTCTGACGGTGGCCCCATACGGCGTCCCCACGTGTGATGGTGGCCCTTAGGGTGTCCCCATGTGATGTCCCCATATGGTGTCCCCATATGGTGTCCCCAATCTGCTGTCCCCATAAGGTGTCCCCATAGGGTGTCCTCAGATGTGATGGCGTCCCTTATGGTGTCCCCAATCTGATGTCCCCAATCTGATGTCCCTATATGGTGTCCCCATACGACGTCCCCATCTGATGGTGTCCCCATAGGGTGTCCTCAGATGTGATGGCGTCCCTTATGGTGTCCCCATATGATGTCCCCATATGGTGTCCCCATGTCTGATGGTGTCCCCATATGGTGTCCCCAGGTGTGATGGTGTCCCTTATGGTGTCCCCATCTGATGTCCCCATAGGGTGTCCCCATATGGTGTCCCTAGGTGTGATGGTGTCCCCATCTGATGTCCCCATATGGTGTCCCCATACAATGTCGCCATATGGTGTCCCCAATCTGATGTCCCCAGTCTGATGTCCCCATATGGTGTCCCCAATCTCATGTCCCCAATCTGATGTCCCCATATGACGTCCCCATCTGACGGTGTCCCCATACGGTGTCCCCATGTGATGTCCCCAATCTGATGTCCCCATAAGGTGTCCCCATAGGGTGTCCTCAGATGTGATGGTGTCCCTTATGATGTCCCCAATCTGATGTCCCCATATGGGGTCCCCATATGACGTCCCCATCTGATGGTGGCCCCATACGATGTCCCCATACGATGTCCCCATAAGGTGTCCTCAGATGTGATGGCGTCCCTTATGGTGTCCCCATGTTACGTCCTCATATGGTGTCCCCATATAATGTCCCCATATGGTGTCCCCATACGATGTCCCCATAGGGTGTCCCCACGTATGATGGTGTCCCCATACGACGTCCCTATACGATGTCCCCATAGGGTGTCCCCAGGTGTGATGGTGTCCCTTATGATGTCCCCATAGGGTGTCCCCACGTCTGATGGTGTCCCCATACAATGTCCCCATACGGTGTCCCCATATGGTGTCCCCAATCTCATGTCCCCAATCTGCTGTCCCCATATGGGGTCCCCATACGACGTCCCCATCTGATGGTGGCCCCATACGATGTCCCCATACGATGTCCCCATAGGGTGTCCTCAGATGTGATGGTGTCCCTTATGGTGTCCCTCCCCAAGTGACGTCCCCATATGGTGTCCCCAGGTGTGATGGTGTCCCCATACGGTGTCCCCACGTATGATGATGTCCCCATATGGTGTCTCCATACAATGCCCCCATACGGTGTCCCCATATGGTGTCCCCAGTCTCATGTCCCCAATCTGCTGTCCCCATATGGGGTCCCCATATGACGTCCCCATCTGATGGTGTCCCCATACAGTGTCCCCATGTGATGTCCCCATATGACGTCCCCATCTGATGGTGTCCCTACACGATGTCCCCATCTGATGTCCCCATAGGGTGTCCCCAGGTATGATGGTGTCCCTTATGGTGTCCCCATCTGATGTCCCCATGTGATGTCCCCAATCTGCTGTCCCCATCTGATGTCCCCATAGGGTGTCCTCAGATGTGATGGCGTCCCATATGGTGTCCCCATAACAATGTCCCCATAGGGTGTCCTCAGATGTGATGGTGTCCCTTATGATGTCCCCATAGGGTGTCCCCACGTCTGATGGTGTCCCCATACGGTGTCCCCATATGGTGTCCCCAATCTGATGTCCTCAGTCTGATGTCCCCATATGGGGTCCCCATACGATGTCCCCATCTGACGGTGTCCCCATACGGTGTCCCCATGTGATGTCCCCATATGGTGTCCCCAAATGTCTCCATGTGTCCCCAGGTGTCCCCAGATGGCTCCACATGTCCCCAAATGTCCCCAGATGTCCCCATGTGTCCCCAAATGTCCCCAGGCGTCCCCAGATGTCTCCACGTGTCCCCAGGTGTCCCCAGATGGCTCCACATGTCCCCAAATGTCCCCAGATGTCCCCATGTGTCCCCAAATGTCCCCAGATGTCCCCAGTTGTCTCCATGTGTCCCCACGTGCCCCCAGATGTCCCCAGATGTCTCCACGTGTCCCCAGATGTCTCCATGTGTCCCCAGATGTCCCCATGTGTCCCCAAAAGTCCCCAGATGTCTCCAGATGTCTCCATGTGTCCCCATGTGTCCCCAGATGTCTCCGTGTGTCCCCAGGTGTCCCCAAATGTTCCCAGATGGCTCCATGTGTCCCCAAATGTCTCCAGATGTCTCCACGTGTCCCCAGATGTCTCCAGATGTCTCCGTGTGTCCCCAGGTGTCCCCAAATGTCCCCAGATGTCTCCAGGCATCCCCAGATGTCCCCAGATGTCTCCACGTGTCCCCAGATGTCCCCAGGCGTCCCCAGATGTCCCCAGATGTCTCCACGTGTCCCCAGATGTCCCCAGATGTCCCCATATGTCTCCATGTGTCCCCAAATGTCCCCAGATGTCCCCAGATGTCTCCACGTGTCCCCAGATGTCCCCAGATGTCTCCATGTGTCCCCAGATGTCCCCAGGTGTCCCCAGATGTCTCCACATGTCCCCAGATGTCCCCAGATGTCTCCACATGTCCCCAGATCCGCACCACGGACACCTCCAGCTGCCCCAAATCAACACCCCCACCCCACCTCCACCCGGATGTCCCCGATGTCCCCAAGGTGACATCCATGGCTTTGCCCCGCTGACCCCGAGGTGACATTGCTGAACCCGTTCTCGTGCACCACGTGACCCCGACAACCCCCCCTTGTCCCCAAACTGCCATCCATGGACCCATCCGCGCGCACCAGGTGTCCCCAGTGTCACCAGATGTCCCCAGGTGCCACCAGATGTCCCCGTGAGCACCTGGGTGTGCCACATGTCCCCACGGTGACATCCATGGGGCTGTCCAGGTGTCCCACATGTCCCCAGTGACCCCAACGTCCCCCCAGTTGACAACCACGGACCCCAAAGACCCCAACGTCCCCCAGTTGACACCCATGGACCCCAAAGACCCCAATGTCCCCCACTTGACACCCACGGACCCCAATGACCCCAACGTCCCCCACTTGACACCCATGGACCCCAATGACCCCAACGTCCCCCACTTGACACCCATGGACCCCAATGACCCCAATGACCCCAATGACCCCAACATCCCCCACTTGACACCCATGGACCCCAACGACCCCAATGACCCCAATGACCCCAATGTCCCCCACTTGACACCCATAGACCCCAATGACCCCAACATCCCCCACTTGACACCCATGGACCCCAACGACCCCAACATCCCCCACTTGACACCCATGGACCCCAATGACCCCAATGACCCCAATGTCCCCCACTTGACACCCATGGACCCCAATGACCCCAATGACCCCAACGTCCCCCACTTGACACCCATGGACCCCAATGACCCCAATGACCCCAATGTCCCCCAGTTGACACCCACAGACCCACTCATGTGCCTCCAATGACCCCAACATCCCCCAGTTGACACCCACGGACCCACCCATGTGCCCCCAATGACCCCAAGGACCCCAATGTCCCCCAGTTGACACCCATGAACCCCAATGACCCCAACATCCCCCAGTTGACATCCACAGACCCCAATGTCCCCCAGTTGACACCCATAGACCCCAGTGTCCCCCAGTTGACACCCATAGATCCCAATATCCCCAGCTGACATCCATAGACCCCAGTGTCCCCCAGTTGACATCCACAGACCCCAAAGTCCCCAGTTGACATCCACAGACCCCAGTGTCTCCCAGTTCACATCCATAGCCCCCAACATCCCCAGTTGACATCCACAGACCCCAGTGTCCCCCACTTGACATCCATAGCCCCCAGCATCCCCAGTTGACATCCATAGATCCCAGTGTCACCCAGTTGATACCCACAGACCCCAGTGTCCCCCAGTTGACATCCACGGACCCCAACATCCCCAGTTGACATCCATAGATCCCAATGTCCCCCAGTTCACATCCACAGACCCCAGTTTCTCCCATTCACATCCACGGACCCCAAAGTCCCCAGTTGACATCCATAGACCCCAGTGTCTCCCAGTTGACACCCATAGCCCCCACCATCCCCAGTTGACACCCACAGACCCCAGTGTCCCCCACTTGACATCCACAGACCCCAGTGTCTCCCAGTTGACATCCATAGCCCCCAACATCCCCCAGTTGCCACCCACAGACTCCAGTGTCCCCCACTTGACATCCATAGACCCCAGCGTCTCCCAGTTCACATCCATGGACCCCAACGTCCCCAGTTGACATCTACGGACACCAAAGTCCCCAGTTGGCATCCATAGACCCCAGTGTCTCCCAGTTGACATCCATAGCCTCCAACATCCCCCAGTTGACATCCACAGGCTCCAATGTCCCCCAGTTGACATCCACGGACCCCAACATCCCCAGTTGACATCCATAGCCCCCAACATCCCCCAGTTGCCACCCACGGACCCGCCCTACGCCCCCAACTCCCCCAAGTCTCCACCCAGGGTCGGCGGCTCCCCCCCTACCTGCCGCAGGTTGCGGGTGACTCTGACGTCGTGCCAACCGTCGTCGTTAAACTTGCCGTTAACGGGTTCCACCAGAGCCTCGAAAGCCCCGGAGCCGAGGTTGATGACCAGCCAAACGGCTCCGGCCTTCAGGGACAGGTTGACGTAGTCGGCCGAGCGGCCGGTGTGCAGGAGGAGCCCGTGGCGCTGCCGGGTGCGGAACGACAGCGTCAGCTCGTCGGCGGAGCTCTGGATGGGGCTGTGCGACAGGTCGTAGCAGAAGAACTCGGCGCCGCGGAACGTGGCCACGTACGGCTCACGGCCTGAGGGGAGACGGAGCCGGCGTGGGGATGGGACCCCGTGCTGGGACCCCATGGTGGGCACAAGGGGTGGGACCCCATCATGGGTAGATGGAGTGGGATGTTGGGTTGGGAGCCATGGTGGGACCCCATGATGAGGTCAATGGGTGGGATGTTGGGTTGGGACCCAATGGTGGGACCCCACGATGGGTACAAGGGGTGGGATGTTGGTTTGGGAGCCATGGTGGGACCCCATGATGGGTCCATGGGGTGGGATTTTGGGTTGGGACCCCATGGTGGGACCCCATGATGGGTCCATGGGGTGGGACGTTGGGTTGGGACCCAATGGTGGGACCCAAGATAGGGCCATGGGGTTGGGAACCCATGGTGGGACCCTATGATGGGTCCATGGGGTGGGATTTTGGGTTGGGAGCCATGGTGGGACCCCATGATGAGGTCAATGGGTGGGGTGTTGAGTTGGGACCCCATGGTGGGACCCCAACATGGTGCCAGTTGGTGGGATGGTGGGTTGGGAGCCAATGGTGGGACCCCATGATGGGTCCATGGGGTGGGATGTTGGGTTGGGACCCCACGGAGGATCTTTGGGTTGGGAACCATGGTGGGACCCCATGATGGGTCCATGGGGTGGGATGTTGGGTTGGGACCACATAACGGGATGTTTTTGGGGTGGAGGTGATTGGGATGGGAGCTCTGGATGGGGCTGTGCGACAGGTCGTAGCAGAAGAACTCGGCGCCGCGGAACGTGGCCACGTACGGCTCACGGCCTGAGGGGAGACGGAGCCGGCGTGGGGATGGGACCCCGTGCTGGGTACAAGGGGTGGCACCCCGTGGTGGCACCCCATGATGGGTAGATGGAGAGGAATGTTGGGTGGGGAGCAATAGTGGGACCCCATGGTGGCTACATGGGGTGGGATGTTGGGTTGAGACCCCGTGGTGGGACTCCATGATGGGCACAAGGGGTGGGACCCCATGGTGGGACCCCATGATGGGTAGATGGAGTGGAATGTTGGGTGGGGAGCAATGGTGGGACCCCATGGAGGATCTTTGGGTTGGAAGCCATGGTGGGTCCCCATGATGGGTCAATGGGCGGGGTGTTGAGTTGGGACCCCATGGTGGGACCCCAACATGGTGCCAGTTGGTTGGATGTTGGGTTGGGAGCCAATGGTGGGACCCCATGATGGGTCCATGGGGTGGGATGTTGGGTTGGGACCAATGGTGGGACGCCAAAGTGGGGCCATGGATGGGATGGTGGGTTGGGAGCCATGGTGGGACCCCATGATGAGGTCAATGGGTGGGATGTTGGGTTGGGACCCAATGGTGGGACCCCATGGTGGCTACAAGGGTTGGGATGTTGGGTTGGGACCCCGTGGTGGGACTCCATGATGGGCACAAGGGGTGGGATCCCATGGTGGGACCCCATGATGGGTCAACTGGGGAGGATTTGGGCTGGGACCCCGTGCTGGGACCCCAACATGGTGCCAGTTGGTTGGATGTTGGGTTGGGAGCCATGGTGGGACCCCAAAGTGGGGCCATGGGATGAGACCCCCATGGTGGGAACCCATGATGGGTCCACAGGGGAGGATTTGGGTTGGGACGACATGGTGGGACCCCATGATGGGTCCATGGGGTGGGATGTTGGATTGGGACCCAATGGTGGGACCCCATGGAAGATCTTTGGGTTGGGAGCCATGGTGGGACCCCATGATGGGTCCATGGAGTGGGATTTTGGGTTGGGAGCCATGATGGGACCCCATGATGGGTACAAGGGGTGGGATTTTGGGTTGGGATCCAATGGTGGGACCCAAGATAGGGCCATGGAGTTGGGAACCCATGGTGGGACCCTATGATGGGTCCATGGGGTGGGACGTTGGGTTGGGACCCAACAGTGGGACCCAAGATAGGGCCATGGGGTTGGGAACCCATGGTGGGACCCTATGATGGGTCCATGGGGTGGGATGTTGGGTTGGGACCCAACGGTGGGACCCAAGATAGGGCCATGGGGTTGGGAACCCATGCTGGGACTCTATGATGGGTACAAGGGGTGGGATGTTGGGTTGGGAGCCATGGTGGGACCCCAACGTGGGGCCATGGGATGAGATCCCCATGGTGGGACCCCAAAATGGGTCCATGGGGTGGGATGGTGGGTTGGGACCCAATGGTGGGACCCCATGGTGGCTACATGGGGTGGGATGTTGAGTTGGGACCCCATAGTGGGACCCCAACAAGGGACCATGGGATGAGACCCCTGTGGTGGGACCTCACGGTGGGTACAAGGGGTGGGATGTTGGGTTGGGACCCCATGGAGGATCTTTGGGTTGGGACCCCATGGTGGGACCCCAAAATGGCTCCATAGGGTGGGATGTCGGGTTGGGACCCCACGGTGGATCTGTGGGGTGGGACCCATGGGTGGGACCCCAAAATGGGTCCATAGGGTGTGAAGCTGTGGGGGGATCCCTAAGGGACCTCGTCACGTGACACTGCGGTGTGACACGGGGGTGTGATGGGGGTGTGACACTGCGGTGTGACAGGGGGGTGTGACAGGGGTGTGACACCGTGTGTGACACAGCGTGTGATGGGGGTGTGACACAAGGGTGTGACACTGTCGTGTAACATGGTGGTGTGACAGGGGAGTGTGACACCGTGGTGTGACACGGGGGTGTGACGCTGTGGTGTGACACGGGGGTGTGATGGGGGTGTGACATCGTGGTGTGACACTGTGGTGTGACACGGGGGTGTGATGGGGGTGTGACACTGTGGTGTGACACGGGGGTGTGACACAGGAGTGTGACACCGTCGTGTAACATGGGGGTGTGACACTGTGGTGTGACACAGGGGAGTGTCACAGGGGTGTGACACGGGGGTGTGACAGAGGGGTGTGACGGGGGGGTGTGTGATGGAAGTGTGACACAAGGGTGTGACACGGGGTGTGACAGGGGTGTGACACTGGTAGGACACAGAGGTGTGACACAGAGGTGTGACACGGGGGTGTGACACGGGGCTGTGACACAGGTGGTGTGATCGGGGTGTGACACTGCTGTGTGACACGGGGGTGTGACAGGAGGGGTGTGACAGAGGTGTGACATGGAGTGTGACATGGAGTGTGACACTGGTAGGACACGGGGGTGTGACACAATGGTGTGACACGGGGGTGTGACATAGGTGGTGTGACACTATGGTGTGACACGGGGGTGTGACAGGGGTGTGACAGGGGTGTGACACTGGTAGGACACAGAGGTGTGACACAGTGGTGTGACAGAGGGGTGTGACACTGTGGTGTGACACGGGGGTGTGACACAGGGGTGTGACATAGGTGGTGTGATAGGGGTGTGACACCGTGGTGTGACACGGGGGTGTGACATGGGGGGTGTGACACGGGGGTGTGACACGGGGGTGTGACACTGTGGTGTGACACTGCGGTGTGACACAGGGGTGTGACACTGTGTTGTGACACAGGGTTGTGACACCACGGTGTGACAGAGGGCTGTGACAGGGGGTGTGTGACACGGGGATGTGACACCGTGGTGTGACACGGGGGGTGTGACAGGAGGCTGTGATGGGGGTGTGACACCGTCGTGTAACACGGGGTTGTGACACGGGGGTTGTGCTTGTGCACGAGGGGCGTGCAATGGGGCCGCAGCTATGGGTGCCGGTGACGGTGGTGGTGCTGCCCTTGCACACGCGTGTGCACTCACCTCTCCCAGGCGGCTGCAGCTCAGCGGCACCGCGGCCGGGCCCCCCCTCGGCGCCCTCGTGCCCTGCGGGGAGCGGGCGGTCACACGAGCGTGCAAGGAGCGCACGTGGTCGTGCAAGGCCCCAACCCTCCCGCCAACCCTCGCACACGCCCTCGTGCACGGGGACGTGCTGGGTGTGTGTGTGAGGGGGGGTTTTGCACACTCCCCGCCTTGTTTGTGAGAGGAGATGCGCTCGCACGCGCCCGCGCACTTGTGCAAATTTGCACGCTCGCTCGGTGCGAGGGGACACCCTCCCCGTGCTCATTGTGCAAGGGGACACGCTCACACGCCCCCCCCCCATCACCCACATAAGGGGCTCCATTTGCACACTCTGCACATCGGCGCGTTTGCACGCTCATCTTTCCTCGTGCGAAGAGCCGCTGTTTGCACAACCTCCGGTGCAACCCCCCCCCTCAGTGCCTCTTTGCACACTCACCCTTTGCACGCCCACCTGCGCAGGCCTCCCCCGCTCCCCCCCGTGCACGAGGGTGTGTTTGCACGCCCCTTGCACAACTCCCTGCGCGAGGAGCTCCCCCAACCCCTGTCCCCGTGCCCCCCCCCCCCTTTCCTCCCCCCCGTGTTGCACGAGCACTGGATGCAGGGGGGGGGGATGAAGACCGTGGAATGGGGGGGCACGACGGTTGCACGAGGGCTTGCACGCGCAGGGGGGGGTGTGAAAAGCCAGGGGGGGTGGGGGGGGGGGTCGTACCTTGGCTGCTTAACGTCAGGTGAGCAGGACCTTGGGGGGGGGGAGGGGGAGGGAGAGGAAGGGGGGGGAAGGGGGGGGGCAGAAAAAAAAAGTGAAAAAAAGGTGAAAAGCGAAAGGAACCCAAAGCGAAGGAATAGTGCAAGGGGGGAATAGTGCAAGAAAGGAAGTGTGCAACGGAAAAAAAGGGAGGGGGGGGTTGGGGAGGGTTAAGGGGGGGGCGAAGCGAAAGGAAAAAGGAGAGAGAGAAGAGAGAGTCACATCGGCGCGGGGCCCCCGTGCCCCAAAGCCACAACTATAGTGCAACAGTGTGACAGGCATCGGGGCGATGCCGGGGCGCGGGGGGGGGGGGGGACAGGACTAAAAGGGGGGGGGTGGGGTTTGCACGAGGGTTGCACGAGGACGGGGGGTGGAGGGGGGAAGGGAGGGGGGGCGGAGGCCCTTTTCCCCCTGTTTTTGGGGGGGAGGGGGGTTCTTTGCACTCCTCGTGCAAATGTGTGTGGGGGGGGAGGGGGTGGGGGGGGCGGGGTGTGCGTGGCACGCCCCGCTGCTTGCACGCTGCTCGTGCAAAGCGGTGGCTCCTCGTGCGGTCCTGCCCGCCTGCCCCTCGTGCGAACGGTGAGGCGCGTGCGCGAGCGCCCCCTGGTGAATCGCACTGCCTCCCCGCGTGCAAGCCCCGCCCGTTGCACGGCTTTTTGCACGCTCGCGTGCGGCGCGCCGTCCTCGTGCAAGGCGCGGGTGCTCCGCGCACTCTTTGCACGCTGGTGTTCCGTGCGCGCTCTTCAGACGAACCCCGCTGCAGCCTTGCACGCTCGTCGTGCGATCCCTGCTCTCTGCACACTCGTGGTGCAAGCCCCGCCCCTCCGCCCTCCCCATTGGCTGATGGCGTCGCTTTCATTTGCATAACCCCGCCCCCCACTCACACTCCGCCCTCCCATTGGCCCGAGCGGCACCACCAACATTTGCACGATTGGGATTTGCACAAGCGCCCTTTTCCCACCTGCCCCCCCTCCCCCTTGCACGCCCTTTGCACACTCACCTTCCACCGCGGGCTCCTCTTCTGTAGCAGCGTGGAGGGGGGAAGGGGGAAAGGTGACGTCAGGGGGTTCCCTCGTGCCCCATAGTGCCCCGCCGCCCCCCCCCACACCATTTGCACGCTCGTTTGCACGCTCAGTTGCACATGCAGACCCCATTGCACGACCCTGTGGTGTCAGCACGCCCCATAGTGCCCACAGCACTGCCCACAGTGCTCTATAGTGCCCCATAGTGCACAGTAGCACTACAATAGTGCCCCATAGTGCCCCACAGTGCACCACAGCACTGCCCATAGAGCTCTATAGTGCCCCATAGTGCCCCACACGCAGCCCATAGTGCTCTATAGTGCCCCATAGTGCCCCACACAGGACCCCATAGTGCTCTATAGTGCCCCATAGTGCCCCACAGTGCTGCCCACAGTGCTCCATAGTGCCCCATAGTGCCCCATAGTGCCCCACACGCAGCCCATAGTGCTCCATAGCACCCCATAGCACCTCACAGTGCCCCACAGTGCCCCATAGCACCCCATAGCATCTCACAGTGCCCCATAGTGCCCTACAGTGCCTCATAGTGCCCCATAGCACCTCATAGCACCCCATAGCACCTCATAGTGCCCCATAGCACCCCATAGCACCCCATAGTGCCCCATAGCACCCCATAGCACCTCATAGTGCCCCATAGCACCACATAGCGCCCCAGAGCACCTCATAGTGCCCCAGAGCACCTCATAGTGCCCCATAGTGCCCTACAGTGCCCCATAGCGCCCCATAGCATCTCATTGTGCCCCGTAGTGCCCCACAGCACCACACAGTGCCCCATAGCACCTCATAGCGCCCCATAGCACTGCCCATAGTGCCCCACAGCACCCCATAGCACCTCATAGTGCCTCACAGCACCCCACAGCACCCCATAGTGCCCCATAGCACCCCATAGCACCTCATAGCACCTCATAGTGCCCCATAGCGCCCCATAGCACCTCATAGTGCCCCATAGCACCACACAGCGCCCCATAGCACCACACAGCGCCCCATAGCACCTCATAGTGCTCCAGAGCATCTCATAGTGCCCCATAGTGCCCTACAGTGCCCCATAGTGCCCCATAGCACCTCATAGCACCCCATAGCACCCCATAGCGCCCCATAGTGCCCCATAGCACCCCATAGTGCCTCATAGTGCCCCATAGCACCTAATAGCACCCCACAGCACCTCATAGTGCCCCATAGCACCCCATAGTGCCCCATAGCACCTCATAGTGCCCCATAGCACCCCATAGCACCTCATAGCACATCATAGTACCCCATAGTGCCCCATAGCACCTCATAGTGCCCCATAGCACCACACAGCGCCCCATAGCACCCCATAGCACCTCATAGTACGCCATAGCACCTCATAGTGCCCCATAGTACCACACAGCGCCCCATAGCACCCCATAGCACCTCATAGTGCCCCATAGCACCTCATAGCACCCCATAGCGCCCCATAGCACTGCCCATAGTGCCCCACAGCATCCCATAGCACCCCATAGGGCTCCATAGCACCCCATAGCACCTCATAGTGCCCCATAGCACCCCATAGCACCTCATAATGCCCCACAGCACCCCATAGCACCCCACAGCACCTCATAGTGCCCCATAGCACCCCATAGCGCCCCATAATGCCCCATAGTGCCCCATAGCGCCTCATAGTGCCCCATAGAGCTCCATAGCACCTCATAGCACCCCACAGCACCTCATAGTGCCCCATAGCACCCCATAGTGCCCCATAGCACCTCATAGCGCCTCACAGTGCCCCATAGTGCCCCATAGCACCTCATAGTGCCCCATAGCACCACACAGCGCCCCGTAGCACCTCATAGTGCCCCATAGCATCTCATAGTGCCCCATAGTACTACACAGCGCCCCACAGCACCCCATAGCACCTCATAGTGCCCCATAGCACCCCATAGCGCCCCATAGTGCCCCATAGCACCTCATAGTGCCCCATAGAGCCCCATAGCACCTCATAGCACCTCATAGCGCCCCATAGCACCTCATAGTGCCCCATAGCACCCCACAGCACCCCATAGCACCTCATAGCACCCCATAGCACCTCATAGTGCCCCACAGCACCCCATAGCACCTCATAGTGCCCCATAGCACCCCACAGCACCCCATAGCACCCCATAGTGCCCCATAGTGCCCCATAGCACCCCATAGCACCTCAGAGTGCCTCATAGCGCCCCATAGCGCCCCACAGCACCCCATAGCACCTCATAGTGCCCCATAATACCTCATAGTGCCCCATAGCACCCCACAGCACCCCATAGCACCTCATAGTGCCCCATAGAACCTCACAGTGCCCCATAGCACCCCACAGCACCCCATAGAATCTCATAGCACCCCATAGCATCCCATAGTGCCCCATAGCACCACACAGCGCCCCATAGTGCCCCATAGTACCACACAGCGCCCCATAGCACCCCATAGCACCTCATAGTGCCCCATAGCACACCCCATAGCACCCCATAGTGCCCCATAGCACCTCATAGTGCCCCATAGAGCCCCACAGCACCCCATAGCACCTCATAGCACCCCATAGCACCCCATAGCGCCCCACAGCACCCCACGTCTCCACCCCCATCCCCTGAAGGTCCTCCCCCCCCCCGTTGCCGTCCGTCTCCATGGTAACCGTTGTCACGGTGATTGGGTCGCCATGGCAACGGCGCTCTACAGCCCGGGAGGGGGGGGGGGGGGGGGGAAAATGCTGTCACCATGGCAACGGTTGTCACGGTGATGAGGAGATGGGAGGGGACAGCCACAGCCTGCGGGCGTGCAAGGGCGCGTGCAAGGGCACGGGGATGTGCAAGGGCACGGGGGTGTGTAAGGGCATGGGGACGTGCAAGGGCATGGGGACGTGCAAGGACACGGGGACGTGCAAGGGCATGGGGACGTGCAAGGACATGGGGGTGTGCAAGGGCACAGGGGTGTGTAAGGGCATGGGGACGTGCAAGGGCATGGGGACGTGCAAGTGCATAGGGACGTGCAAGGACACGGGGGTGTGCAAGAGTATGGGGATGTGCAAGGGCATGGGGGTTGTAAGGGCATGGGGGTTGTGCAAGGGCATGGGGATGTGCAATGACACAGGGGTGTGCAAGGACACGGGAACGTGCATGAGTATGGGGACGTGCAAGGACATGGGGATGTGCAAGGGCACAGGGGTGTGTAAGGGCATGGGGACGTGCAAGGACATGGGGATGTGCAAGGGCACAGGGGTGTGTAAGGGCATGGGGACGTGCAAGTGCATAGGGACGTGCAAGGACACAGGGGTGTGCAAGGACACGGGGGTGTGCAAGGACACGGGGACGTACAAGAGTATGGGGATGTGCAAGGGCACGGGGGTAAGGGCATGGGGATGTGCAAGGGCATAGGGGTGTGCAAGGGCACGGGGATGTGCGAGGGCACAGGGGTGTGTAAGGGCATGGGGATGTGCAATGACACAGGGATGTGCAAGGGCACAGGGGTGTGCAAGGGCACAGGGGTGTGTAAGGGCATGGGGATGTGCAAGGGCACGGGGGGGTGTGCAAGGACACGGGGGTGTGCAAGGACACGGGGACGTACAAGAGTATGGGGATGTGCAAGGGCACGGGGGTAAGGGCATGGGGATGTGCAAGGGCATAGGGGTGTGCAAGGGCACGGGGATGTGCAAGGGCACGGGGGTGTGTAAGGTCACGGGGATGTGCGAGGGCACAGGGGTGTGTAAGGGCATGGGGATGTGCAATGACACAGGGATGTGCAAGGGCACAGGGGTGTGCAAGGGCACAGGGGTGTGTAAGGGCATGGGGATGTGCAAGGGCACGGGGGGGTGTGCAAGGACACAGGGGTGTGTAAGGGCACGGGGGGGTGTGCAAGGGCACGGGGGGGTGTGCAAGGACACAGGGGTGTGCAAGGACACGGGGATGTGCAAGAGTATGGGGATGTGCAAGGGCACGGGGGTGTGTATGGGCATGGGGACGTGCAAGGACACAGGGGCGTGCAAGGACACGCGTGTGCAAATCCAGGGACACGCGGCGCCACGAGGCCGAGGTGCAAAGTTGGGCCACACGTGGTGTAAGTGTGAGCGCTGCGACACGAGGCGTGCAACGGCACCACAGTGTGAGCCGCCATCGAGGCAAACGTGGCCACAACCCGGCCCACAACAACCTGACCCACAGTCTGACCCACAACAACCTGACCCACAACCCAACCCACAACAACCAGACCCACAGCCTGACCCACAACAACCTGACCCACAACAACCTGACCCACAGCCTGACCCACAACAACCCGACCCACAACAACCTGACCCACAACCCAACCCACAACAACCTGACCCACAGCCTGACCCACAACCCGACCCACAACAACTAGACCCACAACCTGACCCACAACAACCTGACCTACAACAACCTGACCCACAACAACCCGACCCACAACAACCCGACTCACAGCCTGACCCACAACAACCTGACCCACAACCCAACCCACAACCTGACCTACAACAACCTGACCCACAACAACCCAACCCACAACCTGACCCACAGCCTGACCCACAGCCTGACCCACAACCCAACCCACAACAACCTGACCCACAGCCTGACCCACAACCTGACCCACAACCCAACCCACAACAACCAGACCCACAACCCGACCCACAACAACCCGACCCACAACAACCTGACCCACAACCCAACCCACAACAACCTGACCCACAGCCTGACCCACAACCCGACCCACAACAACCAGACCCACAGCCTGACCCACAACAACCTGACCTACAACAACCTGACCCACAACAACCTGACCCACAGCCTGACCCACAACAACCCGACCCACAACAACCCGATCCACAACCTGACCCACAACCTGACACACAACAACACAACCCACAACAACCCGACTCACAGCCTGACCCACAATCAGACCCACAACCTGACCCACAACAACCTGACCCACAACAACCCGACTCACAGCCTGACCCACAACAACCTGACCCACAACCCAACCCACAGCCTGACCTACAACAACCTGACCCACAACAACCCAACCCACAACCTGACCCACAGCCTGACCCACAGCCTGACCCACAACCCAACCCACAACAACCTGACCCACAGCCTGACCCACAACCTGACCCACAACCCAACCCACAACAACCAGACCCACAGCCTGACCCACAACAACCCAACCCACAACAACCCAACCCACAACAACCCGACCCACAACCCGACCCACAACAACCCGACCCACAACAACCTGACCCACAACCCAACCCACAACAACCTGACCCACAGCCTGACCCACAACAACCTGACCTACAACAACCTGACCCACAACAACCTGACCCACAGCCTGACCCACAACCCGACCCACAACAACCCGATCCACAACCTGACCCACAACCTGACACACAACAACCCAACCCACAACAACCTGACTCACGGCCTGACACACAACAACCTGACCCACAACAACCTGACCCACAGCCTGACCCACAGCCTGACCCACAACAACCCAACCCACAACAATCCGACTCACAGCCTGACCCACAACAACCAGACCCACAACAACCCAACCCACAACAATCCGACTCACAGCCTGACCCACAATCAGACCCACAACCCGGCCCACAACAACCTGACCCACAATCAGACCCACAACAACCCAACCCACAACAACCTGACCAACAACTTGACCCACAACCTGACCCGCAGCCTGACCTACAGCCTGACCCACAACCCAACCCACAACAATCCGACCCACAGCTCGGCCCACAGCCTGACCCACAACAACCTGACCCACAACAACCCAACCCACAACAACCCGACTCACAGCCTGACCCACAATCAGACCCACAACCCGACCCACAACAATCCAACCCACAACAACCCGACCCACAACTCGACCCACAACAACCTGACCCACAACCACCCAACTTGTGATCAAACACCCCACAACCACCCAATGCACAGCAGCCCGACTCACAACAACCCGACTCCCAACAACCCAACTCCCCACAACAACACAACCCATAACAACAACCCAACCTACTGCAACAGCAACCAACCCACAACCAAACACCCCACAACAACCCAACCCACAACAACCCAACCCACAACAGCCCAACTCATAGCAGCTCAACTCACAAATGCTCAACCAACAACCACCAACCCGCAACAACCCCACCCACAACAACCCAACCTACAACAACCAAACCCACAACAACCCAACTCACCACCAAACACCGCACAACCACCCAACCCACAACCCCCCACCCCACAACCCCCCACCCCACAACCACCAGACATCCAACCACCCACCCCACAACCCCTCACCCAACAACCAACCTACAACCACCCACTCCACAACCTCCCATCCCAAAACAACCACCCCACAACAACCCCCCACCCCACAACCACTCACCCCACAACCACCCACCCCACAACCCCCCACCCAACAACCAACCTACAACCACCCACCCCACAACAACCACCCCACAACCAACCACCCCACAACCCCCCACCCCACAACAACCCCCCACCCCACAACCACCAGACCTCCAACCAACCTCCCCACAACCCCCCACCCCCCAACAACCCCCCACCCCACAACAACCCCCCACCCAACAACCAACCTACAACCACCCAACTCCACAACCTCCCACCCCAAAACAACCACCCCACAACCAACCACCCCACAACCCCCCACCCCACAACCACCAGACCTCCAACCAAACACCCCACAACAACCCCCCACCCCACAACCACCCACCCAACAACCAACCTACAACCCCATAAACAACCAACCCACAACCTCCACCCCACAACCCCCCACCCAACAACCAACCTACAACCACCCAACTCCACAACCTCCCACCGCAAAACAACCAACCCACAACCATCACCCCACAACCCCCCACCCCACAACCAAACACCCCACAACAACCCCCCACCCCACACAACCCCCCACCCAACAACCAACCTACAACCATCCACTCCACAACAACCAACCCACAACCACCACCCCACAACCCCCCACCCCCCAACAACCCCCCACCCCACAACAACCCCCCACCCAACAACCAACCCACAACCATCACCCCACAACCCCCCACCCCACAACCACCAGACCTCCAACCAAACACCCCACAACAACCCCCCACCCCACAACCACCCACCCAACAACCAACCTACAACCCCATAAACAACCAACCCACAACCATCACCCCACAACCCCCCACCCCACAACCACCAGACCTCCAACCAAACACCCCACAACAACCCCCCACCCCACAACCATCCCCTTCCCCTCACCTTCCCCGCAGAAGGGCCCGCTGTGCCCGGTGCCGGCGCAGTCGCACTGCGGCTCCCCCCTCCTCAGGGCGCATCGCCCTCCATGGGCGCAGGGCGGATGCTGGGCGCAGCGTCTCCTCTCTTCCTCCTCCTCCTCCTCCTCCTCTTCCTCCTCCTCTTCCTCCTCCCGGCCGTTCACCCCGCGCACCCCCTGAGCCCCCAGCATCACCGCCGCCTCTTCTCCCACCCTCAATTCGGCCACCCAACCCCGGAAAGGAGCTTCGTATTTCACCGTGCTGAGAGTCAGAGCGGACAGACGGACGTCGGGCGGAATCCCCCCGACGAACAAATCGCTGCCCACCGCCATCTCGGCCCTTTTGGACCTCACGACCCCAGCCGACGTTTCCCCGTCCACCGCCAACGCCGCTTCTCTCCCACGCCGGCTCAGGGTCACCGAATGCCAGCGCCCGTCGTTCACCGCCGACGCCGATGCCACGACGGTGGGTTCGGCGCAAGCGATGGCGAAACGCAGCCTCAGCCTCCCTTCGGCCACCAGCAGCTCCAAGAAGTCGCAGTTGCCGCCGTCGTCCATGTAGAGCAACAGAGCGCGGCTGACGTTGGTCTTCAGGCTGAAGCTCAAACGACCACCGGACCCCCAGCGGTTGTAGCGAACCCACTGTCCCGGCGTCCCTGGGAATTCTAAGGCTGAGCCCGAGGTGCCAGGAGGGCACAGTAGGGCGCAGAGGGTGAGGATGGCCAAGGCGGGCAGGCGGCGGCGTGGGGCAGCGGGACGTTCAGGGCAGAGAGCGGCCGGAGAGATGCGGGGGGTCATAGAGACGTAGGGGGTCTTCGGGGCTAGAGTGGCCGCTGGGTCGTGGTTGGTCATAGAGTTGCAGGGGGTCTTTGGGCCTAGAGTGGCTGTAGAGCTGCTGTGGGTCATAGAGTCACAGGGGGACTTCGGGGCTAGAGTGGCCGCTGGGTTGTGGTTGGTCATAGAGCTGCTGTGGGTCATAGAGTTGCAGGGGGTCTTCGGGCCTAGAGTGGCCGTAGAGATGCTGTGGGTCATAGAGCTGCTGTGGGTCATAGAGTCACAGGGGGTCTCCAGGCCTAGAGTGGCCACTGGGTCCTGGTTGGTCATAGAGCTGCTGTGGGTCGTAGAGATGCAGGGGGTCTTCAAGTCTAGAGTGGCTGTAGAGTTGCTGTGGGTCATAGAGTTGCAGGGGGTCTTCAGGCTTAGAGTGGCCGTAGAGTTGCTGTGGGTCATAGAGTTGCGGGAGGTCTTCAGGCCTAGAGCGGCCACAGAGCTGCTGTGGGTCATAGAGTCACAGGGGGTCTTCGGGCCTAGAGTGGCCGTAGAGATGTTGTGGGTCATAGAGTTGCGGGAGGTCTTCGGGCCTAGAGTGGCCGTAGAGATGTTGTCGGTCATAGAGTTGCGGGAGGTCTTCGGGCCTAGAGTGGCCGTAGAGCTGCGGTGGGTCATAGAGTCACAGGGGGTCTTCAGGCCTAGAGTGGCCGTAGAGATGCTGTGGGTCATAGAGTTGCAGGGGGTCTTTGGACCTAGAGTGGCCGTTGGGTCTTGGTTGGTCATAGAGTTGCAGGGGGTCTTTGGGCCTAGAGTGGCCACTGGGTCGTGATTGGTCATAGAGTTGCAGGGGATCTTAGGGCCTAGAGTGGCCGTAGAGCTGCGGTGGGTCATAGAGTTGCAGGGGGTCTTCGGGCCTAGAGTGGCCGCTGGGTCGTGGTTGGTCATAGAGCTGCGGTGGGTCATAGAGTTGCAGGGGGTCTTTGGGCCTAGAGTGGCTGTACAGCTGCTGTGGGTCATAGAGTCGCAGGGGGTCTTCAGGCCTAGAGTGGCCGTAGAGTTGCTGTGGGTCATAGAGTCACAGGGGGTCTTTGGGCCTAGAGTGGCCGTAGAGCTGCAGTGGGTCATAGAGTCGCAGGGGGTCTTTGGGCCTAGAGTGGCCGCTGGGTTGTGACTGGTCATAGAGTTGCAGGGGGTCTTCAGGCCTAGAGCGGCCATGGGACTGCAACTGACCATAGAGTCACTGCGAGCATTGGGGCCTAGAGTGGCCACTGGGTCACGGTTGACCATAGAGTTGCGGTGGGACTTTGGGCCTAGAGCGGCCATGGAGCTGTGGTTAACCATAGAGTCTCGGTGGGTCTTCAGGCCTAGAGAGGCCGTGGGGCTGCCGTTGACCATAGAGTTCTGGGGGACCATGAGGTCTAGAGCGGCCGCTGGGATGTGGTTGGCCATAGAGTTGTGGTAGGCCTTCAAGTCAAGGTGTTCCATCGGGTCACAGTTAACCATAGAGTCACGGTGGGCACTGAGTCCTAGAGTGGTCATGGGGCTGCAGTTGACCACAGAGTTCTGGAGGACCTCGAAGCCTAGAGAGGCCGTCGGGTCATGGTTGGCCATAGAGTCACAGTGGGCCTTTGGGACTAGAGGAGCCACATGGCTGAGTTTGACCATAGAGTCGTGGTGGGCATTGGGGGCTAGAGCGTCCGTTGGGTCGCAGTTGGCCATAGAGTCACAGTGGGCCTTGGGGGCTAGAGCGGCCGTTTGGTCGTGGTTAACCATAGAGTCACAGTGGGCCTTCAAGTCAAGGTGTTCCATTGGATCGGTGTTAACGATAGAGTTCTGGCGGACCTTGGGGCCTAGAGCGGCCGTGGGGCTGCAGTTGATCATAGAGTTCTGGGGGACCTTGGGGCCTAGAGTGGCCACGGGGCTGCAGTTGATCATAGAGTTCTGAGGGACCTTGATGCCTAGAGCGGCCGTTGGGTCACAATTAATCACAGAGTCACGGTGGGCACTGAGGCCTAGAGCGGCCGCGGGGCTGCAGTTGGCCATAGAGCCGTGGAGGACCTTGAGGCCTAGAGCGGCCGTTGGGTCGTGGTTGGCCATAGAGTCGCGGCGGGCCTTCAAGTCAAGGTGTTCCGTCGGGTCACAGTTAACCATAGAGTTGGGGTGAGCCTTGGGGCCTAGAGGGGCTGCGGGGCGGCGGTCGGACACAGAGTTCTGGAGGACCTCCAGACCCAGAGAGGCCGTGGGGTGGCGGGGGGTCTTCAGCTCCAGCTGATCCGTGGGGCCGCAGCTGACCATAGAGTTGCGGCGACTCTCTGCATCCCCGAGGGCTGTGGGGTCCTCCAGGTCCGCGGGGACGGAGCGCTGGGGGGTCACAGAGCGTCGGTCGGTCAGGGGGCCGGGGTTGGCGGTGGGACCCTGGGGGGGGTCGGGTTCCGGGGGGGTCACGGGGGTGGGGAGGAGCGAGGGGTGTTGGAGGACTTCTGCCTCCAGGTGGACCGCGGGGTCTTGGAGGACTGCGGAGCCTCGGTTGAGCACGGAGTCTTGGAGGACCACGGAGTCTCGGTTGACATTGAGGTCCTGGAGGAGCGCGGGGTGTTGGAGGACCACAGAGCTTCGGTTGACCTCTGCCTCCAGCTGGACCGCGGGGTGTTGGAGGACCACGGAGCCTTGGAGGACCACGGAGCCCCAACTAACCATAGAGTCTTGGAGGACGACGAGGTCTTGGTTGACATTGGGGTCCTGGCGGACCATAGAGTCTTGGGGGACCTCTGTCTCCAGGTGGATCACGGGGTCTTGGAGGACCACAGACCCTCGCTCGAGCACGGAGTCTCGGAGGACCGCAGGATGTTGGAGGACCACGGAGCCTTGGAGGACCACAGACCCCTGGCTGACCATAGAGTCTTGGAGGACCTCAGCCTCCGGGGGGTCTCCTTGGAGGACCGCGTGCTGTTGGAGGACCGCGTGCTGTTGGAGGACCACAGCGCCTTGGTTGACCGCGGCCTCTTGGAGAACCTCCGGCTGTTGTTGGAGGACCTTTGGCTGTTGTTGGAGGACCTCCACGGCGTTATGGGGGTCCCGGCGTCGCCCCCTCCCCGCAGGGCTCATGGCGGCTCTCGGGGTGGGGGTCCCGGGGGGGGTCACAGCATCGCCTGCAGGGAGACCCCCCCCCCTCGTTAGCGCCGCGCTAACGAACCCCGTGATTGGGGAACGGGGGGGGGGAGGGGGGGGGTCGCTATGGTAACGGGACGGGGAGGGGGTGAAGGGGGGGAGGGGGTGAAGGAGCGGGGGGGGGGGTGAAGGGGGGGGGAGATGAAATTATGCAAATGAGCCCCGGGGTTATTTATAGCCGCGCCCCTCGTTAGCTGCGCCGCATAATGAACCAATCAGCCCAAGTGCTGCACCTGCGGGGGGGGGGGGGGGGGGAGGGAGGGAAGGGAGGGGGGTTGGGGAGTGCGGGTGCCCCATAGAGCCGCTCCGCCCCACGGATCTGCCCCATAGATCCCGAGCTGCCCCACAGATCTGCCCCACAGCCTGGAGTTCTGCCCCATAGATCTGAGTTCCGCCCCACAGCCCGGAGTTCTGCCCCATAGATCTGAGTTCCGCCCCACAGATCTGAGTTCTGCCCCACAGCTCTGAGTTCCGCCCTTGCTTTGCCCCATAGATCCTGCTCTGCCCCACAGCTCTGCCCCATAGCTCAGCCCCACAGCTTGGCCCCAAACCCCCACTCTGCCCCATAGCTCTGCCCCACAGCTCTGCCCCACAGCTCAGCTCCAAAGCTCTGCCCCACACCACCACCCCACAGCTCTGCCCCACAGCTCTGCCCCACAGCACCACCCCACAGCTCTGCCCCACAGCTCAGCTCCAAAGCTCTGTCCCACACCACCACCCCACAGCTCTGCCCCACAGCTCTGCCCCACACCACCACCCCACAGCTCTGCCCCACACCACAACCCCACAGCTCTGCCCCACAGCTCTGCCCCATAGCGCTGCCATACAGCTCTGCCCCACAACTCTGCCCTACTGCTGTGCCCCATAGCTCAGCCCCACAGCCCTATAGCTCAGCCCCACAACACCGCCCCACAGCTCTGCCCCACGGCGGCACCCCATAGCTCTGCACCACAGCTCTGCCCTATAGCTGTGCCCCATAGCTGTGCCCCACAGCTCAGCCCCACAGCCCCCACTCTGCCCTATTGCTCAGCCCTATAGCTCTGCCCCACAGCTCCCACTCTGCCCCACAGCTCAGCCCCACAGCCCCCACTCAGCCCCACAGCACTGCCCTATAGCCCAGCTCCACAGCTCAGCCCTATAGCTCTGCCCCACAGCTCAGCCCCACAGCTCAGCCCCACAGCTCAGCCCCACAGCTCAGCCCCACAGCTCTGCCCCACAGCCCCACTCAGCCCCACAGCTCAGCCCTATAGCTCAGCCCCACAGCCCCCACTCAGCCCCATAGCACTGCCCTATAGCTCAGCCCCACACCACCACTCAGCCCCACAGCTCAGCCCCATAGCTCAGCCCCACAACTCAGCCCCACAGCCCCCACTCTGCCCCACAGCCCCCACTCAGCCCCATAGCACTGCCCTATAGCTCAGCCCCACAGCTCAGCCCCACAGCTCAGCCCCACAGCTCAGCCCTGCAGCTCAGCCCCACAGCTCAGCCCCACAGCCCCACTCAGCCCCATAGCTCAGCCCTACAGCTCTGCCCCACAGCTCCCACTCAGCCCCACAGCCCCCAATCAGCCCCACAACTCAGCCCTATAATTCAGCCCCACAGCTCAGCCCCACAGCCCCCACTCAGCCCCACAGCTCAGCCCCACAGCCCCCACTCAGCCCCATAGCACTGCCCTATAGCTCAGCCCCACACCACCACTCTGCCCCACAGCTCAGTCCCACAGCCCCACTCAGCCCCACAGCTCAGCCCCACAGCTCAGCCCTATAACTCAGCCCCACAGCCCCCACTCTGCCCCACAGCCCCCACTCAGGCCCATAGCACTGCCCTATAGCTCAGCCCCATAGCTCAGCCCTATAGATCTGCCCCACAGCCCCCACTCAGCCCCATAGCTCAGCCCTATAGCTCAGCCCCACAGCCCTCACTCAGCCCCACAGCTCAGTCCTATAACTCAGCCCCACAGCCCCCACTCTGCCCCACAGCCCCCACTCAGGCCCATAGCACTGCCCTATAGCTCAGCCCCATAGCTCAGCCCCACAGCCCCAACTCTGCCCCACACCTCAGCCCCACAGCCCCTATTCAGCCCCATAGCACTGCCCTATAGCTCAGCCCCACACCACCACTCAGCCCCACAGCTCAGCCCCATAGCACTGCCCTATAGCTCAGCCCCACAGCTCAGCCCCACAGCCCAACTCTGCCCCACACCTCAGCCCCACAGCCCCTATTCAGCCCCATAGCACTGCCCTATAGCTCAGCCCCACACCACCACTCAGCCCCACAGCTCAGCCCCATAGCACTGCCCTATAGCTCAGCCCCACAGCTCAGCCCCACAGCCCCAACTCTGCCCCACACCTCAGCCCCACAGCCCCTATTCAGCCCCATAGCACTGCCCTATAGCCCAGCCCCACAGCACTGCCCTATAGCTCTGCCCCACAGCTCCCACTCTGCCCCACAGCTCAGCCCCACAGCCCCCACTCTGCCCCCCCCCCACCTGAAGGTCACCGAGAGGAGAAGGGGGGGGGGGGGGGGGGGGGTCCGGGGGGGGCTCCCGGGAGGGGCGGGGCCTCATTAATTAACACCAATCAGCCCCCTGGGAGGAAGGGAAAGGGAGGGGGGGGGGGGGGGGGGGGAGTTCGATGGCGCGGCCTGGCACGCGCGTGTGCACCACAGCGGCACCGTGCAAACACGCGTGCGCACAAGCGCGTGCCGGGTGAGAACACGCGTGCAAAGCGTGCGAAACCCCACAGCGACGCGCGCGTGCGACCCCGCGGACGCGGCAGCGCGGGCCTCGCACGCGCGTGTGCAACGCCCACCCCCCCCCCTCCCGCACAGCACAGCCCGCCTCGTGCAACGCACAAACACACGCGTGTGCACATCCCACCCCCCCCCCCCCCAACCCCAAAACACCGTTGCCCCCCCCCTCCCCCCCCCCCCTCCAAAATAGCCACACCCCCGGCTTTGCACACACCCCCCCCCAATGCACACGAGCGTGCAAATGAGCACTGCCCCCCCCCCCCGCCCCCCCCCCCACATCGAAATCACGGCGATGGTGAAGGTGGGGGGGGGGTGAGGGGGGGGGTGGGGCCCCCAAAGGGCCGCAATATTTGGGGGGGGGGGCGTAGGGGGGGGGGCAGACAGTGAGAGGATGGGGGGGGGGGCGATAATGTGGGACCCCCCCCCCCCAGGCAAAATAACACCGGAAATCCCCCCCCCCACAATGGATTCTGCAGCCCCCCCCCAAAAACTCATCATCCTCCCCCCCCCCCCAATATAAAAGCCCCCAAAAAGCCCCAAAACGACCCGAAATTTTTATGCCCCCCCCCCCAATATAAAAACCAACCCCCCCCCCCGCCTTCCTTCATCCTTCCCCCCCCCCCCCCCTCCCCGGATCCCCCAAATCGTCCCCAAATCCCCCATTTCCCTGCCCCCCCCCCCCAATAAAACCGATCCCAAATCCCCCATTTCTGCCCCCCCCCCAAATCCCCCACAACCACCCCGTATTTTCTACCCCCCCCTCCACAAAACCCCCAAATGCCCCAAAACGACCCCAAATCCCCGCCCCCCCCCACTTAACCCCCCCCCACGACAACCGCAGCCCCCCCCAACCTCAACCCCCCCCCCATTACCCAAAATCGCCCCAAATCCCCCCCCAAAATCCCCCAACCGATCCCAAATCCCCCAAATTCTGCAGCCCCCCCCCATCCGACCCCCCCCAAACCTTCAATTCTCCAACCCCCCCATAACGACCCCCCACCCCCCCCCCAAATCCCCCCAAAACCCCCCAAAACCTCGCCCCCCCCCCCATCCTCATCCTCCCCCCCCATCCTCCATCCCCGCCCCCCCCCCCCCCCCAAATAAAAGTTCAGGATTCACCCCTTCCCCCCCCCCCCCAGAACGACCCCCAAATAACCCCCCCCCCCCCCGGAAAGACCCCCAAATAACAGCCCCCCCCCCGCAGAACGACCCTCCAAATACCCTCAAATAAATCCCCCCCCCCTTGTCGGAAAGACCCCCAAATAACAGCCCCCCCCCCCCACAGAACGACCCTCCAAATACCCTCAAATAAACCCCCCCCCTCCTCAGAACAACCCCCAAATAACAGCCCCCCCCCCCCAAAGAAAGACCCCCAAATATCAGCCCCCCCCCCCATAGAAAGACCCCACATTACCACCCCCCCCCCACAGAACGACCCCCCAAATACCCTCAAATAAACCCCCCCCCCTCCTCGGAAAGACCCCCAAATAACAGCCCCCCCCCCCCCAAAGAAAGACCCCCTCAATACCCCCAAATAACAGCCCCCCCCCAAAAAAAAAGACCCCCTCAATACCCCCAAATAACAGCCCCCCCCCCCAATAGAAAGACCTCCAAATATCCCCAAATAAACCCCCCCCCCCTCCTCGGAACGACCCCCAAATAACGGCCCGCCCCCCCCACGGAACGACCCCCAAATAACCCCCCCCCCAAAATACGACCCCCAAATAAACCCCCCCCCACAGAACGACCCCCAAATACCCCCAAATAAACCCCCCCCCATTCTCCCCCCCCCAAAGACCGGCTCCCAATACCCCCAAATAAATCCCCCCCCCCCAAAGTACGACCCCCAAATAAACCCCCCCCCCAAAAGAACGACCCCCAAATACCCCCGAAATTAATGCGCCCCCCCCGGAACGACCCCCAAATACCCCCAAATAACCCCCCCCAAAAGACAGACTCCCAATACCCCGAAATAAACCCCCCCCCCTCCCAAAGGACGACCCCCAAATAACCCCCCCCCCCCGGAACGACCCCCAAATACCCCCCAAATAACACCCCCCCCCGCCGGAACGACCCCCAAATAAACCCCCCACCCCCCCCTAAATCCCCCCCACCCCCATCCGACCCCCGAAATAAACCCCCCCCCCAAAGGACGACCCCCAAATAAACCCCCATCCCCCCCCCCCCCCCAAAGACCGACTCCAAATACCCCCAAATAACCCCCCCCCCCCAAAGGACGACCCCCAACCCCACCCCTTCTGCCCCCCCCACCCCGAATATCCCCAAATCCCCCCCTAAACCCCCCCCTCCCCGTCCGCCCCCCGAAATAAACGCCCCCCCCAAAGTACGACCCCCAAATAAACCCCCCCCTCCCATAACGACCCCCAAATAACCCCCCCCCCAAAGGACGACC